>RCUC01147560.1:0-85940 GCA_003697995.1 Taxidea taxus jeffersonii | reverse complement strand
ACGTGTGCCTTTTAAAATAAACAGTGTTTCTGTAGTAGACAAGTGGTTCTCAAACTGGGCTCCCCAGAGCAGCAGCAGCATCACCTTCATCTAAAGGCGGCAAATTCTCAATCCCCAAACCGGATCTTAAATCAAAACCTCTGCGGGTGGTGTCCAGCAATCAGGGTTTAAACCATCCCTCCAGGTGACTCTGTATACTGATGTTTGAGAACCACTGCTGTACACAGGTATTTTGTTTAGAAGGAAATTTTGGCGTCATCTCTCCAAACTCATCACTTAATATACAAAGGTTTGAGGCTCAGAACAAAAGTTCTGGGATTGACCTGGGGTGTTAGTTCGTTCCAGGTTGCAAGGAACAAAGTCAAACAATGACCATCTAGTTCATGGAAAGTTATTATAGGGATTTGTATGTTATCACCAATATTGGGTCTTAGAGTCTATTAGTATGTGGACTCAGGCATCTCTTTCAATATTTTGTTAATTTCTAATACTTCTGACCTTCTCTCCTTCTCCCTCACGACTTCTACTTTGCTTGCATCTTTTATTGCCTCCTTGCTTCTACTTAGTGCTTTTTCTCTCCATTAGCAGTTTTGTTTTGTCTTGTTTTTCAGTCTCTGTTCCCATCACAGCTTGTATCTTACTCTGTGTCTTACTATATGAAGTCCCTAAGAGAGTGGATCTGGTATAAAACAGGAGTTCTGCTCCTAGGCAGGGCTCTAACACCCGGCCATCTCATCCACTCATACACTCAACATTCTAAGGCTTTAGGGACACAGTGAAGAGAAAAGATAAAATATTTAGATATCCATGGCTCTTAAATCTTAGTTGGGTAGATAGAAAATAGATAAGGAATACATATTTATAGGTACACAATCTCGTATCTGTGATTCTGAGATTCACAAAGCTCTTTGAACTAAAAGGTATTTTCTAACTTTGTTGACAGCAAAACCTGACCTGACTTGAACTTAACTGGCAGCAAAATCTGACCTGGAGAAAGGTGAAGCTATTTGTATCATTGTTTATGGCTCTTTGCATGCTTCCCTATGCACGGCATTGAAGAAATATTAATGTTTGATTATGGAGAGCTGTCACAGACCCTCATGGGAATATGCCATCAAGTCTTTATAAAAATGTTTTTAAAAAGTTGAGTTCTGAAACACAACTAATCCTACGGGTTTTGGATAGGGTTGCAGACTTGTAATAAGGATTGCTAGGTCCTATGAGAAAGAACTCTCCAAGGTAAGAGGATAGAGAAAATGGAAAATGCTATATAGATCTTAAACATTGATGATGGCTATGGTTCCTCTCAGCATGCTTCCAACTCTGGGAGCCATCACTAACATGTAGGGATGAGGAAATGTAATCATCAGGAGAAAATAGAGGGACTATTGCAAATAAATCACTTAAAAATCATAATTTATAAACTTCTCATCAATCCTCACCAAACAATTCCTTAACTATATTAAATTATTAAATATTAAATCAATTATAAAATCTTATTAAAATTATGGCCCGAGGTAGGAGGACATCAATGCTCTTAAAGCATGTAGAGTCCAACAAGATGGATTTAAATCATGCTCTCCTATAATAAGGACAGAAATCTATGTTTAGGAAATAATGATTAAATGGATTAATTAGTGACATGGCAAAGAGAGAAGGAAGAACAAGGGAATCTGAATGATTTCCTCGTATGTGAGTGCGGCTCAACCCGAGCAAATGTATGGCCTTTTTATACAAGAATAGCATATGGAAATTCTCTATGCAATCTTAGTGATAGCATGTCTTGTCAACTTCAAATTCTGTGCTACTGCTGATATCTAACTTTTTTCTCATGTTATGCAGCCTGTAATATAGTCTTCACTTGCTAGAAAATATTATTGCTAGGCTGTTCTTGGCATGTTTATAAACTATAAGTGGTGTCTGACTCTGTTAGCTGACTCTCTTGCCTTATTAATTTTACCTTAAGTGTATAATCTGTAACAATATTTAGTGTGTGCTGAACTGTGTCATAAACCCAGAATAAACTTAATGAGTATCAAAGACTGGATACGCATCTTGACATATGCTGGATTTACATTTTTAAGTGAATTCTGGCCTTTTGATCTCCCAAATTTTTAAATGAAAAGTTATGTTTGGCAAAGCATCATACATTGAGATCTCCAGAATCAGTGTTGGGTGAAAAGTTAAGAGTCGTTCCGTCAGCCCCGCTGGCACACAATCACACAGTCTCTGTCTGCAGGCGCACCGTTGTATCCAGCCACCTCTCTTTTTATGGCTTCATTTTTGCTCTATGTGGAGTAAGAATATTAGCAAGTGCTGATTGGGTTTTGTGAAATTATAGACACTCGTCTCCTCTCCCAGTCTTTGACATATATTATCAAAGTCTCCTTGCATCTTTTCTTTCCGGAGTTGTTACAACAGTTTTTGCCAAGTCCTTCATAGTTCATGGTCTCTACAGGAAGTGGTCTCCCGCAGACACTGTCGGATTTTGAATCGTTCATTTGAATGTAACACCCAGATACGGTCATGGTAATCCAGCAGTGTTCTGACCCATAGAGAATATAACGACAGTGAAGTTTTCTAAATCCAGAACCATACTGTAACTTTGCAATCCTCTCATATATTTTTCTATTCATTTTTTCACTCAGAGCTGTTGTCACCTTTCTGGTGTCTCTGGCACTTTTCTTGGGCTGCTCTGGATCTTCGATTTTCTACAGACTGTCCTTCGCTCATGGTTGGTTATATAAGTGACCCTCAGAAACAGCCTATTGACTAATACATTCACAGGTCGAGGTGAAGGCTACCCATGGGAAGAGTTCCAGATGACTAGAAGAACTCTGATTACATTAATTGGAGTTTTAAAAGCAGAGTTTTCATCTTGTTTTAAATTTTGAGGGATAAGCCTATTGGTAATCCTTCTTTTAACAAAATCCTCATGACTTTGTGCCTTATATTTACTAATTTCAGAAAATGTCAGTGGGGATTTCATGTTTAAGATATAGAGCCCTGAAGTAACAAGTAATAACTTCAAGTATTTTTGGTGTATGTAGTTTGTGGAGAAACAAACAAACAAACATAGTTTATCTTCGTATTTGTGTTTCAGAATTGACCATAAGGATGTTAGAGGTTATTTTTTTCTTTTTTTTTTTAACCACAAAATGATTAGAAGAATGAGTTACTGTGTTGATTACAGATCTTCATTGCAGACCTTCAGCTTATGAGGTTAGGGGAGTGATTTATAATGTTGACTATAGGTCAGATTGTCTTTGAGAAAGCTGTGCTTTCAACACCACAGGATTAAAAGAGAAAACCAAAAGGAAAATCACTATATTAAAAACAACCCTTCTCCCCACTCCTACTCCCAACCCCCACTCTCTCCAATATCCTGGTTTATAAACCAGCATAAAATTGATGCTGGTGACTGATTGTCTTTGCCTCCATGTGTCGACTTCCTTACTGTTTTACTTTTCCCCAGCTTCCTTGTCTGTGCTTATTACTTTCATTCACTCTGGTTCTATCAGAATTATTAAACTGGTGGAGTCCCGCTTTGTGGTCTCTTTGAAAGGAAACTCATAGCTACAGCCAAAGACAATGGAGGAAATTTCACTTTCCTGGTTTTAGCATCATATTGCTAAGGGAGTTACACTGTGTCATGAAAAATTGGTTGGTTACCAGATTTCCAAGACCTCACTCATGGATGTAACTCTTGTAAAATATAAATAAAGGCAAGAATCCAAGAAAGCCATACTAAACTTCCCAAAGGGAATTGTATTTTCAAGATAGTAAACTTTTAAATGTATTATGTATGATCCTTTTAAATGTTATAGAGAGTGAAGTGGACAATAACACACAAACAAAAATATAGAAAATTCCACACTGGATACTTAAAATGCATATTGCATATTTTTTGCATGAATTAGCTAAGCACTTATTTTAGATTTTAAGTGGTCTTACTTTTTGTCTTTTATTCCAACCTCCTCTTTCATTCTAGAGTTTTCACATTAACAAAAATTTTCTTAATTGTACCTCTATCCAACATGGATAACTTAGAAATTAGAAATTCTGATTCATTTGTATCTTAACAAAACCAAGTTATTAACATAAATTTGTGATAATAGTTTCCATAAAGATTATTCTCTAAGGAAAAAAAAACAAACAACTATTGACAATGGTAAACTGCCCAGACTTTATTCTGATAGTGGGTAATATAATCGGAATGTCTTTGGGGAGTCAATTCATTAATAAATGAGAAATATTTCATGGGAGGAGTGTAATTATTTACAAATTATAAGTCTTCAACTGTGCCCCCCTGCACAGACAGACTAAAGTTCCAATGAACTTCCCTAATGACCTTGTATACCAGAAAGGCAAAAGTTGAGTGGTTTATCAATGTCAACAGCACTCTAGCTGGATGAAACTTAAGTCACTTAAGCACTGTTTGAATGTATATATTTTTCATTATAATAATTTGCTTTTTAAAAGTCACATTCATATTAAATATGTATGTGAGGTAGAATTGTCTTCTGAAAAGGGATAACCAAACACTGAAGTGTAGGCCAGGAAAAATTTTGAGACACCGACTCCAGTTGATAGAGGACATTATAGGAATGGCCAGTCACCAGCCAAAGTGACATGAGATTACTGTTGACTATCCTTCTGACAAGTTTTTAGTTTCTCCTGCTCACTTGGTAACAGTGACAGTTTTTGATTTACAGCAGAGATAGAAAATCTGTGGTAATTCAAACATGGACTATATTTCAGCTCATCTTTGCTCTCTATGAACAACTAACTGATTAAAAACAGTGAACAGGATTACAGTGGAAATGTGTGTTTTAGAATCAGGCTAAAAATCTTCTAGCTATGTAAGTGACTCTCTCCAGCTAGCTACTTAAAAGTTTTCCTTAGTTTTTTCGTTTATGGAATGCTACACTTCCTCTCTTAGTTCTGAAAACAACACAACCCCTTCTTAAAAATAAATGCAAGACAAACAAAACAAAATTCTATAATTTTGATATTTGCTTATGTCAGTTTAATTCACTAATTGTATTATTCCTAGTATTCTGGATCTCTATTTCTTCCTTTTAAAATTAAACCATTTTAAAATTTTATTTTAATTTCTGTAGAGTTAGCATACAGTGTTATGTTAGTTTCAAGTGTACAATATAGTTATTCAACAATTCTACACATTACTCAGCGCTCGTCATGGTAAGTATACTCTTAATCCTCTTCACCTGTTTCAGTCTCCCCCACCAACCTCCCCTCTGGCAACCACTAGTTTGTTCTATCTGGGGGTCTGTTTTTTGGTTTGTCTCTAGATCTCTATTTAGATGAACTGTGCTCCTTCCCATCACTGCCTTCTACCTCAGTTCTGGGTGGCACAGGCATCGAAGTGCCGTGTAAGCAAATGGTGAGGATGGAAGTGGCTCCCTTGTGGTGGGTGATGGAGGTGCTGATATGGGTGGCCAGAAGTTGATAGGTCACAGTGAAGCTAGGAAAATGAATTCTCTCACTTTTGTTTCTGCAAACCTCTCCTCTCCCTAGTTGTTTCCCCAGCCTGGGAGAGTGCCAGTTATGAGACCAAGTCCAAATAGGAACCAGATAATATTGTCCAGTCCAGTCCAGCCATGGAAAATCTCAGAGGCCAAGGATGGAAGCTGTCCAGGATTAAGGTGAGGTGTCATCAGAGTATCAGAGGTAGAGCTGGATCCTTCAAGCATTTCTTTTGGAAACTGAGGGGAAAAAAGAGAACAGTGCCTAATCCTAAAGATTTGCAGCTTGGATAGCAATGTGGGAACCCTGGGGCGTTCGGATGGAAAGGGAAAGAATGTGGTTTCCCTGGGTAGTTGGAAGAATATATGATAACTTTTAAACTTTATCAAAACCTGATTCTGGTCCATGGTTAACACCTCTCCTTCCATATCTCACTGCAGTCCCCAAAAGTCTACCACAGTAATACTCTGTGCACTGATTTTTGGACTTTGTCCTTGAGATGATACAGAATTTTATTAAAATGAAGTAAGTAAATATTTTCATGTTTTCCCCAAATAGATGAATACTTTTTAAGGTAACAAGAGACCACTAGGAGGATGGTTTTAGACTCATTACAAGTTGAATTACATGCCCAAAGTCCTGTGATCCTTCAGTAGCACTGGACTGAGCACTGTGTGCTGAGGCAGGTGATTCAATTAATTGTCAGTCAATGCAGACTATATCCAATGTCAAAATGGGATTTGTTCAAAAATGAGTGTTGTGTAAGTTCCGAAAAGACAAATAACTACACGGAATTGGGAGATCAAGGGACCTGTGTGGATGAGGTGTCACTAGCTAGATGAGGCTGTTCAGAAAGAAGAACAGGGATATTTGTATATTTCCTGATGGCAAGAAAGCTATGTTAAGGAAGATGGGGAGGAACTTTGGCGAAAATAGGCGTAAAAATTACATAGGGCTTTGAAAGTCAGTTTGAGGAGTATAAACTTCATACTAAGAGTGAACTCTTGATTTATGATATAATTTTTAAAGTGTGGCATCTTGATGAAAGGAGGCTTTCAGGAAGTTTTTTTGTCTAGCAGAAATGCAGTTTGGCTTGGAGAGTAACAAAGCTGGAATTAGGGAAGGTGAGGAGAGTTCTAGGTGGGGCTGACAAAGAAAGGTAAGAAGGGGACGTGGATGGAGTGAGACAGCATTTCTCTGCATTGTAGCAGTTAGGGACAGTTCAAGACAGGGCTACTGGTTAAGTATGGCCATGGCGGTAGGAAGTGACAATCATAGTGCACCAACCTGAGAGAAGTAGCCCGGCTTTCTGCTTTTGGAGAAAGAAATTCAGTGTCTTGATTCTGTGTGGTAGATCTCTTATGACACAACTAGTTTCAACGCTAAGGCTGGGGGCTCCAACTGGCTCCAGTAACAGGCATTCTGGAAAGGTTTCTCTAAGAAATTAGCTCCCTGGAACATTGAGGCCTGTTGCCTGTCTGTTGGTTCTAATCTTTCTGACATGGTTTTCCTTGCCAGGAATATGCACATCAATTTCATTTTCATCACTTTGGATGAAAATGCTTGGAGCAGAAAGACCAATTCAGTGCCTGGTGCTTTCTAGGTGCGTGGATTTCAGTGGCCTCAGATACTTGTCGCACCTTAGTTCTTCCCAGCTCCCAAAGCTCCTTTTCCTTGAAGTTATTTGAGAAAACAAACCTCAAAACCCTAGGCTGTAGTCAGAGCAATCAGTCAGCCTCACACCCACCCACTCCTCTTCATCCTAAACTAAATTAGCACAATTTCATTCATTCTCCATAGTATATTGGCAGCCTGTTATCTATCATTAGCCCCCATGGGGATCACACTGCCGTGAGGAAGTCAGATAACTAGACTAGCAATTAAAGAAAGCCTCAGACATTCCATGATAGGTGCAGCCTAGGATGGGGTTCTGGAATCGGACCATTTAAGTAGCTCGGCTATTTACTGGCTGTGTGACATTGGGCAAGTTACTTAACATCTCTGGTGTCTCAGTTCTGTCATCTATAAATGAAAATAATAGTAACACCGAACCTACAGGATTATTTTGAAAGTCAATTGACAAGTATTTAAAACAATACCCGGGGGCACCTGGGTGGCTCAGTGGGTTAAAGCCTCTGCCTTCGGCTCCGGTCTTAATCCCAGGGTCCTGGGATTGAGCCCCGAATCGGGAGCCTGCTTCCTCCTCTCTGTCTGCCTCTCTGCCTACTTGTGATTTCTGTCAGATAAATAAATAAAATCTTTTTAAAAAATAAAACAATACCCGGCACAAAGGAAGTTCTCAGTAAATATCAGCCAGTATATTCCTGCCCAGGAGAAGGGCAAGCACAATGAGACATAGTGTAGGGGCAGCTGATTATTGTTAGTTCATTCTAATACATAGTAGGGATTGATGGCCAGAGTCTCCTCTGATTGATCACAGCAAGTTCCTGATTGATCACTACATCCATTTTGATTGGTTGGTAACTGTGCTATATGGGTTTTTATTTTTTTTTTAAACAACATTTCAGAGCCCAAGTCATTGGTTTTGAAATGTTATGATATATTATAACAGCAAAATGCCTGCTAAAAATGTAGCTCCTTGGGCCCTAGCCCAGAGAATTAATTCAGTTCATATAGAATGGGTCCCCACATATTTTAAACAAGTATTACAGGCCTACTCTCTGAGAAGCTGTGATTTGGAGAGTCAGGGAAGGTTATCTGGAAGAAGTAATGTTTAAACGAAGACCTGAAATTCTAGTACCTTCAGGCAAGGAGGTGGGAGGAGCACAGTGGGGCAGGAGATTATTCCTTTCTGAGGAATTAAGTGGGAATGTAACAAGCTGATTAGGGGATGGAGGCGGGGCGGTTCAGAATGGCTGGAGTATTGAGTACAGAAGTGGAAAGCAGTAAGCCACGGTTTTTTATCTTCAGGACAGTGAATGGGAAGTCCCTTAAACTATTTTAAGGATGGCTGACAGGATCTTATTTACACACTAGAAAAGCTCTGGTTTTGTACACAGGGAGGAAAGGCAAGCAAGTCAGAGGCAGAAGCCAGTCAATGGGTTCTTTAGTGAGGGGGTTCTCTCGGTGGCCTGTCATCTCTCCTTACCTTGGTACTTGGCACTCCCCTTGACTCTTTCCCTCAGTACTTGACATCTGAATCTGTCTTGACTTAATCAGCCACCTGGGCCTTATTATCTTTCTTCACATCAGGTATGGCCTCCCTGCCCAAGGCTCTGGCAATTCAAGAATAGGTGCCATGCTCTGGCCCCAGTGCTTGGCCACACAGGCATCTGAGGAAGAGGAGGAAGAGGGTGGGGGGCACCTGGAGTGTAACATATGGGGAGGCAAGTCTCTGTCTTGTCCAGCTCTCTGTGGCTACGAAAGTGGCAACGAGTGTAGCTGTAGTGTCTAGGGAAGCGGTATACAGTAAGGCTCAGTAAGGACTCGCCAAATGATGAGGGCTCTGTCTCCAGCAGTGGACATATCCATGAATACCAGAGGTCAAGTCTAAGTTCCACAGGTGGTATGGACTGATCTGTAATGACCCATTCTGTCACTGTCAGTTAGAAGTCATTTTAATTCATCCTTTTGATCTTACTTTGTTCTTTTTTTCCCTTCCTTATTCTTTGCATGCTTCCTAAGAGGGTAAGGGGATTGGACATCATTTTTTCCATTGATTAACCTCAAAATGTTGTATTTTAGCTATACAAGCTATTTTGCTATTGTATCTTTGGCTTATTTGGAATCCCTTTTGCCAAAGCAGAGAAAGTACCAATCCTATAAACCTGTGATGCTCTCTAAACTCACTTCATAAACCCATCCAGAATTTTCCACAATGAGATTGAAAAAGAAAGTATAGGTTATAATCGACTGTAGCACTGGTCAGCCTCATCCCTCAGATCTTACCCTTTTGCCAGCTATTTGGGACAAGAACCCTGGAGGGCAAGAAGTAGAGAAAGGGGTTGAATAAGCTTCTAAAATGGTCATAATTTTCCAAAGGCCATGTTTTAAGAAACTGGGATTAGGCCCTGGAAAACCATTTATTCAATTAATCAGACAAACTTATGGACAGTGCTCTTTCCCCCACCAGCTGACTGGATGCTTGTTAAAACCGAGTTGTACTTATTGATAATGGGGATTATAAGTGTTTGCTATTAAGTGCCAATTGCATGTTTAATTGTTACTGCAAGAAAAATATAACTTACTGGTACACTGTGCAGAATTTTAAACAAAGTACCCTTTTTACTGTTGGAGGAATGTGGATGCTGACCAAATGTGTCCGCATGGTTTCAATTAAGCAGAGGAATGTTAAATGTAAAGCTAAATTGATGAAAATAACCAAACTTTCTGACAAACCAATAAATTGGAGTCTAGAACTCATTGCCCATACTGTATGGCAGCCAGAGAAACATTGCTAGATCATCAATTTTTACCTAATTTTTTGAGTTAGTTTATACTTGAAAAGAAAGAAGGAATGCTAGGAAAGTAATTTAAATTCTTCCCAGCTATAAACAGAGAATATGCACAGTGGATGTAGACCTTATTCTTCACAGTATGCAAAAGAACTAATTGTTTATTCTTTTAGCAATTTCCTCAGTGACATTTTTGAAACTTAAGACAAAGTTTTCAGGGAACTCTCATGTCAACATTTTGGCAAACGATCTGGCAAAACGCTAGTCATTGGACTACTTTTCTAAACTCCTCAGAACTATTCCATGGCAATCCTCATTCATTTAAAATAATGTTTTAATTTTCCTTCCTTCAAATTTCATATTCCTTCATGTTGCTGTCACATTGAGAAGACAATGTACTAGAAAAATTATGAGATTGGAGAAAATTCTAAATTTCTTGCTGAACACAGAGGATATAGTTACACAGAAATCTAACTCTTTGCACATTTCTGCCTCTGTCAGAAATTTCTATTTCTAACAGAGAAATTTACCTCTGGATATATCTTTATATTTTGTGGGAAATGGCAGGAAATAAATTGTTGGAACCAAAACCAAGTGGAAGCTGAAGCCATCATCTTTACCATCGTGATCTCCAGGTGACGTGAAAATGGGCATTTCCTGCTGAAACATGGCACAAGAACCCACCATTGGACAGGCTCAGAGGTCTCCTGAGATCCCCTTGCTTGGAAAGTAGAATGGCTGCCAAATGCAAGGGGGAGTCTCTTAGTTTTCGAGTCCCTATCCCTGTTTCTGAGTGTACAAGATGGACTCTGTCCTTTAAGTACATTCCCAGCCAAGGCCTTTTCAGAACCTATTTATGTTATAATTTTAACAGCACTGGAGGACAATCAATTTTTTTTTAACTAGATGGTCCTTCAGCACATTTTATTTGGTGACCACTTAACAAATGTTATTTTTTGGACGCAATCACAAAACTGCTTCTTTATGCGCTTAGATTACATTTTCAAAACTTTCTCAGTATTTTTCAAAGTGACCTACAATTTTAAATCAGACAAAATTAGATACCTTACACATTTACTTAGACTTCTTTTCAAATTTTCATTAGTTGTTTAAATAGCACCTGGAGGGGAAAAATAAAATAATCTTGGTCGAGAGCAGGCAGCTCAGTTTCCACTCAAATTAGTTTTGTATCCAGTTGTTTCTAATGGTTCTGACTTTGTTCAATTACTGTGGCTCCTATAGTTTCCATTAACCACTGAATTTAAGATGCATAGTGGTGCTTTAATGATGAATTAATTTTTATAGCATCTTACGAAAAAATTATCCTTCAAGCTTTGTATCATCCACACATTTGACTAGCTTAAACCTCTAAGATATTCATTCAAATCACAGTTAAAAATGTTAACGTCTGAGGTCTGTGGTAAGCCACTGGACATTTTCCTTCAAGTTCTGTTGATCTGAAAATATTTATTGTGTATCTTTTGTTCAGTCTTAGGATGCAAAGATAAAGAATATTACATGGTCTCTGCCTTCAGATAGTCTCAATATCTGGCAGCGTCTCCAGACGCTACATTTCAGCCAGCTATTAATGGACTTAATGTGGTATTCCCTGGGTGACATTCCTCATTCTTTCAATTTATTAAGTGTCTACTCTATGTCAGGCAATATGGTAGGTCTTGGAAATAGATAAAATAGCCTGTGATCTTTATTTCGAATTTATCCTGGGAGACTTTATCAAGAGTCTTTCTATAATCAAGGTCCATCTTGCCAGTTAATTTAGGATAGTTTCAGCCAGGTGATTTTGCCAAATTCAGAGAGGCATAGCTTGTAGGGAGCAAGCTTAATTCTCAAGTTTAGGATGATACCTGAAGCCTGATAACTCTGACTCATTAGACACCCTTCTGACTTTACCACCTTCTTTTTTGGGTTTGATTATATTTAATCTAGTTACTTTGTTTTGAGAAAAATCCATCATGTTCTTGTGTTTTGGGCTCACCCTTTAATTACACTTCTGTGTTGTCATTTGGTAAAGAGGTGGGAACATTCAGATTCAATAATCATTTATTGTTAAGAACTTATATACATAGAGCCTGATGTGGGGCTAGATCCCAGGACCCTGGGATCATGACCTGAGCCAAAGGCAGAGACTTTAACACACTGAGCCACCCAGGTGCCCTGAGACCAAGTATTTTGTTTTAATTTTTTAAATATTTTTTACCATTAATCAAGAACATTCTTTTTTTTTTTTTTTTTTTTTTAAGATTTTATCTATTTACTTAGAGAGAGAGAGTGCATGAGCAGAGGGAGGGACAGAGAATCTCAGAGCCCAGTGCAGGCTCAGTCCTACGACCCCAAGATCATGTTCCTGATCTGAGATCAAGAGTCAGATGTTCAACCAACTGGGCCACTCAGATGCCCTGAGGCCAAATATTTCAAATACACCCTTTTTAATCCTTAACATATTTTATACTGTAGGTTCTATTTCTCCATTTTATAGCTCAAAAAACTGAAGTTTCTTTCTTTTTTGGTTGGTTTTTCTCTTATTTATGTATATATTCTCACCATAGCACATAACCCTCCCCAATGTCCATCACCCAGCCACCCCATCCTTCCCACCCCTCTCCCCTCTAGCAACCCTCAGAAAAAACTGAAGTTTCAAGAGGTGAAGTATCTTTTCCGGATCTGCCATGTTCTTAGTGCATATTTTATAGAGTTTCCTTTGGACTTTTTTTGTTTGCCATTTGATAATTGGTCTTCCGTGAATATTACGTTGAGAATAGGTATATCTGTAAACCCAAAATCAGTTCAAAACACCATTGTTTGGTGATGTAATATATAAAAATATAATGTAATATATAAAGATAATATATAAATGTGATCTATAAAGCAAATAAAGATGTAATCTATAAAGATAACAAAGAAATGCCAAATCTGAGTTTGAGAATTAGGATAATAGTATTCAGTTATTGGTAGCATTGGAGAAATATTTGGAGGTAATATCCTAGAAGGTTAAGGAAACAAGAGAGGGTTATGGAACGGCAGTCCTCGAGATGTTGGGAGAAGCCAGTAGGGTCCTTGGGGCAGTCTTTAGAAAATGCGCTTGCCCACAGCAATTTCTTTTTTCCTTGGGGCTGTAACAAAGGGCATTTTGTTAATAGAGCAATTTTAGTCAAATCCCCTTCTGAGCTCAGGAAAACTGGACTTTGCTTCCAGGTTATATTTCTCTCATCCTCCCATAGCCAAGGTTTGAAAAAAGCTCTAAAAGCAGGATTCAATAAATACATGAGCTTGCTAGGAATATTTAGCCTCTTGGTCTTGTGACTGTGGCAAATCATTCAGTTGAGCAGAGCCCGAAGGGCTTTTATTTCCCGTTATGGGAAATACAATCTGGGCGAGATGGAGAATGTTCTTTAAAGGGAGATGTTTGTGGGTCACTTCAAAGTTATGCGTGCTTACCTAGGGCTCTCTCCTTGAGGAAACTTTGTCAGCATCAGCATCCATGTTTCTGTTTTTAGTTTATAACGCACATTTCTCTTCCCCACTCACCGCCCCCCTCCCCTCATTTCTCTTTTTCTGGTAGCTTTGCAGATTCAAAATGCCTCTCTCAGGACGCAGTGGAGAGAGGCCTGGGATGTGATGCTGAAAAACCAGCTGTGATTTAGAACAATCGAGGCCCCCTGGATGTATTTTCTGCTTTACCAGCAGTTTGATAACTAAGGACTATAAACTTTGAGTGGTGATTCCAGGTCCCTGGAGGCTGCCCTGTTCACAGCTCACCTTCTACACTATTTTATAGAGTACAACATTGGCTCCTGCCTTTTTAAATAAGTATTTTCTGGTTCTTTAGAAATATTGAAACATGATATTTTCCAAATGTTGAGAAATAAGTTGGAGAAGACTAAGTTGACAGTAGTCTTATGTATAAATTCCTTCTTTGGATGGCCTTTCCTTACTTATTACTTCTAGTAGCAAATAATCAGCCCCAGTAAGCCATTTGAGT
This sequence comes from Taxidea taxus jeffersonii, assembly GCA_003697995.1. Taxonomy (NCBI): domain Eukaryota; kingdom Metazoa; phylum Chordata; class Mammalia; order Carnivora; family Mustelidae; genus Taxidea; species Taxidea taxus. Next base: position 72,035 of record RCUC01147560.1, on the reverse strand, counting down.
GTACGTATCCATTGCACAAAACCCATTTAAGAACTCTTTGAGTCTTTTTGGTGAAGAGCGAGGATGTATTTTCTCATGCAAAAAAAAAAAAAAAAAAAGGATTCTATTCTGATTTTTAAAAAATTTAACAAACATTCACTGAGAAATGGCTAAATGCCAGTAAAACATACCATTTTTGTAGTCAAGAAGCTTCTGGTCTAGAATAGCTCCCACAAAAGTGTACAAGGCTATGGTTTACTGTGTTTATTGAGACTACATTAAATATTATAACCAAAAAAGAGCAAGTTTCACAGTACATTCTTTTTTTTTTTTAGAGATTTTATTTATTTACTTATTTGACAGAGAGAGAGAGAGAGAGAGAGAGAGATCACAAGTAGGCAGAGAGGCAAGCAGAGAGAGAGGGGGAAGCAGGCTCCTCACTGAGCAGAGAGCCAGACACGGGGCTGGAACCCAGGACCCTGAGATCATGACCTGAGCTGAAAGCAGAGGCTTAACCCACTGAGCCACCCAGGCGCCCCTTTTTTAAAAAACTTAATTTGTTTATTTGAGAGAGAGAGAGACAGAAGATAATGAGCTGGGCAGTAGGAGAGGCAGAAGTAATGAGGGGCAGAAAGAGAGGGAGAAGCAGGCTCTCCCATGCAACTGAGGGCTCGATCCCAGGATCCTGGGGTTACATCCCAGCTGCAGGCAGATGCTTAACTGGCTGAGACACCCACGCACCCTTCAAAGTACATTCTTAATACAACTACTGTTTAAAGTGCAGTGTACCAACAGGTAATACCACAAGCAAGTGTTTTGCCATGATATAAGTTGGGATAATACATGATTAAGCAAAGTTAAACAAGCTTCGTTTTGTGATCCTTCAGGAGGAGGGGCGGTGTGCAGCACCCTAAACTTACTTGAGCTCAGAACCGCTTTTCTCTAACATTCCTGGGGCAGGGTCCTGTGAAACACAATTTTTAACAAATATCTTAACTTTTGATACTTTAAAACTTTATTTAAAGGAGGCTCACCGTGCTAGAAAGTTCCAAGGTGACAGTGTTCAATGGGACTGAAAGATCTGCTAGACGACCGTTTGCTTTCATTGTTGGAGTGCCTAGAGCCTGTAAGCCTTTGACCTGACACACGCACGCTCAGAAAATCCCAGCTCCTGCCTTGCCCGGTTCCCTCAGCCTTCCCACTGTCCACCACCCTTAGGGATGGGAGGAGTGTGCAGGCCGTAACCAGGAATGTCACAAAGTGGGGGCAGGTGCCCAGGCACGATGGCAAATCCCGGGCTTGATTTGGAGTGCCTGGTTCGGGCACCACCCCATGGAATCTCCTGAGGTAACACAGGTCCATGACACTTTTATATAACCAAGCATCTGTTTTATCAAATGAAACATTTTCCCGAGGCTGTGGACCCAGAAATGGCAGAGGCAGCTGTGAGGAAAGTGGCCAGGACACTCCAGGCACCAGCCGGGGAGCCCTGGACTTGCCTTGGACACCGTTGCTCATCTGATGGGAGGGAGACTTCTAATGGTGCTCTCCAGATTCTGAAGTGCTTTCCCACAGTTCATTGCTTTTGATGCTTCTCTCAGTCCCCTGAATTAGTACGGCAGGGTTCCTTCCCACTTTAGAGGTGAAAGAATTTGCCTAGAGTCCCATGCTAAGGAAATAACCAAATCAAATCAGTGTTAGAACATAGGCATAGGGGTGGCCAGAGATTTTGCCCTCTTAACCCTCTTCCAGGTGATTCTGATAGTTCTGCCTCCTGCTAGACCACACTTCGAGTAGCAAGGTCCTAGAACACATTGCTTCTCATAAATAAGGATTCATTGAAAATGTGTGGGTAGTTTGTTTCTCAAAAATCTTACAAAGGTCTTACTAGAGTAATTGTAAGACTCGTGATGGTGCTAAATATGTCTCTATGGTCACGTAGCTAGCTGTTCTCTCAGCCAAATTTGTCATTGCTTTGGCCAGGGAAACCCCTGTTCTATGCTATGTATAAGTCCTCTCTTTTCTACTTCTCATTCTTCACATCTGTTCTTCTGTCCGCTCTGTTTACTGTGTTTACTTCTGTCTGAGTAGCTCATCTCGTCCCATTACTATTTTAGATCCACCTAATTTTTTGAAATTAAAAATGCATTTTTATGAAGAATTTCCTTCAATTGATTTAACCATCTCAATTTAGAACTCAGGGTCTCAGTTAGTGAACATGTATAGATATTATAATTATTAACTTTTGGGTAGCCTATAGTGGATTATACAGAAGCCTTATGTTTGTATAGAGAAACAGTTGCTATGTGGAAAAAAATGGATTTTTAACTGTAGTTCTCTTGTGGATAAATTTTTCCTAGATAGAGAAGTATATCAAAATTATATTTTGGTTTGGTAGAATGAGTAAGGAATACCATGTTAAAGGTAGCCATGTGAGGAACCTCCATGCTGTTTTCCAGAGTGGTTGCACCAGCTTGCATTCCCACCAACAGTGTAGGAGGGTTTCCCTTTCTCCACATCCTCGCCAGCATCTGTCATTTCCTGACTTGTTAATTTTAGCCATTCTGACTGGTGTGAGGTGGTATCTCATTGTGGTTTTGATTTGTATTTCCCTGATGCCCAGTGATGTGGAGCACTTTTTCATGTGTCTGTTGGCCATCTGGATGTCTTCTTTGCAGAAATGTCTGTTCATGTCCTCTGCCCATTTCTTGATTGGATTGTTTGTTCTTTGGGTGTTGAGTTTGCTAAGCTCTTTATAGATTTTGGATACTAGCCCTTTATCTGATATGTGGTTTGCAAATATCTTCTCCCATTCTGTCAGTTGTCTTTTGGTTTTGTTGACTGTTTCCTTTGCTGTGCAAAAGCTTTTGATCTTGATGAAGTCCCAATAGTTCATTTTTTCCCTTGCTTCCCTTGCCTTTGGCGTTGTTCCTAGGAAGAAGTTGCTGCGGCTGAGGTCAAAGAGGTTGCTGCCTGTGTTCTCCTCAAGGTTTTTGATGGATTCCTTTCTCACGTTGAGGTCCTTCATCCATTTTGAGTCTATTTTCGTGTGTGGTATAAGGAAATGGTCCAATTTCATTTTTCTGCATGTGGCTATCCAATTTTCCCAACACCATTTGTTGAAGAAGCTGTCTTTTTTCCATTGGATGTTCTTTCCTGCTTTGTCGAAGATTAGTTGACCATAGAGTTGAGGGTCTATTTCTGGGCTCTCTATTCTGTTCCATTGATCTATGTGTCTGTTTTTGTGCCAGTACCATACTGTCTTGATGATGACAGCTTTGTAGTAGAGCTTGAAGTCTGAAATGGTGATGCCACCAACTTTGGCTTTCTTTTTCAATATTCCTTTGGCTATTCGAGGTCTTTTCTGGTTCCATATAAATTTTAGGATGATTTGTTCCATTTCTTTGAAAAAATTGGATGGGATTTTGATAGGCATTGCATTAAATGTGTAGATAGCTTTAGGTAGCATAGACATTTTCACAATATTCTTCCAATCCATGAGCATGGAACATTTTTCCATTTCTTTGCGTCTTCCTCAATTTCTTTCATGAGTACTTTATAGTTCTCTGAGTATAGATTCTTTGCCTCTTTGGTTAGGTTTATTCCTAGGTATCTTATGGTTTTGGGTGTAATTGTAAATGGGATTGACTCCTTAATTTCTCTTTCTTCTGTCTTGTTGTTGGTGTAAAGAAATGCAACTGATTTCTGTGCATAATTGAAAATAGAGCTACCTTATGACCCAGCAATTGCACTACTGGGTATTTACCCTAAAGATACAAACATAGTGATCCAAAGGGGCACGTGTACCCGAATGTTTATAGCAGCAATGTCCACAATAGCCAAGTTATGGAAAGAACCTAGATGTCCATCAACAGATGAATGGATAAAGAAGAGGTGGTATATATATACAATGGAATACTATGCAGCAATCAAAAGAAATGAAATCTTACCATTTGTGACGACATGGATGGTACTAGAGCGTATTATGCTTAGCGAAATAAGTCAACTGGAGAAAGACAACTATCACATGATCTCCCTGATATGAGGAAGTGGAGATGCAACGGGGGTGGGAGTTAAGGTGGTAGGAAAAGAAAAAATGAAACAAGATGGGATCGGGAGGGGACAAACCAAAAGAGACTCTTAATGTCATAAAACAAACTGAGGGGGGTGGGGGGGAAGGGGGGTTGGGAGAGGGTGGTGGGGTTACATTATATGTTTAAATAAAGCTTAAATAAAAAGAAAAAAAATAAAATAATAAAAAAAGAAAAGAAAAGAAAAAAAAAAGGTAGCCATGTGAGGTAATGGTTTCTAGCTGGCTTCTGGAATCACACAGACCTGATCTGAATCTCAGAATTTCTATCCGTATGATCTGGGCCTTCTATCTAATCTCTTCTATATATTTGGAATAAATGATAATGCTTCCTTCTTAAGATTATAAATATTAGAGCAGAATTTTCTGTTTTGCAGAGAATAACTGGTGTATGACTGTTATTGTCAAAATATAACACGGTGATTGTCAGTGTAGCATGAAATTCATAGAATTGTGCATGGGGATAAAATACTAAGATAACAGATTAATGATTAGTTGACAAATATTAAAACTTTAAAACCTGTAATATATGGTCCTTCAGTCTTTGCTTTCTAAAACTGTAAGGTTTGTTTTCCAGCTTCTCTTTCTTTTTTTGTTTTCTTTCCTTCTTTTCTCTTTCTTTCTCTCTCTCTCTCTTTCAAGATTTTATTTATTTATTTGACAGACAGATACACAGCAAGAGAGGAAACACAAGCAGGGGGGTGGGGGAGGGAGAAGTAGTCTCCCTACTGAGCAGGGAGCTGGATGTGGGCTTGATCCCAGGACCCTGGGATCATGACTTGAGCGGAAGGCAGACACTTAACCAACTGAGCCACCCAGGCATCCTTAAAGCTTTTTTAAATTACAGCAATCACATGATGAAAGCTACATTTTTATATTATCCAGGCATTTAGTGTGCAGAATGGCTTGGATTCAGGAAAGACAGAGAGCAGAAACCCATTTAGAAGTTGTGATTGCATCAATGCAGGTGAAAGGTGATAAGTGGTGTCCTAGATAGGTGACCATGGTAATGGAGGGCAGGATTAGAGAGGAAAAACAATTGCATTAAAACCCCCCTGAGCATTCCATTGTCTGTCTGCATTTGAGGAGGTAATAAAAAAGGGAGAAATTCACCCTGCCCTAGAGTTGCAAGCCCTGGGAGCTGGCAGAATAGGGTCACAAAAGGCAAAACCAAGAGTTGATTTGTTTGCTTTTAGGTATGTTTCTTTGAGGTAATTCCAGAACTTTAAATGTAGATGCTTTGTGGTCAACTGAGTATTCAGAGAGGCAAGAAGTACAATTGAAAGGAAATATTGTAGAAGCAGTAATTGATGCGTATATCACCATATAAAGTCTTTAATGAGGTCAGTTGAAAAAGAGAATATACAGACAGCTAAGAATGGAATCATGCCAGTGCAAAATAGAAAGGGGTAAAGAATTAGTTGAAGACAGAGGAGGACACGTCAGTGGGGTAGGAGGTAGATCAGGTAGAAGGTAAAATCTGAGGCTTTCCTGAAAGCTGGTTCACTAATCCTGTTCTGTGGGACAAGTAGAGAAGCATGGGGGTAGATTCTAGGGGGAGTCTATGTCCTTTCTCATTTACCATGAGCCTCTCAGCATTCATGCGTCCATTACTACTTCATTAAACATTAGTGCAAACATGGAATTGTTTATTATTGAAAACATTTAGAAAAATGGTAATAAAAATTAAGCGAGATTACTCATTCTTGACAAATTATGTTTATATTGTGTGAGGAAACAGGCACAGTCTTTTTAGCAAATTGAAAAATTTTTAATTGCAATTACAATAGCATAGGAATAATTATGAAAATCATGTAATATATTGAGTGACTGTAACCATAAAAGCACGCATACAGATGCGGATGAACTCTTCACTCTTCTAAGACCCACTTCTTCACTCTAGCTCATCCTCTTCCCTTTCACAAGAACAGACTCCTTCTGTTCTTTGCTCTCTAGTGAGTCATTCCCATCCATACATAAACATGTTATTTCTTTAGTCTTAACCTGTTAGGAAAATCTTCTTCAACCCCAGTTTTCCTTCAGGTTTTGCTCATTGTCTCTGCTTATAAAAAATTTCTCACAAGAGTTGACTTTACTCATGGTCTCCAATCCTTCCTCATTGTCTTGTGGATCCACACTTATCAGCCTCCCCTGCCCCCCCATCCTTTCATTTCACCAGAACAGCTCCGACAAGGTCACCGATGACTTATGACCTCCATTTTGTTGAATTCAGTAGTCACTTTCTGGTCTTTATATCACCCTGCCTCTCAGGAGTATTTGATGCACTTGCTTCCTTCCTTGGAATACTTTCTCCATGCCCCAAAGTGAACTTAATATGTCCCAAGGTGAACTCTTGACCTCAGCTCCTCCCACAGTAAATAGCAACTCCATCTTGCCCATTGCTTGGACCGAAAAACTTGTTGTCATCCTTGGCTTCTTTTTTTCTCTCAAATTCCACATCCAGTATGATGGCAAATCCTATTGGCTTAACAATCAAAATATAACCAGAGATCTGGTTACTTCTACTGCTGATGGAAGATACCATTGTGTCTTACTTTGGTTATTACATCTTTGTAATACATCTTCCAACTTGTCCTCCTATGTTTCCATCCTATCTTTTCCTATGGTCCATTCTCCATATAACAGGGATACTGTCAAGGAATTAATACATATAATATCATTTCCTTGTTCAAATGACTTCTCATGTCACTCAGAGTAAAAGGCAAACTTCTCATGATGGCCTCTAGGGGCCCTGTGTAATCTGGTGCCCACTACTTCTCTAATCCTGACACCCTTCATAGCTTTTATATGCTCATTTCAGTGACATTGAACTTGGTGTGTTCTTTGCTTACATCTCCCTGTGGCTTACTCTCTCAATTCTTTCAGAAATCTGCTCAAATTTCACCTTTTCAATGAAGTCCTCCTGACCTGCTTATTTAAAATTATGAGTCCTAGCTGTTTACACCCCAGCTTTCTTCAGAGCTTTATTTTTTTTTATTGCACTTGCTGACATATGACAAAATATATATTATATGTGAATGCCATGAGAGTAGCGATTTTTTTTTTCATTGCTATATCCTGGCATTTGAAACTTGTCTGCCACATAATAGGCGCTCAATATATTTAAATGAATTAAATTAAAAACCAATCCAGGGGCACCTGGGTGGCTCAGTGGGTTAAGGCCTCTGCCTTCGGCTCAGGTCATGATCCCAGGGTTCTGGGATCGAGCCCCACATGGGGCTCTCTGCTCAGGGGGGAGCCTGCTTCCTCCTCTCTCTCTGCCTATCTCTCTGCCTACTAGTGAACTCCGTCTGTCAAATAAATACAATCTTAAAAAAAAAAAAATCCAGCCTGATTTAATTTAATAAAAGTATTTGCTTTCTTTTCCCAGTAAACATCCAGAAAATTGTTTGTGTTTTTTTTTTTTTAAAGATTTTATTTATTTATTTGATAGACAGAGATCACACAAGTAGGCAGAGAGGCAGGCAGAGAGGGGAGGGGAGAAGCAGGCTCCCTGCCAAGCAGAGAGCCCCATTTGGGACTCGATCCCAGGACATTGGAATCATGACCCGAGCCGAAGGCACTGGCTTAACCCACTGAGCCACCCAGGCGTCCGAGAAAATTGTTTGTCTTGACTGTAGAGTGTTTTGGTTTCCAATTCAGTGATAATCCAATGATAAATTTCAAAGATTGTTGAAGTATTTTAGGAAATATTGGTTTCAATGGGAGCATTACTTTTTGGGAAGTAATCTACATTCATAGGAAATGCATCAAGGAACTAATATATGTGAGAAGGTCCTGGCATGGATTATCAGTGATTATCAGCTTCTCAACAGTGTTCTCCTAGCTATAAATATGTCTCACTTTCCATAGTCAATGATTTAATGAGAGGCAGTGTGATCAAATGGAAAGAGTCTGAGATTTTAAGAAGCCTAAGCTACCCCTCATCAGTTGTGTGACCTGGGTAAATTACTTAACCTGAGGTATTTTCTTTTTACAACAGTGAGGTGATTGTGATGATTAAGTCTAAGAATTTTTTTGAGAGCAGGGACTCTGTTTTGTTCATTGCTAAATTCTCAGTGAGTATTACATGTGAGCAGTGAGTGTCAGACAGTATACTCAATAAGATAACTTCTTGTCAGATGAATAAATGAATGAATAATGTGTGCAATAAATAGTCACTATTAGAATAGTTATTAATAAATTAACTATTTCTTTAATTACACAAAATGCTTAGAGACTTAAGGACATAGAATAGGTTCTAGCTGACTTTGTTTTTTCCTTATTGGATAGAATTGAAGATGCTTGATAGAACTTACAGGATATTTTTAACACTGGAATTAGAAAGCATTTTCTTTGGCTTTTCTCTTGATGAAAAGTACCATTCAACGCTGAAACTAGAGCTGTAATTAAAGTAGAAGCAGCAATACATTTTGGTTAACAGTTAATGTCAAAAGTCTGTTTCCTGGGGTTTTTGTACAAAGGTGATGGTTCTAGGACCACTACAAGTAAGTGGTCCTGATGCTTTTGCCTAAACTGTTCACTTACGGTCTCCTCACGTGGTATTCCCACAGCGGAACCCAAATGTAGCAACTAGCCAGCTACATCCCCTTATAGACAGACCTCTTCTGTGTTCACTGGTTGCCAGGACAGCCCTGGCTATGTTTACCTCTGAACAGAGAAGAGTTAATGGTAGAGGAACTGGAATCAGAAGATCTAAGCTCTGGTGACAGGGCTTCAGGAACCAGTCATATAATGTTAAATTATTTGAGAGTTCCCAATCTATTAAAGGTGGTTAAAAAATACATACCTTATCCACCCTTTCAGTGGAATTTAGAAAGGAAATGTACGTATTTGTTGCTTTGGGTACAAGCAACAAAATTACATCTGAAGTTGAAATAAAGAGAGGTTTTTTGGTTTATTTGCTTTTTGTTTTGTTTTGTTTTTCTGTCTTAAATAAAGAGAGTTTTAATAAGAGAGGCATATCTTGTGAAACCAAAGACAAGATGTGTAGCTAGACCCGAATGAGGGCTGGAATAAAGAACTAGAAAACCCTTAGAAATCACAGCTCCTTAATCAACATTTTCTTTGTGTCACTTATGTTCTTAATGTTGCTTTGTGTTTCTGTTTCATCTTCTTCATTTCCCCCATAGACAGCTCTGTTGGCTGGTTCATTAACACACAATATCTTGAGTTGGTAGTCTTAGCCACTACCTGGTCACTTGACACGTAGAGTAACCTCAGAAACCCTCCTGTGTTTTAACTGCAAATTCCCAGATAAGAGAGTCTCAGAGACCTGGGTTAGGTGTCCTTCTGGTTCAGTCAGCTACGGCCTGGGTTTAGGTCACATGTGCTGCTGCCTGTTTAGTGGATCTTGTGGGAACATTCTCTTTGAGACGGGGAATGGGCAGATTCTTGAACAGAGTTGTAAGAAAGTACAGGAAAATAATGTTCAAACAAAATGATTGGCTTTTTCACTTCAAGTCTTTTACCTTTATTTGGAGATTTAAAAAAATATATAAAAAATTTAAGTCAATTATCTTTGTGTTTTTCCCAGAATATTGATTTTTGATGTAAAAAATTATATTGTTAAGATAATTGACTTGATTATGATTTGAAAACATTAATGTAGCTCAGAGAACTCAGAGAAATGTCTAATTTGCAAATATGGAGTTAGATTATGTGTTCAGAGGGCTTCACTTGAGGTAACAGCACTGTAACCCCTCTCCTGCCTCAGTGACACCCACTCAACTTTCACCTCCTTTTTATCTGAAATTAAAAAGAAGATGAAACATAACAAACAGGTAAACAAAAAACTCTAGGAAATATTCAGACTCTTACAGAAACACAGAAGAAGAGAACTTGCTTGGAAAATTTTCAAAAAGTTATGTTTGTTCCCTGAAGTACCATGGTCCATCCCAAATGGTTTGTTTTCATTTCTTTTAATGTAATATACATTTATATTACCAAATTAGCACTGAATGGGCTCCAGTGTGGTTTGGGTTACCTGAGTACTCTGGGGAGTCTCTTTGTTGTTTTTATTAGTGTCTTTTCCAGCATTTCTAAATGAACTTTATTTGTACTGCTCTAGCAGCCATACATAGCTCCCAGAGAAAAGTTTGGGAATAGGGGTTAGTATTAAAAAAATAGAAAAAGCCACATAGTTAATCACACTACCTACAGGCACCAGTTGTTCATATTTTGTCTGTTTCAGCACTTTTTTCAATGTTTTTAAATTATTTTTTTCCAATAGAGATCATACTGAATATGTGGCTTGGCCCCTAAGTTTTCCACTTAGTATGTTATAATATGAAATTTCTTGTGTCATTAAACTCTTCATAAACAGGGGCACCTGGATGGCTCAGTGGGTTAAGCCTCTGCCTTTAGCTCAGGTCATGGGATCGAGCCCCGCATCAGGCTCTCTGCTCAGCGGGGAGCCTGCTTCCTCCTCTCTCTCTCTGTCTGCCTCTCTGCCTACTTGTGATCTCTGTCTGTCAAATAAATAAATAAAATCTTAAAAAGAAAAAAACTCTTCATAAATATCTCTAATAGTGTCAGAATGTCCTACTAAATGGATGTGCTATGTAGTAAACCGTTCTGTTTACCTTCACCATAACTGTGGTCACTGAGGTTGTCTCTTTACTTTATTACACTGTAATATGTGATGATGCATATTTTTATCCTACAGTATTTGCTCTAATTTTTGTTACTCCCATGGGATAAGTTACTACAAAAATAATTACTTGATCAAAGGTTGGACACGTTTTTCATGTTCTTGAAGCCACTTCTAAATTTCTTTCCAGAATACATGTGTCATTTTACAAGTCTATCAACCATAAAAAGATGTCTCTCCTTGTACCTTTAGTGTATTGAGTATAATCATTAAAAGCAAAATAAGCCAAAAAACATCCGTTACTTTTGTGGGGAAAATGGCATTCTGTTTTCAATTCATAACTAGTGAGGTTGACATTTTTTTTCTCATATATTTCTCATATATTAGTCACTTGGATTTCTTCTGAGGAGAGTCTGTTTGCATCCTTGGCTCATTTGGGGTCCTAATATTTTCCTCATGAACTGTTATTTATTAAGTGTATAAACATTTGTCAAATGATTTAGAAGTATCACTTTGTTTTACATATAGATGCTATATATTTTAGTGTCAAATCTATTGTTCTTACTAGAAAACTTGCCTTACATCTTTCTATTTAAAAATTTTCAAGCTTATAGAACAATTAAAGTATAATCCGATGGGCTTTGTATGCTCTTCACTTAGGTCCTCTGGCTGATGGTATCTTGTCACATTTTTTTTCTCCTTTTCTATAGAAGATACATACAAAATGTGTATGTATGTGAATGTGAGTGTGTATATGTGTGTGTATGTATAAGAGAGAGATATTTATTCATTATTGTTGAATTATTTGACAGTACAATTCAGACACTTGGCTGCTAAATTCTTTATTGTGTGGTCTCCTAGAATAGACACTTGCCTACATAATTACAATACTATTAATTCATCCAAAACAATTAACAATTCCATAATATCTAATATCCAGTTATTTTCACTTCCCCTATTGTCACCCCCAAAATGTCTGTTACATCCCTTAATTTTTTCAATCCAAAATCCAATTAAATTTCATACATTGCCTCTATAATGTGTCCCTTTAGTTTATTAAAGATTAATTTTTTTTTTAAGATTTTTATTTATTTATTTATTAGTTAGAGAGAGAGAGCGAGCACAGGCAGACAGAGAGGCAGGCAGAGGCAGAGGGAAAAGCAGGCTCCCTGCCGAGCAAGGAGCCCAATGCAGGACTCGATCCCAGGGCGCTGGGATCATGACCTGAGCCGAAGGCAGCCGCTTAACCAACTGAGCCACCCAGGCGTCCCTAAAGATTAATTTTTTTAAAGACTTTTCCTATGAAGAGGTTAAATGGGTTTCCCTTATATTTTCTACTTTTTAAATTCTTTTTATTTCTTTAAGTATGTATCTAGTAGGAATTTGTATTATGGTGACTGCTTACCATCTCAGCTCATTTTTCCTTCTAAATAACTTATTTTCCTCATCAGTATTTATAAACATTTCCTGAGTTTCTCACTTATTTTAAAAGTTTTATTCCTGGGCACCTGGGTGGCTCAGTGGGTTAAAGCCTCTGCCTTCGGCTCAGGTCATGATCCCAGAGTCCTGGGATCAAGCCCCGCATCGGGCTCTCTGCTCGGCTGGAAGCCTGCTTCTCTTCCTCTCTCTCTCTGTCTGCCTCTCTGACTACTTGTGATCTCTGTCTGTTAAAATAAATAAAATAAAAATTAAAAAAAAATTTTAAAAAAAAAGTTTTATTCCTAAGATTTTATTCAACATTTATTAAGTTCTTATACATACTAATTAGGGTCTGTTCCAAGTAAGGTCTCTATTCCATTGATCTTGTAAGAGTTCCACAGAAATGTTATGATTGTAGATTTATAATGGATTTTAATAGATGGTGAGTCTAATCATCATTACCTTTATTTTCCTTTTCTAATTTTTGAATCATTGCACAAGTTTTGTTCTTCATATAAATGTTAGGATTTTTTTTTATGTCTCCTTCCTTTGTATAAAGAATATCACATTGATATTTTCACTGAGATTCTAGTAATCTTCTGAACTTACCTTTATTAAGGTTACATGTTTTTCTTGCTTGATAACTCTTGGTACTCAGTAGAAATTTTTATCTCTATATTAATGTCACTTGATAGTTTTCAGAGTTTACATAAATGTGAATGGATATTGCTTGATATACATGTTGTCTACCCAGTCATAGGTATTCTAAGTACCGTCCTAAGGTGAAGTTACAGAGAGCCACAGTCCTGCTCAACACTTATTATTACCTCTCTCTTCTGCCCAGATCTACCCTGACTGCATGGAATTGTACTTTGGCATGAAACCTTCAGCTCTGATTATTAAAAAGATGGCCTTATTAACTTTGCTCCTATGTTTATATTAAAGATGCTGTATCTTACAGTATATAGGGTCTTGCTTATGAGAACATATTGGAAACTTTTCTCTTTTAGCCTTTCTCTAATGAGTGCTTTCCCCAAATAGTTATGTTTTAATTTTATGGATAATGAATCTTATAACTTCTTATGTTTGAATTTATGCGTTTTGTCATTTACAATCACGGAGTCAACTTTGTGAACCTCATTCTTTCACTCCTCCAGGTCTCCAATCAATGCTTTTACAAAAATCCCAATTTCTTTATTTTCTTCTCTGAGTACATACTTGCACCCAAATGGTGTTTGTCCTATCTGTTTAAATTGCTGTTTTAATTGGTCTATTTGTGACTTTTCCCCTTTCTCTTTAAAATATTGCAAATTTACCTATAAACTGAAAGAATGGTTTCAGGGAGCAGTAAAAGAATGGAGAGAATACCCACTATGGTAATAATGAGCTCGAGTCTCATATTTTAAGGAGACTGTAAGTTTAGCTTTGCTCTGTCACTGGAGCAGAAGTGTTGTAAACACTTGAAAATCACTACCTTCTGGCCTAGACTCCCTTTGCTCCATCTCATTCTATAAACCTTCACTCATGCCCTTCAGAATATGAGAGAATTGACCTCATTACAGTTTATGGAGATTTTACTTCCACAAAAGCTCAGGGCTCTTCAGGGGCTCTTAATAGTACAGCACCTATTGCAAAGATTTAAATCAGTGCATTGTTACATATTCCAAAATATTCTTGTAAAGAAGGAGTGCACCACATTCCCTCTCCTCCAATTCAAGGAGGGAAAAAGTTCTGATTCCATTCTTAAACAGCTGCATGAAAGGAAGGGGTATTCTAATCACAGGGGTATTCTAATCACATCGGGAAGTCTCCTGACATGTCACAGACTGTTCTACCTTCAGACAGAGTAAAGTGACAACAGACTATTTACACACGTATTTCAGGAGAAAATGCTATGTGCCTTCACTTTCCATCTGCTTTCGCTTTTGATGAATAGTGTTCTTTAAAAGTTAATATTCTTATTGGAATATAAGGTGCTATAAATATATATGTATGTGAACATATGTACATGGACCTCTTCTTTCTATTAATAAATTATCATAGGTCAAAAGTCATATTTATCATGACATCCTTTTAAGAATCTAGAAAGTTTTTTTACTAATGTGTAGTATAGTTAGAGGAAACAAAAGAGATACTCTCTTCACAAGCTGAAGTAGTAGACTGGTAAGTACAGGACCAGAGGTTTTAGAGACCAATGTTTGGTTTCATTTCTAAAAGGGAACAATACCATTGTCTAATATCTAATACCATTGTCTCAGAGGTTAAGCCAACTCCTGTGAAGAGCTGACAGACTTTTTTCTTTTACATCCGGGAGTTAGGTTTCCACCTGGATTTTTTGTTCTTTGAGTGTTTTGGATTTTGTGTGTATGTAGCCAAGCTTTGAAGAAATTCACTTAAGATATTCATATCTCTAAAATTACACAGTGTTTTGGATTAAGGTCATAGTTTTGCAGTTGCTTAGTTTTTCTTCTGGTAAAAATGCTAATAATCAAACAGATGAGACTCAAGAATATCTAAAAAGTACTGGGCTGAACTACTTAATATTTGCATTTTAATATCATTCAACATTCAAATAAGGAAACCACTCATAGAAATACAAGAAGAGAGGTCTTTTTAGCAGACCAACTTTAAATATAGATAGTATTTTACTAAAGTTTAGGTCCCATATCCAGGTTCTTCTTTTATTCTGAATAGGAATCAAGACTTATTGTTTTGAAATGATACCTTGTAGAAATTATGGATTTATTTCCTTGAAGAAACACCAAACATGAAGGGTTCAGGGTGGAATTCTCATTATATTTTATGATTAAAGAGCTGGGTTATATACTATTCAATAAAATTAAACTTCAACTTCATCATAGATTTTGACATTAACAGACAAGTGTTGCTGCTTTTGATATCTATCTAATATCCATTTCTGCCTTATGATTGTTACCATTGTCAATGGGAATTCTCTTTAAACCTGGGCTACTATATTGGAGGAATGCTAAATCTGGAAGTACCTCCTGTACCTCCAAAGAGAAATTGCGATGTGCAACTTGTATTTACTAAATGCTATTTTAACCCATCTTTTTGAAAATGGGTAATGTAAAAACCATGTATGAGTCATTAATAGGTTTCTTTAAACTTAATGTTTGATTATCATAAGTACTTTCTCCAAATCTTCCGGGTAGGCATTT
The DNA here is from genome assembly GCA_003697995.1 of Taxidea taxus jeffersonii. NCBI lineage: Eukaryota > Metazoa > Chordata > Mammalia > Carnivora > Mustelidae > Taxidea > Taxidea taxus. Next base: position 56,755 of record RCUC01147560.1, on the reverse strand, counting down.
GCTATAATATTTTTGGAGTTACTCATATGTATGGGTCTAGGTTGAAAAAGCAAAAGCAAGAACAGTGGCTGTGCCAGATTTTTCTGAGCTAGTATCTGACCTGATTGCTTTTCCTCAAGGAACCATACATCAATCAGGCTTGATTTCTAAGAAATGTTTTGTTTTGTTTGAAGCATAAGATTCATTACTTTTAATAGCAAAACACAGAAGCTGGAAAATAGTTTTTTAAATAGAGCCAGCCCATGTAATTTCTGAGCAAATTGTTTTATAAAATTTTACAAAAATTTCCTTCCTTTCAGCTTTTGCATTCCAATTGAGCCTAATCATTTTGTGGCTTTTGATGATCTAGCAGGTATGAAGCACTATACATTAAATGCAGTGTTGACAAAGGAAATTCACTAGCAAGGGTTTCATTAACTGGGGATTAAGTTAAAACCCTTTCCCAGAATTGCCAATAAATGAGACTCTAATCTAAAATTTCACATTAAGTTTAATACAACTAAAATGTGTGTGTTTGCACATGTGTGTGTGCTTGTTGAATGACTGTGTATGTGAAGGAAGGCAAATGCCAAAATGATTTTTTGTTGTTGTTGTTCTGTTTTGTTCAATTCACATGCCTGGAAAATACAAATTTTCCTACTTATTTTGTAAATTTTATGTACCAAGCAAGAGAAAATCCTATGACTTAAGTCCTATTCTATAGACCCATCCAAGAAGATGCAGAAATATATAACTGAGAGATTTGGTAAGTGAAGTATTTACCACATTCAATGTGTGAGTTCAGGCCTGCTTTAAATGAATATCTTTAACAATTATCTTATGGAATGGAGATTTTTTAAAAGCTGTTTGTAAAGTTGATCCTGAAAATGCCACAGTACTTCTTATATTTTCTATTATATTTGGATTTGGTTAAAATTTTTAAATTACCCTAAGATTAGAATGAAGATTGCTTGGATATTGTTGAAATTTTTCTACATTAGTGATTTCAGTTTAGATATTGAGGTAAAATTGGTTGTAGTTGAACATATTAACAGAAACCCAATTTCATGATTAAATTACAATGGTTTACTATTTGTTAATCATATTTTTTTAGATTGGGATCATTCCCTGCATATTTTCAGATCACAATGCTTTGAAACTTGAACTTAATCACAAGAGGAAATTTGGAAAGAACTCAAATACATGGAGGCTAAAGAGAATCCTACTAAAGAATGAATGGGTCAACCAGGACATTAAAGAATCAAAAAAAAAATTAATGGAAACAAATGAAAATGAAAACACAATTGTTCAAAAGCTTTGGGGTATAGTAAATGTGGTCCTAAGAGGGAAGTATATAGCAATACAAGCCTTTCCCAAGAAACAAGAAAGGTCTCAAATACACAACCTAACCTTATACCTAAAGGAGCTAGAGAAAGAGCAGCAAATAAAGCCTAAACTCAGCAGAATAGAAATAATAAAGATTAGAGCAGAAATCAATGAAATAGAAACCAAAACAACAGTAGAACAGATCAATGAAACTAGGAGCTGGTTCTTTGAAAGCATTCATAAGATTGATAAACCCCTGGCCAGACTTATCAAAAGGAAAAGAGAAAGGACCCAAATAAATAAGATACTGAATGAAAGAGGAGAGGTCACAGCCAACACTGAAGAAATACAAACAATTATAGGAACATACTTTGAACAACTATATGCCAACAAATTAGGCAATTTGGAAGAAATGGATGCATTCCTAGAGACGTATAAACTACCAAAACTGAAGGAGGCAGAAATAGAAAACCTGAACAGACCTATAACAAGCAAGGAAATTGAAGCAGTAATCAAAAGTCTCTACAAACAAGAGCCCGGGGCTGGATGGCTTCCCAGGGGAATTCTACCAAACATTTAAAGAAGAATTAATAGCTATTCTTCTGAAGCTGTTTCAAAAAATAGAACTGGAAGGAAAACCTCCAAACTCTTTCTATGAAGCCAACATCACCTTGATCCCAAAACCAGACAAAGACCCCACCAAAAAGGAGAATTACAGGATATTACCAATATCCCTCATGAACGTGGATGCAAAAATTCTCACCAAGATACTAGCCAATAGGATCCAACAGTCCATTAAAAGGACTATTCATCACAACCAAGTGCGATTTATTCCTGAGCTGCAAGGGTGGTTCAATATCCACAAATCAATAAACATAATACACTATATCAATAAAAGAAAGGACAAAAACTATATGATCCTCTCAATAGATACAGAAAAAGCATTTGACAAAGTACAGCATCCTTTCTTGATTAAAACTCTTCACAGTGTAGGGATAGAGGGAATATACTTTAATATCATAAAAGCCACATATGAAAAGCCCACAGCAAATATCATTCTCAGTGGGGAAAAACTGAGAGCTTTTCCCCTAAGGTCAGGAACACAGCAGTGATGTCCACTATCATACTGCTATTCAGTATAGTACTAGAAGTCCTAGCCTCAGCAATCAGAAAATAAAAAGAAATAAAATGCATCCTGATCAGCAAAGAAGATGTCATACTCTCTCTCTCTCTCTTTCTCTTCATTAACATATAAGGTGTTATATGTATCAGGGTATAGGTCTGTGATTCTTCAGTCTTAAAAATTCACAGTGCTCACCACAGCGCAAACCCTTCCCAATGTCTATCATCAGCCATCCCATCCCTCCCATTCCCCTCCACTTGAGAAACCCTCAGTTACTCATAGGAAACAAAGTGAGGGTTGCTAGAGGGGAGGGGAATGGAGGGATGGGGTAACTGGGTGATGGAAATTAAGGAGGGCACATGATATAGTGAGTACTGGCTATTATGTAAGACTGGTGAATCAGTGACTTCTACCTCTGGAACTAGTAATACATTATATGTTAATTAACTGAATTTAAAATTTTAAAAAAATCATATTTTTTAGTCAAGAATATAAGCTTTTCCAATTTTTGGTTTGAGTAATTTGGACTGATACTTCAATGAATAGTGGCTTATTAGACCTCAGTCTGTACTATTAATATCTAATGTCAATCATAGAAGTCATTTTGAATTTGGAGATGTTTATAAAATAATAGTCCTGAGAGCTTCAAGCAAGCTCCGTGGAAAATTTGGGTTAGTCTCTATTCTGAGGCTGATAAATTATATCTTACATCTGCAAATGAGTCAACAAAACTTTGAAAGGTTAAGTGACTTGTTCTAGGCCTTGCATCTTGTTTGTATATTATAAATGGGAGACTGGAATGCAGGTACATTTCTCAATGTCTTGTGTAGTTTCCCTCATTGCAATACACTGCACTTTAATTTTTGACTAGTGATATTTCACTTTAAAAAGTTTTATTATGGGGGCACCTGGGTGGCTCAGTGGTTAAAGCCTCTGCCTTAGGCTCAGGTCATGATCCCAGGGTCCTGGGATCGATCCCCGCATCGGGCTCTCTGCTCGCTGGGGAGCCTGCTTCCTCCTTTCTCTCTCTGCCTGCTTCTCTGCCTACTTGTGATCTCTGTCTGTCAAATAAATAAATAAAATCTTTAAAAAAAAGTTTTATTATGGAATTTACAAATTCCAAATATATCCAAAATTAGAGCACAGTATGGAAACTCTCCTATACTCAACATCCAGATTAAATAATTATCAACTCATGGCCAATTTTTTTTTCATCCATATGCCACTTACTTTCTTTTTCCCACATTACTTTGAAGTAAACTCTGACATTACACAAAACACACACACACATGATAAAATTTAAGATTATACTGATATTTCCATGGGACTACAAGACTTTAGTCTCTCTAGTTTACATGTATCTTTTCCCTCAAGCTGAGAATCCTGATTCTCAAGTTTGTTCGAATATCCTCTAATTTGCCATTTGCTAATTTGTTTTTACGCATTACCCACATACCAGCCCCAGAATAGCAATCCCTAGCAATATCATTGCTGAGAACTTTTTGATTTGTGTGTGATTTCTGTGTTTCTGTGTGGGTGTGTGATTCTTTTTATCCTTGGGGTATAAACTCTAATGCGTCTTCAGTTACTCAAAGATGATGGTAAACAGACCACACAATTAAAATTAGGGACTGTTCAAATATAAGAGAAAATCTTCGGGAGAGCATTAGAAGAGTAAATGGTTATGAAGATAAGCCCAGCATGTGAGGAACAGAGCAGGTAATGAGAGCAATTTCTTTATATTCTGCATTGGCAACTTAAGGTCAGAGCATCCTCCCTAGTTCTTTTGTGAAAAGACAAGTGAGTGGTGCCTGAGTGGCTTGGTCAGTTAAGTGTCTGACTTTGGCTCAGGTCATGATCTCAGGATCCTGGGATTGAGTCCTTGTCGGGGTTCCCTGCTCAGTGGGGAATCTGCTTTGGTCCCTCTCCCTCTGCCTCTCTGCTCCAGCAATTTTCCCTGCTTGTGCTCTCTCTGTTTCTCTCTCAAATAAATAAATAAGATCATTTAAAAAAGAGAAAGAAAAGACAAGTGATGTCTTTACCAAAAATTAAAAAAATATTCTTAGACACCAAGAAAACACAGGTAGGAGGAACACTGAGAAAACAAGAATCACTCACATTGGGGAAGTACAAGTTGAGGGCGTGATTCAGTCACAGTCCTCAAGTATAAAATAATCCCCAACTCCACTAGGAACAGAAAGGAAAGACTGGATGGAAAAGATGATGAAAATTAAAATCAACTGACCATTTCTGAACATTTTTACCAGCCCTGAACAGGGCTGTGCATTCTAGGAGAGACAAGAGTCTCTGAGATGGGGTTTCTGTTTTTAGAGTTAATGATGGAGTGGACACTCTCTGGTCATCCTGCCAGCCCCTCTTCTCTGGTATGTACTCATAGGAGTGCTCTCAAGGCAGGCTGGAATTTGCTAGGTAGTTTCCGGCCCCTATGCAGCTTATTCGTTCAGAGATGGATATGTGAACCTGGGATCACTATATTGTTTCTCTGATGAAATAGCAATTAGGATGAAAAAGAGGTAGGTGTCCTTCTGGATTAGTTTTCTGAATACAGGTGGAGTAAAATGCTGGTGTCCTGTGGTCATTTTTGTTAGGTAGATAGAACTGCAACACAAACAACACAGAGAGGAGAAGAGAACAGAAAGTAAAGTAGGAGAGAAACCGTGAGGAGAACTGGGAAGAGAGCAGTCGCCTGGCTCCCAGGAACCTCCCAGTGAGTCTTTCTGGACGGCAGAGCTGTGTTCCTGCAATTGGATTCAGTGAAACATTCCTGCATTTTCTTGTAATAATCTTCTCTTTTCTCTCTTTATCTCTCCTAATTAAGTTAAATGGTTCTCTGTTGTTCGCAAACAAAGGAATTCTAGTGAAAACAAGCATCCTTTTTAGAAACAATCAACTAATTATCACTTAAGACTCCCAACTCTGTGCCAAAGGAGCTTTAGAGAAATTTCAGAAGCGGAGATAAAACCAACAAGAAACAAAAATAACAATTGCAACTTGCATTTACTGAGAGTTTATCACATTCCTGGCACTAGGCGAAACTCTGTAAGAACATCATCATATTATAATATATAATCCTTGTGCAGCCCTATGGGGAAGGCAGTTTTATTTGTTACCCTTAGCGGCTGAGGGGCTCAGAGTGGTTAACTTTTGTGGCCAAGATCATGCAGTTAATACAGGGCCTCAGAGCCTGATCACTTACTCACCATACATTGACTTTTGGGCTAAATGTAGATACCAAGTATATAGCATTAGTGTATTTGAAAACTGCATTCAGACATTTAAACCATTATCCATAGGTAGGGGGAAGAGAAAGTCAAAGTTGAACCATGTCATCTAGTTAAGAAATATTAATATGTGATAACTTGGACTATCTTTGATTAAAAATTTGAGAGTGATTATTGATTGCATTAAAAAAGGTGAAAATATAATTGAAGAACATGTTACATGGTAAACACTTAAAATACTGCTCTCAAACCAAACTTTTGGAAATAAAATGACATTTAAATTGAGAGTAGGGAAATTTCCAAAATGCTAGAGCAGCAGATCCAGTCACATAATTTGAAAAAATTTCATCCCAAACTTCACTCCTTCATTACTTTTTCCTGGTTCTCAGCCCAAGTTTCTCTCTTACATGTTGAGTGGGGAGAACTAAGGTTTTTGAAATTTTACATGGCCTTTTCTTTTCGGTCTAGTCAGTGGAATCAAAACTCTTCAGAACCCCAAATACATAAAACAGGTGCACATGAACAGTACTTGAAAATGCACTCAAGTTCAGTGGAATTGTAGCCCCCACTCTTATTTGTGTCAAACAAAGAGATGAGATGGCTTAAAAAAAATAAACATTTTTCCCCCTCTCAACATAAAGCTCCATTTTCTACCTCAGATAAGGGTGGTCTCAAGCCATCAATACCTGATCCGACAGAGTAAATCTGAAACAAATTGCTGCCACGATAATCCTTCTTTGGAATGAGCTGATTGGGAAAGAAACCACAGGATCTCAGATAGGAGCTGACTGAAGTTGGTGAACAATAGTTCACTATCATCTAATGAGATGAATGTAATCTCTTTTATCTTTACACATTAAAATAAAGTATTTTTAAGGAACAAGTATATTCATCTGGATAAAATAGATGATCATCTAATTATCTTTAATAATTTTGAACCCAATGTAAATAATTTTATATGAATACTTCTGTTTGATCTTTTACTTATCGAAATTGCTTCTGATCCCTGTGTGAAAGGCATTAACTAAAATAATACGTGGGACAAGTAAAACTCAAATAAGGTTTAATTAATGTAAACGGTTGCCAAAGAAGCGTCATTGTTCAAATGTTTCTTGAGAGTAAACATGGAAAGCAATGAATTCTTAATGCCTGAGTTTGGTTCCCATCCCTGATCTGGCACCTAAATGATCATACCCCCTGCCGACTGGAATCATATTTTATATAACACTTAAGGGTTCCCATAATAATACCTCAAATATTGGCTAAATCACAAATCATGTCAAGGAGCTGCTAAGAATTGCATCACAGGTCAAAAGGCTTAACTTGGAAATAGAAGTAAAAGGTCTTTTAAAAAAAAAATAAAAAATATTTTTTAAAGGCTTTTTTCCCCATCAGGCTGGTTTTATTGAAAAAATTATTTTAGTTGCTTATATTTGGACTTAATATTTCTTTTAATTTAATACTTTTCATTTTGGTTGTCTCAGCTCCCCACCTTTTAGCAGCTCAAGAACTTATTTTAAATTGAGTTACAGAGGGACTGTTTCAGCTGGCTTAAAATGTAACACTTGCTGTATGTGTGAAATAACAGGAGAAAAACAGCATTTGATGTCATAACCAACAACTTTTTAAAAAGATGAGAAATGGTTTTAATATAGATTATATTTTTGAAAGTTCTAGATAAAGCCTCAGAAATAAGCTTTTTTTTTTTTTTAAGATTTTATTTTTAAGTAATCTCTACTCCCAATGAAAGGCTCAAACTCATAATCCAGATCAAGTCGTGTACTCCACCAACTGAGCCAGCCAGGTGCCCTTCAAGTTATGTTTTTTATTCTATTTTTAAAGACTCTACAACAGTGAGCATTAGCAAATATCCAATTTTCTGAGTAAGTGATACAGGTAAAAATCCAACTGTACCAAAAATGGTATTTAGATTTCCATGCAGGCCAATTCATGGTAAATTTCAAATCTAGCAAGGAAGACCCAAGTGTGTTTTTTATTAAAGCTTAAACAACCAGCTAGTGTAATGTTCCTGAAGTTTCATCCATCATGCTACCAATTTCTCTATACTGGGGAAACATTATATTCTCTTGTTATGTCTCAAAGACAAGAAATACATTCAAGAAGTTTTGCCAGTGACAAGTGAATAATTGAGACAGTGAAAGTCATAGACAGCATTATGCCTGCTAGGAGGTATTTAGAAAGTAGGGCAAAGAGATTTCCAAAAACATTTTACTGTAGTATGAACCATGCCCAGTCAATCCTTAAGTGGTGAAATCTACGAATTTGCTTTCACACTTTTTCTGGTCCTGTGGAATTCAGAGCTCACACAATAATTAGCGTAGAGTTGTCCCAGAAGTCACCATGCATTTAGGCAGGGAAAATGAGCCTTTATGGAAAGCATGTAACACAATCACAGATGATTAAGATGACGTTTCTGATAGAAGTTATAGCATGAAGCCAGTTTTGTAAGAGAGTTTACTGCTCTCATATTGTTGCCAGATCAACAGGATTTGGGTGCTCTTTAACAATGAGAAAATATTTGAAAGTTAAAACTCAGACTAATGAGGTGACTTTTGCTGCTGAAGAAATTATGATCATTGTTACTTCAAGGGAAGCAAGCTGTTACACTACAAGTGTCCAAGATAACTCCCAATAAGTTTCTCACTGTTGGTGGCCCTTCTCTGGATGTCTCATTACATGAAGCAGAAAGTTTTGAGCTCAACATTTTAGGATGCTTTCACTCTGCCATTTTGACTCAAAGGAAATGTAGTCTTGGTAAGGAATTAACAAAAAATAAAATGAATGAGTATCACATGTGCACACAATTCCTTTTCTAACTGAAATTTAGATGTGCGAAACGGGATCAAAGACATTGTTTTTGAACAAATAACAGCCACACACACTACCAGAAAACAAAGAACCCACAAAGGCTTAGGTAAAAATTGATATGGTTATGAATCCTACAAAGCAGCTAAATCTTCATTGGTGATTTGTATTGTAAAATGATGTTGAAAATAAGTTCAGGGGCGTCTTGGTGGCTCAGTGGATTAAAGCCTCTGCTTTCAGCTCGGGTCATGATTCCAGGGTCCTGATATTGAGCCCCGCATCCGGCTCTCTGCTCAGCGGGGAGTCTGCTTCCCTTCCTCTCTCTTTGCCTGCCTCTCTACCTACTTGTGATTTCTGTCCATCAAATAAATAAATAAAATCTTAAAAAAAAGAAAAGAAGTTCAGTAAATTTGAAAAAAAGAAACAACAAAAAATAGAAATGGTTAACGGTACCACTTTGAAAACAAAAAGGGATTGAACTAATAAATTTTGCAGAAAATCATTGTATATAGAAATTGATCTTTAGAGTAAAATCCTGATTAAAACATTTATTTTCATAAACATGAATTCATATTGCACTCAATACGATATGTTAATCCAAAATGATCATAAATTATAATATCCGGTATGACGTTTTATGAATTATTGTCCACTATTGGCACTTAACTAACTTTCCACTTATTGCCAGTTTAGTGATGATGAGGATAAGACCAACCATTTGCTTCAGAGTTTCACCCCCAAATAGTGACATTCCATAAGTTCACTGAAAAATTTGGCAGGATATTTGATGCGTTTTGATACGCTCACTCCGATCCAGCTTTGATTTAGTGAAGTATCATTCTCTGTATTCATGGCATTCTGCCTCTGTTTATTGTTTAAATAAGAATAATTTATGCCTAACAAATATCCTCTAGATTACTAGAGCTCATTGTAATTTCAAAGGCATCTCCTGCATTTGTTTGAGTATTTAACCATGAAAAAAATGAAATTATTAAAACTTAATTCCAGCAGTTCAAGACAAGTTCCATGTTTAATGACCAAATTCTTATCCACAGATCTACTCTTTGTATGATATCTTTAGAATGTGTAGGACTAGGATTTCGTTTATTTGGATTTTCAGCATTTTCATGGTTATCAGGTTTGAAAATTCAGTCATTTTTATTTTCTCCCTTTTGTTTTTAATATCCTTTTTGTCACTAATCTATGTGACATTGAAATGTATTTCCCTCTCTTTTCTCACCGCCACAATTTTAGCCTGATTTCTTACAGCTGGATTTCTTTAAGGATATGTGACCCCTCAAGCTTCTGAGTCTGATGTTCAAAATGTCCCAAATCTGGCTTGTTTTGCTCATCTACATTATCTCCTCCACTTAAGCAAAGTGCTCTGTTCTTACTACTCCCAGAATTCCCTTGGACCCACATCCTCGCTTTGTTCACACGTCATCTGCCTTTCTCCATGTAGAATGCCCTCCGTCTTCTTATTACCACTCTATCATTCCATACTAGCCCTCCTCTGAACACAGATTTTAATTGCTACCTCCTCTTTATTTTCCAGACAACTCCAGTCTATGTGAAAACTCTACATATGTAATTGTCTCTGCTGTATAGGTTAAGCTGTGGGATTTTCTTGAATTGCTTTTTTAAAATGAAGACTTTCTTCCCGGATTTTAAACTTAAAAAAAAAAGCAAGCTAACAATGCATCAGCCAATGCTGAGCAATAAGTCAGGGAGTAATAGATGGAATTGAAATGAAGTACTGAGATCTAAAGAAACAAAATGGCTTACAGTGTATCAGTATTATCAATATTATACACTTTATCGGGGTACCTGAGTGACTCAGTAGGTTAAACCTCTGCCTTCAGCTCACGTCATGATCTCAGAGTCCTGGGATCAAGCCCCAAATCCAGCCCCTCTCTCTCTGCCTGCCTCTCTGCCTACTTGTGATCTACCTCTCTGTCAAATAAATAAATAAAATCTTTTAAAAAATATTATACACTTTATCAATAATATATATGCTGCTGTCAGGTTTTATAATATATTAGTTACAAGGAAAGGTAGATTTTTATTTTATTTTTAAAGATTTTATTTATTTATTTGACAGAGAGAGACACAGCAAGAGAGGGAACACAGTAGGAGGAGGGGGAGAGGGAGAAGCAGGCTTCCTGCTCAGCAGGAAGTCTGAAGCGGGGCTCATCCCAGGACCCTGGCATGATGACCTGAGCAGAAGACAGACGCTTAACAACTGAGCCACCCAGGTGCCCTCAAAGGTAGACTTGTAAAAATCTGACTATAATGACTATGAGTAGGCAAAGGTCAATTTTGACCAAGTCATTACAAATTTGCAGAAGTTAAGCCTCTAAAACAGAAAATGTAATGTTTCTTGTTCAGTACTGTGATAGACCAATATGCAGGTATAAGCTTTCTTCTCTTCTTCAAAGGATACAGTAATGTATAAATATACCTTCCATGTATCAAATACTGATTCATTACCTTTTCTTCTATTTTGTAATATAATATTTATTTTATTTTTTATATTTCACCTAACATGAAAATATATACAAATTTCAATAAAGGAAAAAAACCCACTGCTTAAATTTCTTCTCTGGCTACATTATTTTGTACATATATGTTTCCTTGCATGGTTGCTACTGGAGGTAATTTTGTTGAGTGGGTGTTAAAAATTGTTTTCTCCAAGCATGTCACTGTTTCATCAGCAGCATTTTAGATGTCTAAAAACAAACAAGGAAAATAAATACTCTATTTCAACATAACTGCAAAGGGCACCAGGGAATTGAAGAAGAAGCTCTGCCTATTTTGAAAAGAGTTTAAACAAAGTACACACTGAAAGGTTAGACACTGTGACTTTCTTGCGATGAGGCAAGAAAGTATTAAGCAGAGTTCCATGTGGATAACTACTAATATTTGAAGGGCTGATTGTCATCAAAATAATTTCAGGAATTGTTAGGCATCATAATTGGTGTAATAGTTTTCCCCATATTATAGGAGATGCAATGGAAATGACTGGCTACAGGAATTTTAAAAGAATATTTTTTAATATTTTTAATTTTTGTTTTTTTAAGGATTTTGTTTATTTATTTGACAGACAGAGATCACAAGTAGGCAGATAGGCAGGCAGAGAGAGAGGAGGAAGGGAAGTAGGCTTCCTGCTGAGCAGAGAGCCCAATGAGGGGCTCAATCCCAGGACCCTGGGATCATGACCTGAGCCGAAAGCAGAGGCTTTAACCCACTGAGCCACCCAAGCGCCCCTAAAAGAATATTTAAAAATCTTGTTTAAAAGTTAGGGTTTAGGAGTGGAGCCTTTTGGGTTTTCCACATACAGTATCATATCATCTGCAAAGAGTGATAGTTTGACTTCTTCTTTGCCGATTTGGATGCCTTTAATTTCTTTTTGTTGTCTGATTGCTGAGGCTAGGACTTCTAGTACTATGTTGAATAGCAGTGGTGATAACGGCCAAAACTGCTAGAGCTTGTACAGGAATTCAGTAAAGTGTCAGGATATAAAATCAATGCACAGAAATCAGTTGCATTTCTTTACACCAACAACAAGACAGAAGAAAGAGAAATTAAGGAGTCAATCCCATTTACAATTACACCCAAAACCATAAGATACCTAGGAATAAACCTAACCAAAGAGGCAAAGAATCTATACTCAGAGAACTATAAAGTACTCATGAAAGAAATTGAGGAAGACACAAAGAAATGGAAAAATGTTCCATGCTCATGGATTGGAAGAATAAATATTGTGAAAATGTCTATGCTACCTAAAGCTATCTACACATTTAATGCAATGCCTATCAAAATCCCATCCAATTTTTTCAAAGAAATGGAACAAATCATCCTAAAATTTATATGGAACCAGAAAAGACCTCGAATAGCCAAAGGAATATTGAAAAAGAAAACCAAAGTTGGTGGCATCACCATTCCAGACTTCAAGCTCTACTACAAAGCTGTCATCATCAAGACAGTATGGTACTGGCACAAAAACAGACACATAGATCAATGGAACAGAATAGAGAGCCCAGAAATAGACCCTCAACTCTATGGTCAACTAATCTTCGACAAAGCAGGAAAGAACATCCAATGGAAAAAAGACAGCCTCTTCAACAAATGGTGTTGGGAAAATTGGATAGCCACATGCAGAAAAATGAAATTGGACCATTTCCTTACACCACACACAAAAATAGACTCAAAATGGATGAAGGACCTCAACGTGAGAAAGGAATCCATCAAAAACCTTGAGGAGAACACAGGCAGCAACCTCTTCGACCTCAGCCGCAGCAACTTCTTCCTAGGAACAACGCCAAAGGCAAGGGAAGCAAGGGAAAAAATGAACTATTGGGACTTCATCAAGATCAAAAGCTTTTGCACAGCAAAGGAAACAGTCAACAAAACCAAAAGACAACTGACAGAATGGGAGAAGATATTTGCAAACCACATATCAGATAAAGGGCTAGTATCCAAAATCTATAAAGAGCTTAGCAAACTCAACACCCAAAGAACAAACAATCCAATCAAGAAATGGGCAGAGGACATGAACAGACATTTCTGCAAAGAGGACATCCAGATGGCCAACAGACACATGAAAAAGTGCTCCACATCACTGGGCATCAGGAAAATACAAATCAAAACCACAATGAGATACCACCTCACACCAGTCAGAATGGCTAAAATTAACAAGTCAGGAAATGACAGATGCTGGCGAGGATGTGGAGAAAGGGGAACCCTCCTACACTGTTGGTGGGAATGCAAGCTGGTGCAACCACTCTGGAAAACAGCATGGAGGTTCCTCAAAAAGTTGAAAATAGAGCTACCTTATGACCCAGCAATTGCACTACTGGGTATTTACCCTAAAGATACAAACGTAGTGATCCGAAGGGGCATGTGTACCCGAATGTTTATAGCAGCAGTGTCCACAATAGCCAAGTTATGGAAAGAACCTAGATGTCCATCAACAGATGAATGGATAAAGAAGAGGTGGTATATATATACAATGGAATACTATGCAGCCATCAAAAGAAATGAAATCTTATCATTTGCGATGACATGGATGGAACTAGAGGTATTATGCTTAGCGAAATAAGTCAATCAGAGAAAGACAACTATCATATGATCTCCCTGATATGAGGAAGTGGAGATGCAATGAGGGTGGGGGTTAAGGGGGTAGGAAAAGAAAAAATGAAACAAGATGGGATCGGGAGGGAGACAAACCAAAAGAGACTCTTAATGTCATAAAACAAACTGAGGGGGGTGGAGGGAAGGGGGTTGGGAGAGGGTGGTGGGGTTACATTATATGTTTAAATAAAAATAAAATAAAATAAAAAAGTTAGGGTTTAACCCAGGTTAAAAAGTCTATGGCTGACACAGCAACATCTCTTTCCCTTCAGTAGATTTTATGATCGAAAAAACAAAACAGATCAGAAAAATTTCTTTCCAGACATGGTTTACTTCCTTGCTCTCAATTCCCTGTTCTCTAACTGCCCTCCCCATATCACCCCCTCCCCCCCATCATGGGGACTAGACTAAATTAGATTCGTTTCTTTTTCTTTCTTTTTTCTTTTCTTTGCCTTTCCTTTCCTTTTTCTTTCTTTCTCTCTCTCTCTCTCTCTTTTAAAGATTCATTTATGTATTAGAGGCAGGGGAGAGGGGCAGAGGGAGAGGGTAAGAGAATCCCAGACAGACTCCCTGCTGAGTGGGAAGCTTGACACAGGGCTCTATCCCAGGACTCTGAGATCATGACCTGAATCAAAATCAAGAGTTGGAGGCTCAACCAACTGAGCCATCCAGGTGTCCCTAATTTTTTTTTTTTTTCGTGATCTCTCTAAACCCAAAGGATCAGGGATCTGGGAGAGCTAGTAGCAAGCTTTTGTAGAGGTGAGATAGAGCTTCCACTGTAGACAGGGCTGTCTTCAGTTTGTTTGTTTTTAAGTTTGGAGATTGCTCTTCAGTATGAATGTATATATGTATGTATGTATGTACTTGACAGAAAGAGAGAGAGAGAGATCACAAGGAGGCAGAGAGGCAGGCAGAGAGAGGTGGCGGGGGTGGGGTGGGGTGGGAAGCAGGCTCCCTGCTGAGCAGAGAGCCCCATGCCAGGCTAGATCCCAGGACCCTGAGATCATGACCTGAGCTGAAGGCAGAGGCTTAACCCACTGAGCCACCCAGGCACCCCTTTCTTCAGTATTTAAATACCCAAGTAACATGTCCTGTGTCCAACGTAACCCAGGTAACACAGCCTTGATGGCTCAAGGACATGAGAAAGACTTCTTGGTAGAAACAAGCCCAACTCCTTCCAAAATGCTTGGAATTTCCTTAGTGAGAAGTAAAACTTTGCGCTCTAAAATTTTTTAAAAAGGCTTAGAAACTAAGGTGTAAGTAGTAGCATCCTTTCAGATGTTTGCCTGAATATATTTTTTGCTAAGGAAAAAGTTATTAGCTGTACAAAGGGCCATTAGCTACACAGTGGGGCTCTTGTGAACGGGATGGTGAGGAAGGAAGCCAGAGGCTGTCAGTAAACCACACAGTGAAGGTCATTTTCAGTATACCTGTTCACACCTGTCTTTGATATCCAACAAGTCCCTCATTGGTGGCTATAGCCTTTTATTTCATTACCACACATGGATCTGTTCTGATGGCACATTTCAAACCCTAGAACACTTATGACATCCTCCTAACATCAAACAGATTTCAACATCTCATTACCTAAGAAGGTCCTTGAGGAATAGGATTTAACTAATCTGAAAAATTAATCTCTTCCAGGGTAATGATCTAGGTGCCTAACCCCTTCAGAGCCACAGGAGTTTGACTTTCCTGAAATTCTCAGCCCTGAGGCATTTCCAATGATCCTGTGGGAAAGATAGTTCGGATGCAGTGGGGGCAAGTTCTTAAAATAATTCTGAATAGTAAACTTCTTACTCTGGCCCTGTGTCTATATATTATGTTATAGTCTAGAAAAATCTACAGTGTTCGCATGCTTTTTGCAGCCAAGACAGCCTTTCTCAACTAGTAGAACTCTTTGGTACAGATCTAATTTTGTATCATCTTCACGGAGATTTAATACATTTTATTAGATCCATATGCTTTCACGGTAACATCCACAAAAGCAAATATCTAGTGTGTCCTGGACACTGACTAAACTGTTTGACATGCATTAGTTTTGCTAATCCTTACAGTAATCTATTGCTAGTATCTTATTATTCCTGTTTTATAGATAAAGAGACTGAAGCAGAGGAGTCTACACTGTAGTGTCTTGAAGTCGTAATAAACTTCTTATGGACTGCAAAAAAAAAAAAAAAGAGAGACTGAAGCAGACAGAGGTTGGGTGATTTGAACTGGAGTTGCTGGGATCTGAAAGTAGACAGTAGCTTGAATCAGCGTCCCTGTGTACAGCACCCCCTCCCCACCACTCCAGTCGCCATATGTCCCACTGCACGTGACTTAGGGATAGCTTCATTCACTGTCAAAGGAGAAGTAACCCCAGGCAAGTATCTCTATAACACTGTTCATCTCTGCAGTTATAGTTGCTGTGTTATTCCATAAGTTTTATATTCATTTCTATGTCCCATTACAGTATGATCTTCTTAAAGACAGTTGTTTTACTTTATTCATATCTGTTTAATATTGGCAAAATGAACAGTTTATGCTATTTGTTTTGTGGGAGGCAGAGCAGAAGTCGGAGCTATTTAGGAGAAGACCTGATCTGTGTCTAATGAGCTTGTATTGCTATCAAAAGACCCTAGGGGTGGTTCTGTCAGTAACTGGAATTATAACCAAGTCTGACCTGGGTCATTGCTGTCTTGGTAATAACAGTGGAACAAACACACAATGTACATTTCATGCCCCAAATGTAAGTGTTGAGAAAACCATCAAAGCATCTGTTTTAACAAAACAAGAAATTTAAAAAATCTAATTGGAGTATACCAATCTTCTAGATACAAAGTACCCTAATATGAGGGAGGGAAGAACTTGTTAAACCAAATCATGGAGATACAACCAAATGGCTTACAAGTCCATTTGGTTTTCTTATAAGAAAACCCTGTCTGTAACTGAGTATTGGAGGTAGGTAGGTGGAGAGTATGGAAATGTTGACAATGGACACATTTTGTGGACAAGACTGAAGGCTAAAAGAATGATCGGGGAAAGGCATAGTTGGTGTATGGCTTTGCTTGTACCAGACAATGAAAAATTTAGATTTCCCCCTAGTCTGAATATATTTGACCAGCTAACATGTCCTCCAGGTTAGAACCACAAATAAATAATGGTTAGAAATATAAATTATTTTTATTCTGAGATTTTTCCAGCTCATTTTTAACTGTGTTTTGTTGCCAACCATATCTCCTGAGAATTCTTTCCTGCTTAAATGATTTCCATCAATCTGTCTTTAAAAAATTATTTTAATTGATACCCATTTGCTTTGTTACCTGCTTCTGATGGAATTGTCATTTTAGACACCTCTAGATATAGTTATTCACTAGACATTTATTAGGTACCTCCTGTGAATTGTGCTTAGCCCTTGAGATCCTGGCTCTTGAGACTTTAAATGAAGAATATATTTCATGAGAGAAGTACAAAAATGCTATGGGAGCACAGTGGTGAGGAATAATGTACTTTGCCTTGAAAAGCTGGGAAAAGTTGCATTGAGCAGGTGATATTTGAGCTGAACCTTGATGAATGAGTGGGAGCCTACTGGTTGGAGAGAGAGAAAATAACATGTTCAAATGTCCAGAGTTGTGAAAAACTCGTGGTATGTTGTGTGGTAAAGAGAAATTTAATGAACTGATTCAATGGGGAGAAATATGATTGGTGAGGCACTTGTTCTCTTGTTTTGTTTTGTTTCTGAGTGAAACTGGGAAGAAAAAAATCCCAGAGTGAAAGCATTGTACCTCACAGACCAACAAAACATTGGCCTTTTAAGTATGCCCATGTTTGTCTTGGGAACTTTGAACTTTCACTTACAGACAAAGGAGAGCCAGTGATAGACTTTAAGCAGTGGGTTGAGACGATCCCAGGTTTTAGGGGATGGGCTGGGTGGATTTAAGAGAAATAGATGAGGCAGAGTTAACAGGATCTACTGTTTTATTGGCTGAGGGGATGAATGACACAGATGAAGGGAGGAGGCATTGAATTTGGGCACCAGTGAATGTGGTGATATCATTTGCTGACAAACCAGGGAGAGCTCTTTGGAGGAGGGGGCAGTAGAAGAGATGAGTTCATCCTTGGGCTAGTGATACCTGAGGAGTCTGAAGTACATCTGGGTGTTGAGATGAGTCTGAAGCTCAGACAAGGTCAAGATGAGGTTCTTTGAGCATATAGGGAAGTAGCCATGGACATGATGGAAATAGATATCCGTTAACATTCCTTTCCTTCAAAAATATCTTGAACTTAGCTCCTGTTCCATCCTATTTAAGATGATCCTTGTGTACTTTTTCTCTCCAGACTCACAACCAAGCTTTAAATGGATTCTGTATAGTTTGGTAAATTTGACAGCACATCAGTATTTCTCAGAGCCGCTCTTCCAACAACTCTATTTCAGACTGCTTTGGGGAAGTCACTTTTTTCCCCCTAATGGTTATAGGCTCTCCTTTCAATCCTGGATTTAATGTTTCTTTCCACATTCTTACCTCTTCCTCTTGACACACCTTTCTCCTCTCAATTTTATCTTTAGTCTAAGGCTTTTCTCAGTCTGTTCTACAACATCAGTCAGTTACTTTTAATCACCTCAGAATTTCTCAGTAAGAAACACTTCTTTCCTGTTTCCATATTGGTGTGCTACCCATAGGTTATTATTTGTTTTGTGACTGAGTTTACATTGATGAATTATTCTCTGCAACCTATTGCTGTGTTGAAGCTCTTCCTAGAAATGGTAGAAGATCCCAGTAAGTGGTAGCTAGTATGAGTTGTGTCCCGATGGCTGCTTCAGCAAAAGCAGCTGTGGCCAAGACTTGAATATGGGCCACACATGATCCTACGTGTATTGTATAGTAAATCGTTAATCCTTACTGCAGTGCCATCAGGGAGATATTACTATTATCCTCACTTTAGAGCTGAGGAAAGTAAGACACATGGAGTAACCTGCGCAAGGTTGCCAGACTAGTGAATGGTCAAGTCATCAACCAGATTCCTGTCTGTGCACTGAGTGTAGGTTCACTCCATCCTTATGGTGTCCAAATGTTCTCGTTCAATCAAAGTGTCTTATTAATAGGCAGCACTGTTTTTCAGCATGTAGGATGCTTGGCATCTTTTCTAAAATTTAGATAGTGTCCCAAGCATATAGATGAGAAGATAGTGTTATTTACTAAGGTCAAACTCAGAGATACGGTAGCTTACTTGTCATAGGAAATACGCTTGAATTTGAGCTTGGAGAGGTCTATTACCTCTCATTGCTGGTGGCTTTTCCTCTTGAAACCCCCTGTGGCTGAGGAACTCTTGTCTGAACTTCAGCCAGAGATTTAATGGAAGTCAATGAGCACTTCCTTTGGAACCCTGCCTCTCAGTGTCAAAAATATATACAAAACCACTGACAAGCATCAAATGATGATTGGTGGCCAAAATCTAATTTTAGCTTTTCTTTTTTTTTTTTTAAAGACTTTATTTATTTGACAGAAAGAGATCACAAGTAGGCAGAGAGGAAGGCAGAGAGAGGGGGAAGCAGGTTCCCTGCTGAGCAGAGAGCCCTATGCGATGCAGGGCTGGATACCAGGACCCTGAGATCATGACCTGAGCCGAAGGCAAAGGCTTAAACCACTGAACCACCCAGGGGCTCTAATTTTAGCTTTTCTAAAAGATTCAAAGGAAACTACCTTTCTGAGTAATATTGAGAATTTAATTGGATGGGTAAGCTACTTACTGCTCATTCTCAATACAAGGTAAATTACCATGACCACTGAAGCCTGGTTAGTATTATGAAGATTACATTTCTTTTTGTCAGGAGACTATGACTCGTCTTTTCAGCATAGAATCCATTTACAAGCAATACTTTTCCTTCTAAATGTGCAGGCCAGTCAATATCAGTATACATAAAGATGTGTTTCTTGCCATTTCAGCAGTACCACCGGCCAGCTGTTCCCTGTGAGGCTCAGCAGTGAGACATCTTACCGAATGAACCACCACAATAAGGACAATCTAAAATGTATTCCCTGATGAATATTTCACATTCTATCACTGTGCAGTGAAATGATATTTCTGTGCGAAAATTTGGTAGTCTCAAATTCTATTCTTTTGGAGAACCATGGTAATTAATAAACGTGACTTAATTCTTTTTGCAGTGTGTCTATTATATTTAGCTATTAAAGATAATTGTTTTTTAAATGTCTTTTTTTTTTTTAAGGTCTGCATAGAAAAATAACACTGTGGCAATAGACTGACTTGAACAATTTCAGTTACTGGCTTTGTTTAATTTCTAACAGGAACCCTATCAAGAGCAATATTACAATTTTGTACAGTCTGTGAATTATATTTATGGTGGCGAGGGTGGAAATGTGTAAGGTCAGTAAAGATTTCTTCTGTTTTCTGATTTTATTAGCTGCTTTTAGAAGGAAAGAAAATAATGTTGTCTACTTGCTTATTATTGTGGGGAGCACGATCATCTAGGATATTTGTCTTTCCCTTCTTACCTTGTTATTCTCCAAAGCATATCAATCATTCCATTAAATCTTGTTTTTCATAAAATAATTGCCAGGGGTCCTCTTTCAATTTTGGTCAAACAACTCTTTACTCCATTACTTGATGTCAAATCCACATTGAGTTTCTGAAATGGGCTCCACGCAGTCTCTGTACCTGAGAGAATACCAGATTTCCTGCTTCCTGATTTACATGACTTCTCAAAGTCAGCATTTTGATAATGACTTATAATGAAAACGATCTTTTTAAAAAAGAATGGCTTTCTATTGCTATGGGCTAGAGGCATTTGGGGTGACCGAGCAACTTAAGTCATCTCTTTATTGGAGGATAAATGATGAAGGGGAGTTTGAATGGGTTACCAAGTTATAAATTAATCTTGAGGTACTCAAATGATTGTAAACCACCTGAGCTTTCCTCTCAGCTTTTAAATCATATGATATCAATCTTTGCTTGTTTTCCTCTGGGTAATTTGCTCTTATGCTTATGGTAACCAACTCCGCGAGACATTAACCGGCAATCCACATTACCAGTGAGTATACGTTACAGCACTAAAATAAAAATAAACTCACTGGAGAAATAGATGGAGACCTCAACTGCGCTTTTCTGTCTGCAAAATGGCATGACGGTTTGGGGATTTGTAACTGAAAAGAAATTTAATTATGTCAATATCTTGCTGCCACTAATTAGTGTATGAGCTGTGTGTCAGGAGGGCAGCCCAGAGCAGCTTTGGAAAAGAGGGCTCGCTACAAAGGTGGGATGAAGAAACGGGAGGTCTCTCTCACTCTCAGTATCTAAAATAACATTTAAATCAGATCCTGGAAATGGCCTTTTCTGTTTACGTTAGCAAGATATTTTTCTCTTCTGCCTCCGTTAGAGTAGGGAAGCAGCTTTATACCATTTTGCATCGCTGGCATAAAGTGTTTTGCATACCTGTAACCTTTCAATTAATGTTATTTATGTTTCAATAAACCACCATGCTACTTTCCCAGATGTTCTAATCCTTCATGTAAATGAATTTATTAGATCCAGCCACCAGACTCAATGAAATCTGCCAAATTCACTGTCTGGGCCACATACCATGGCGTTTAAACTAGATTTGCATAAGCTTGTTCTGTAAGTGTAATCTTATGTATCATCTGCAGAGTTAAAGTTTCACTAATGTAAATCCCTGACAAATCAAATGCAGATGTAGCTTTTTGCCCTCAGGGTTGAGCCTGTCAATTCTCTGCTCTCATATCTACCTCCTCCTCTTGGCGCTGGGGCCTCCCATCCTCAACTTTTTTTCTCAGTCCCACTAATCTTACAAAGTTGTTTATGATGGAAATACATTGCAGGGACCGAACAGGGCCCCGAACAACGGTTGCCCGGTCTTCTTTTGCTCCTTCTGCCAGACTGAAATAAGGTTGGCAAGGCATTGGAGGGGAGCTAGCTGTACCACCTGGAAAAATTTGCCCTGCCAATCAGTAGATGGCAGACAGATTGTTTCAGTTTGCCTAGAGATGTTTTAGATAAGGAGGAGTCAAGCTCAATAAATGCGTTAATGTCAGCCGGCAAATTCCAGAACGTGGCCAAGATAAATTCAATAAGAGGCCAATAGAGAACGAGTGGGGGATGGGCAGGAAGGGGCTGGGGTGCGGGTTGGGGGAGGGTCTATCTATTCACCCCGTCTTTTTGGTTATTGTCACAACCTCAGTGAAAGGCAGGATTCTTCTTTAGTTTCAGTGATTAGCTTCAAAAACTCTTGACAGGTTTAAGCCATGTATAAAAAGAGGGAAAATATGACTGCCGAATGTGGAGGGTGTTAGTGTTCTTTGGGTTTGTTTTTGATTATTTTAAAGTCTAAATATGTTTCCTCTGCTGGTGCCCAGTTGCTATTTATTTGGCTTTAGCCTTTGATCCCCCTTATGTGGGCACATCATAAAAAACATATTCCTGCTCAAGTCTTATATTATGTAGTTTGTTTCTGCTCGGGGTGATCACCAGGCAGGGCTGTATCCACAGAATAAGCCTCTCTTTGTTTTTGATAGACTCCAGGTGTTTATCGCTGTAAGTTCGTAATGGAGTGAACCGCAAGAAGCAAACTAGAAAAAGAAGGAATTGAGGAAAATTCTGAGTTTGATAACTCAGGAGTTTGCCTTCTGGCCACCCCCCGAGGGAATAAGTACTCTAAGAAAAAGAGGTCTTGCTTCTGTTTTTTAATCTAGTTGGATGAAATTGGGAGTTTAGTATGCATAGATGCTCATTCATTTTACCTCTTCTGTGAGTTTCTTTGGAACTGGCCAAAAAGCCTTTTCTTCCCCTTGAATTTTCATCATGGTACTGAAATGAGTAACGATGGCTATTTCAGAGGAGATTTCTGATGTCCATATTCTTGATCTGAGCTAGAAAGATTAGTGCCAGAAGCAATTTTCCACCTGTGGTAATTTTTCCTTTCCCCTTTCAAAAGGGGGAGGGCAGGAGGATAGCAGGAATATTGGAATGAGTGTCTGACAATGAGGCAGTGAAAGTGATCAGGGGACCCCCCCCCCCCCGCCGCTTTTCCCTTCTCTTTTCAGTTGGGCTCCTTCTTATTTTTGCATTTCTTTTCTGTCCAACCAGACACTATCTTAAGGCATTTGAAGCCAACTGAAGAGCATTTCGTGATTGTGAACAAGATTATTGAACAGTCTGTCCATTTGTCTGTCTTCTCTGTTTATACCAATGGATAAAGCTCTTTCCATGTTAAGGATCAAAGCTTTATTTTTCTTACCTTCAGGGTCCAAGATCTAAGGTTAGGGTCCCTGGGGAATGCAGATTTTGTACCATCAAAATGAGAATCCTATTCTTTCAGTTTTTTCATAAATTATTTTTTCATCTAAGTGTTACAGTTTTAGGCATAATAAAAATTTGTGTCCAAATAAGAAAATTGTGGGGTTAAACAAAATATTCATACAAAGTACACTGCAAACAGATGCAGTGTCTAAGGATATATATTTCACAAAGTATTACTTTAAAATTTTTTTGAACATGTGCTAGGCATTGTTCAGCTATCTTTCCATGAGTTAACACAATTAATTCTCCCGCTGACTGATCTATGAGGTGGTCACTGTTACTATCTTCATTCATTGAGTCAAAAACTGAGACATGAAGCATGTAGCTCATCTTCCCCAGCAGTAAGAGAAAGGCACAGCCAGGAATAAATAACAGACAGCTTGGCACTAAAGCTTGTGTTTTGTACCAGGTTTGTGTAAGGTGCAAATAAGAATGGGTTATGCTTCCTAACTTCCAGAAATGTATGCTGCTAAAACAGAATTTCTAGTTAACACGATCTTATTTGAAGCCTGTAAGAGGGATAAGCTCCACAGAAAGTAAAACTTAATACTAAACGTTGTTATTTCACCTGGTGTTTTTACAACAAACTATATAGTGGGACTTACATGATAAATCAACTCAAAAGTTTACTTCAGTTTGACTTTCTCTAGATAGAGTTTTTTGATATTTAAAAACTTTTTTTTTTTTTTCTTCAGAGAGATAGAGTGAGAGCAAGGGGAGAGGAGAAGAGGGAGAGGGAGAGAGATTCTCAAGCAGGCTCCACATTTAGCCAAAATAAAGAGTCAGAGCTTAACCAACTGAGCCACCCAAGCACCTCTAAAAATTCAAGTTGGTGTCTACTTTTTATGTCTAAATGGGTGCGTAAAATAAATTTGTGTATTTCATCTTAAATGAAATAGGTACTCAGGACTGTAATTTAAAAAGACAAAAATTTATTTGCACTTTGGTCTTTCCAGAGCAGTAAGTTTCTCTTCATTTCTTTATTTTCTTTCTTTATTTCCTTCCTTCCTTCCTTCCTCCCTCCCTTCCTTCCTTTCTTTCTTTCCTTTTTCTCTCTCTTAATCTCTTCCTCTCTCTCTTACTTTCTCTTCCTTGCTTTCCTTATTTCTTCTTTCTGGACTACACTGTTAATCCAATCCAAAGTTGTTGCTTTCAAATTTCAAATTAGATTTTTTTTTAATTCCCCAAATAAAAATTAAGATACTTCTATATGTTTATTAACTTGGAAAGAAAGGGTAGCTATTAAGAAAGTAGAAATTGGAAAGAGAATTGGACTCTAAAGAGACTCTCCAGTTTCCAAAGAAAAGGAATATTTAAGACATCTGCAATCAGTTTGGGCATTTCATTCCTCTGTTTATGTGCCAGTGAAAAGATTAGGTTGGCATTCTTGACACTGCAGGTCCCTACTTATGAAAAACTTCATTTTCCTGTTTGGTACCATATAGATGAGAGGGAAGGGATTGAGAGAATGGCAAAAGTCATTCCATTTTTAGGATACCCCATTTGGTAGTACCTCATTCTTGAGCCCCCTTTACAGACATTTCTGGATCCATTTATATTTTATTTGTGAAGATTCGTAGTCCTTCTTGGACACTCTCCCACCTCTCTACTCCACAACACACAGAACATTTAAGAAGGGTTTTTTCCTGAATGTAAACAGTGGTGCAGTATAGCATTTCTTTCTTTCCGTTCCATGTTTCTGAGTATACAGGATCACATCCAACTGTGTGTGGAGCATGGTAGTAGGCTTCTCTCTCAACACAAGGTCAATACAGAGGATTTGGAAGCACTGTGCAAGGTCATCACAAGATATCTTTCCAGGTACCTTGCTGTGCGTTGGGTTTATACAGCAAAAATTCTTCCTGAGGGGCAGGACTTGGGCTTAGCATGCAGTTCCACAAGAAACAACATTTAATCAGTGGGGGTCCCATGGAGCAGGCTAGAAATGGAAAAGTTCTCTAGTGGAGAAGATACACAGCTGTGCTGAAAGACGAAGGGTGATTCCAGATAAGCCAGGGGGTGTCTGCACATTTGCAAAATGATGACAAGTCAAGAAAGAAGTAATTTCTTCTCTCACTCCATGCCACTGTTTGCTGAACCCCTCCAGTGACAAACGGAAGCCACTCCTACAATCAGTACAGCAGCGCATGGCAGGGGACGGCCATACACTCCTTATGCTTATACACCACAGTTTTCACTTCCTTCCCTCCTCCTTTTTGACTGTCCCACTCTTATCACAGATTTTCATCTCAAGAAATAATATTTGGAGCGCGGTGCCAAAAGGATATACATTCCAACAACTTCTCTAGTTTTTCTGATCCTTGCCAGTGGGCCAGACAGTTACATGCTTTGACCAAATTGCTCTGGCCCCTTGTAGGATCGCTTTGGTTGATCTTCTTTTGGCATCCCGCCCTTGGGAAGCCCAGGGCAGGCGAGGAGAAGGAGGCCTAGGACATGACTGCAGTTTTTACTGAAAGGATGTTCTTAAGTATGTTGTTTATCAGCGTCTTCTTTATGGGCCCCGCAAGAGGCATTTGTGTTGAGCCTAGGCCAGGCAAAGCTGTCCTCCCGAGTAACTGGTATGTCTCGAACTTACAGAACTCACTAACAGCCATCTCCTAGCAGCCAACTCAACAAAATTCGAGTAAATAAAATCTTAAGAGCACAGCCAGAATATACAATTTTCATGTTACTGCCCAATTATTTCATCAAACACATGGGCTACAGTTCATTTGAAATAAAATTGTCCTATCGCTGATCATGAAAACTGCCAGGGTATTTAAATGCTGTGGAGAAAATGGTCTGGATTTAAGTGTTTCCATTCACAAGAGTTACCGATGCTGCCAAGTAGATGAGGCTGGTGACGATGATGGTTTGTTTTTTGGAGTTTTTCCTTTTTATTTTTTTCCTTTTTAATTTTCTCCTAAAATTTCAAGGACTTTTGGTTTTGGCTAATTAATAAGAAATAGCAGGTGATGTCAAGGTAAATGGTAATTTAGAAATTCTGATTGTGGCAAGGCAAAGACATTTGTCAGGTAAAGAAGGAAAATAAATCTCTGGAATTACAAGACTCCGGAGATTTTACTCTAAGTATTGAAATGTTCCTTGGCTGATTGACTATATATCAATTTTTATTTGAATTGAAAGCTGTAGACGTCAAGTTGGGAAAAACTCATTGTTAATTAAGAAATAAAGGATAAAAATTAGCTCAGGACCCCTGGGAAGTAGTTGCAGACCAGCAGCCTCAGCCTCACCATCATCCCTGGACCGGTAAGAAATGCAGATTCTTCTGACGGTGATTCTGAAAAGCTGGAGAACCACTGGCATGGAAGAAACATCAAAATACTCCGTGGTGATGGTCCTGACTCAAACCTTTTCTCACCCAGGCTGATTGTCCATAGGCCTAGTTTATCAGAAGCAAAGGTTCCAGTCCACAGTATAGAAAATGACCCAATGGGGCTCCTGGGTGGCTTCGTGGGTGAAGTGTCCAACTCTTGGCTCAGGTCTGATCTTATGCGTTAGGAGATTGAACCCTGGGGGCTATGCGTTCAGCGGGGAGTCTGCTTCAAGATTTTCTGCCTCTGCCCTTCCCACACTCGCTCTCTCTTTCTCTCTCAAATAAATAAATAAAGCTTAAAAAATAAAAAGAGAGAAAAGAAAATGACCCGATAAGGGTAGTCTCACTCACTGATCAATTTTCTATTTTTCCCCTGCATTACAAGGTAATGATTCAAACAAATTAACTTGAATTTTATGAATCATCAATACATTTCTTATCATACGGTACTTTTTCTTCCAAGATGGAACAGTTTCCTGTGATCTGATGAGCCTTCCACTGCAGATGTATGTGGTGGCTGAACTCGTACAATCTGGGAGGCCTCGGGGTAGCAAGGTTTGAACCTGTGCTTTACAGTCGGCTGAGTAACACTTCTAGAAACACGGAGTATTCATAAAAACTGAAGTGAATCACATAATGTCTATGAATTCCATCCTTCTAAAATTTTTCTTTGAAATTTAAAAAATAATAATGCTCATTATGTAAAAGTGAAAACAAACATCACGATGTTTCTTTCAAAGGAAAATTAAAGTCTCTTGTAAGACCCACCCATTCTCCCCATCCTGCCACCCCCCCCCCCCCCCCGCATAGTTATTTATTCCTCTGAGGTAATTACTATCTACAATTTGGTGAGCATTTTTCCAGCCTATAGAAGCATCTAAAACTATTCCATTCTTTAACATGAATTAAATGATACCCTACATACTATTCTACTACTTGTTTTGTTTTTTTTTTTTTCCACAAAAGGGTATTGTGGGACAAATTTTTGTAGCTAGGATTTACAGAAAATAAAATTTTGAAAAATCAACATGCAAGCTTGGGTAGCTCACGCTGTTCTGTTGAGAAGGACCAAGCGTTTACCTCAGTAGGTCAACCGTGGTTAGGGAGAGCACATTAATACTAGTGAATCAGAGCGATTAAGAGCTGAGTTGCCTGGGACTAGTTTATGTGTGGTTCTGTAAGGAAGACATGTGAGAGGCATCAGTAAGTTGTTCATGAAAGAGGAGGCAGGTAAAATGTGAAGGATCAGGGCACGTAAAAAAGAAGTGGTGGGGGGTGACGTGGAGCTTTTCAGGTTTTCTAAAGCAGGAACAAAGTCATAATAATAACAATAGCAGAACTGAGCAGGGCATCTGGAAGGATAAATTAAAAGACTGGTCTGGAGTGAAGGGGAATGTTTGGGATTAGTGGGAAATCCATCGGATTAGTGGGGGAGTGGGAGTACATCTGACGTGAAGGCAAGGAAATTTAGACATGATATCATAAAATACTTGGGTAAAAGTAAAAATGAAAACACTATGTGACATGGACAAGAAGAAACATCTTTTCTTCTTCACATTTATCTAACATATACTTTCTTTTTGAAAAGCAAACACAAGCACACACACACAGCCCTTCTTTTTCAAGCAGTTTCATAAGAAGTAAATTTTTAGCAGTATTTAGTTTTATAAGGTGGCTATTTCAATAATTAGCATCTAAATTTGAACTTGCATAATTCACTATAGGATGATCTGAAGACTAACACATGAATTTGCATAACGGTTAAACCCAGGAGAATAGTGTGGCTTTAAAAAACTCTTTTGGTAAGTATTGAAGTATAATTTGTATCTCCATTTAAATTTCTTTCTTTCTTTTTTTTTTTTAAGATTTTATTTATTTATTTGGCAGAGAGAGATCACAAGTAGGCAGAGGGGCAGGCAGAGGGAGGAAGGGAAGCAGCCTCCCTGCTGAGCAGAAAGCAAATGCTGGGCTGGATCCCAGGACCCTGGGATCATGACCTGAGCAGAAGGCAGAGGCTTTAACCCACTGAGCCACCAAGGCGCCCCTCCATTTAAATTTCTAATAAGAAGGTTCATCCTGTGGGTTCAGCCCTACGTGTCACCCATAACAAACACCGTTCTTGATAATTGTTTCATTTTAAAAATACGTAAGTGACAGAAGGCAAGCATCTGGTACTTTTTCAACAGGAAACTTTCTCTGGCAAAATATATATAATCCCTTCTTTGGCTCAGAGGACTCTCTGAATGTCATGAAAGGGTCACCATCATAGCCAGAGAGTCCAGCACTAGAAAATCACAGGGCTAGTTTTTTCTGATACAGACTGAACACTTAGCAAGATTTGTTTACTTTTTCTCCTTAGACTAAGATCGAATGAACAAACTCAAAGAGAATGCTATCATAGAAAGAGACAAGGGGACACCAACAACTATATTCCGTCGCTTACTTTTGGCCCGTATTGAGATGTGACGTCCAGAGATTTCACACTTTGTCTCATGGTCCTGACTCATGCATAGAATAAATAGGATTTTCCCAAGGAAAGCAGCTGAATGTCATGGTGTTACAAATGTGTATTTTTATGCCTTTAAGTCTTTTATAATGTGGCTGATTATCTTCAGAAGAGAAGATCACCACTCTAAAGAATCTCTCTAGGTTTTATGTAATAATAAAATATGTCTGGTGTGTTTTGTTTATTTTCTTTCTAAGTACTACACAAATTTAAATACACAATTCGTTTTAAGAAAATCTGAAAGAATAAATAAATCATTTCCAACAGGGTGGAAACACATTAAAAACAGAAATTTGGAAAAAGCCAAAAAAAGCCTTAATCTGTGCATTCTTTCCATCCTCTCCTCCTTGTTTCTCAAAATCCAGCTTGTATTTTAGGATTTAAAAATATTATACCTAAAGTGTTCCTCTCTCCTTTCCCATGTTTCTTCCCACTTTTTTTTTTTTTTTTTTTCCTTAAGCTCTATATTGGTGAGAATTTGGTGTATGAGTCTGGGGCAGTTTATGGGCACCCGTTATTTTGGTCTACTAATCTTTCCCAGGCTTTCCCTATTTTCAAGACACATTCTAATTTGGGGTCATATGGATCATTTATAAGGAAATGCCTTTTTGTAATCCACTTGCCCCTACATATATTTTTATTTGTAATATTTACACAGCTAATTTGACCAGAGGAGAAACTGTTCTTGGAACATGAGTCATTTCTACACAGAGAACAAATTTAGTTCCAATCAAGATCTCTGTGATTAGGAACGGGTGTTCAGAGTAATTTGGAATTCAGGGCAGCTACCAATGTAGCGCGCACTTAGATTTTTAGATGTGGTGGTGAACTGTTGAAAAGAAACTGGCTGAGATTTGAACATCATTCCAAGTGGAAAAAGAAAAATAGCTTGTCTTTGGGCTTCATGCCATTTTCTTCCTTTGGTGTCTGAAGAAGAATTTTTTTCTGGTTGGGGGGGAAAGTGAGGCACCAAGGACCCCAGTAGTACCCCAAAATGGTTCCTCTACAAGGAAGGAATATTTGCCCCATTTATCTCAGTAAAAGTAGGTCTAGGACATTACAGACGAATTCTTACTGCTGGGACTAGAATAGAAGGAATAGAAGATTATAATGTTCTCTATTCCAAAATGTTTGATATTAGATTGTTTAGAATAGATTTAGCTGTAGTACTAAAAACCTGATGTAAACTGGATTAACACGAAGGAAAATTATTATAACACATCTTAGAAATCCCAGAAACAAGACTTCAGGTGTGATTTAGCTTAGTAACTCGGAGGCATCAACAAGGGCCAGAGTTTTTGCTTCCCTCACAGTTAGCTTGGGACCATCGCAGCCTCTCCTGAATGTGAGAGATCAGACAAAGGTAGGGAGGAGTCTTCCTTTCTGGATCACACCCAATAGGAGAAAGGGAAAAAAATTCTTGCCTTCAAACATGGTAAGAGATTTTTCCTTTCAGTCTGGTTATACCTTTGAACGCATGGGAGTGGTCCAAAGAACACCATCTGCTAATTGACTCCAAGTATCAAGATCCACCTTAGGAGCTGGACTTAGGCTCATTCCTGTTTTGTTCGTTGTGGTATTGAAATACTTTTTGCTGCCATTTCTGGAAAAGGTTTTTTTTTGTTTTTGTTTTTGTTTTTCTCCCACAATTAAATTTTATTCTTCTTAAAGAGAATACAGTTAATACTTGCAAGTTAGAGTACCTCTGCTATTAGGATCCAGAACTAAGAACAAAGGATGAATGCAATAGAACCATGTGCTATATACAAGTAATTTAGGGGTGTCATCTGGGAACCCAACCTCATTTTGAAGCACCATGTCTGTGGAAAAATGCATTCTAAGTTAAAAAAAAAAAATCAACTTCCAATTGAGTAGGCTGTATTTATTTCCAACATTTAGCAGAGTCTGGTATAGGATAGATGATCAGTAAATATATATTGAAAACATGCATGACATGGAAAATACAACCCATTTATAAGTTCAACTCAACTTCTTTTTCATCAAACTCTCAGTGGGAGATATGACACCTCTAAGAAAGTGTTAGTGATCAACAGAGGAAGGTTTGTAATAAAATATTAAATCAAGTATCACTAAGAATTCCAAATATAAAGTGTAGCCATTAAGATCTAAGGACAACTAGAGGGGGGAAAAAGCAATTGTTGCTAGAGAATGTGTTTTAAAAGAGTTAAATCAAAATTGAACCTGAAAATAATAAAAAGGAAATGAATGTATCATAGTATTTAAAAAATATAACTTAATAAACTG
Source organism: Taxidea taxus jeffersonii (assembly GCA_003697995.1). Lineage (NCBI taxonomy): Eukaryota > Metazoa > Chordata > Mammalia > Carnivora > Mustelidae > Taxidea > Taxidea taxus. Next base: position 25,703 of record RCUC01147560.1, on the reverse strand, counting down.
TAAAATTTAGGAGAATTTTCACTATAGTGTTAGGTATTTAAATTCTATAACTACAGGTATATGTTAAAAAAAAAAAAAAACCATTGGGGCACCTGGGTGGCTCAGTGGGTTAAAGCCTCTGCCTTCGGCTCAGGTCATGATCCCAGGGTCCTGGGATTGAGCCCCAAATCGGGCTCTCTGCTCAGCAGGGAGCTTGCTTCCTACTCTCTCTCTCTCTCTCTGCCTGACTCTCTGCCTACTTGTGGTCTCTGTCTGTCAAGTAAATAAAATCTTAAAAAAAAAACCACCAAAAATATTGGTGCCTTTGTGGTTGTCAGTTAAGTGTCTGTGTTCGGCTCAGGTCATGATCTCGGGGTCCTGGGATCAAGCCCTGTATCAGGTTCCCTGCTCAGTGGGGAGTCTGTTTCTCCTTCTTCCTCTGGCCAACCCCTGTCCCACTCGTGCTATTTCTCGGTCTCTTAAATAAATAAAACCTTTAAAAAAAATACCCAAAATAATTTCTTATATCTAACTGGTATTCATATGTAGTCAAAAATTTTTAGCCATATCTTTGCAATGCATGTTAGAATTTCATCAGCTATGATTTTAGGAAAAATATTTTTCAATTTGAAGAATTCACATAGGGAACGACAGTGTCCTAGATGTAGACTTTTCTCTTCCCTTCCCTTCCCTTCCTCTTTAAGTCATTCACTTCTTAATATAAAAAGCAGCTCTAATTCATTCTTCCTTCCCTATAATTAAACCCGGTCACTGAGAAAATTCATTAACCCATAATCATTTATTAGCACCTGCCATGACTGGATATTATTTAGATCTCTGGGTTACAAAGACATATTATATGCAGTCTCTTTTTTTCAGAAGTCCATAATTTTGCTAAGAGACCAGCTTAACTACAGTGATGTGGTGGGGCATGTTACATGGGTGGCGATGCTAATCCACACACTAGGGGTGATGGAGGGAGTATTTTGTGAGGATGTGGAACTTCAGCATAGGGCAAGTGGCAAAACCTCTGAGTTTTGGGTGGGATGGTATTTCTAAGATAAGGAGTAGGGAAATATATGGCAAGAAGTAAAGACTGCACAGGTTACATTTTAATGATTTAAAATAATCTTTTATAAAATGATCTCTTAAATTGAGACATTCATGTAACATTTGTTTGACATTTAGAATAAAACTGTAGTCAATTAATAACCTTGACAACAGAATGTGTAAGACAAATGTTACAAGATGCTTCTGAATATGTGGTGATGTCACTCCTGTTCCCCTTCATCTCTCAAATACATAACAGATGAAGGCTAAATGACAGATGTGGACACAATTGATGGTAATGGTTACAGGATTGGAAGTTACTCATGACTGACAAAATGTCACAACATTCCTTGCTTTTTTCCAAATATTCCTCTTCATGTGGGCAACAATTTCCCATGCAAAAGCCCAGAGCAATTGCTCTCAGGACTGAGTCTCACAGTTATCACTTAGATATTATTTCTAATTTTTTTAAAATATTAAGTTAGACCATAAGTCCTGATGGTAAAATGAATGAATGTATATCCTGATCAGTCAATAAAGCTGGTTAACAGCACGGTCTTCAATCACAGGTTACACTGATGTGATTACACCATCCGTGTCTGAAGACTGAGCTTGTAAGATTTAGGTGTCAAATCACTTGCACCATTCCTAGTCCCCTTTTAAAGTATGAATTACACTATCATGGGGCCACATGGTTTCTCAGTCTTGGCACTTTTTAACCTTTTCATCCAGATAATTTTAGGGAGGTGGAGGAGGGAGTTTCCGTTGTTAGCAGCATTCCTGGCCTCTACTTACTAGATACCAGAAGCATACTCTTCCCCCACCAAACGGTGATGACTAAAAATGTCTCCAGGGACGCCTGGGTGGCTCAGTTGGTTGAGCGGCTGCCTTCGGCTCAGGTCATGATCCCGGCGTACTGGGATCGAGTCCCGCATCGGGCTCCTTGCTCGGCGGGGAGCCTGCTTCTCCCTCTGCCTCTGTCTGCCTGTACTCGCTCTCTAACTAATAAATAAAATCTTTAAAAAAAAAAAAAAATGTCTCCAGACATTGCCATATGACCTCTGGGGGACAGTATCATCCCCAGCTGAGAACCACTGGGCCATATGCCACACCAATATCTTACTCTTACCAATATCAATTACTCTTAAGTAATGTAATTGATACTGTTTATAGATCTATTTTATGGAACTATTAAGTGTTGAAAAGAAGCTTACACATGACTCACGGAGAAAGAATGTCAGACCAACCAGATCAGCAACACTTGTAACCAATGATACATCAGAATGCACTTGACCACAGACTACAGTATACAACTTAATCAGGAGGAAGTCAAGTGGGAGGTGCACCACGTGATATGATACAATGGATTTCTCTTTGTGTGTGACTTTTTTTAAAGGTAACGTATGTGTTCATTACAGAAAAAGGGCAACATATAGACGTAAGAAGAAGAAAACAAAAATTAGCCCTAAAATTAGATAATGATTATTGTCAAAATTGTCATCACATGATTTCCCCTTGACTCTTCTTTCTCTGACATGTGAAGGACCAAGGACCAAGAAAGACTGTATCTTCAGACCAAGTATTAGAACAAAGAGGTTGCATGGAGCAGAACTACAGCTGACTCCAGCTGACAGGAAACAAAAGCAAGAATTTAATCTTTATTTTATGTCACTAAATTTATGGATTATTTTTTACTGCAGCATAACCTCACAAAATCTACGATATATTTTATTCTCATCTATAAACATACACATATATCATGAATAAAATATAAATATAGTATTTAAATCTATACATTTCTATATTTATATTTATATTTTAAATAATTGGGGTAATTTTCACTTATGTTTCTTTGTGATTTATTTTTTTCTCTTTAATCATTTTCAAATATAATTATTCCTCTCTTACATGCATTTGAATAACTGCATGGTATTCTATTGTACTAAGCCAACTCCCTATGCTATTACATTTTTTTTTAAGATTTTATTTATTCATTTGACAGACAGAGATCACAAGTAGGCAGAGAGGCAGACAGAGAGAGGAGGAAGCAGGCTCCATGCTGAGCAGAGCCCAACGTGGGGCTCCATCCCAGGACCCTGGGATCATGACCTGAGCCAAAGGCAGAGGCTTTAACCCACTGAGCCACCCAGGCGCCCATGTTATTACATTTTACTGTATTTTCAATTAATACCCTTATCCATAGCATCCCTACACAGAAATCTTTGTGTGCATCTCTGATTATTCTCTTAGGATAAATCAAGGAAATAAAAAACTGGGCAAAGAAGGTAATCATTTGTAAAGCTTTTCTTAGAGATTGCAAAGTTGCTCACCATACTTATCACACTGGTAGTCTCCCTCCAGATTGGAACAAGGTGTTACTTATTCATTCCCTTCATCAAAATTGGAGATAAACATTAAGTTCAAAAAGAAAACCTTTGAAAATATCATAGAGGGGCGCCTGGGTGGCCCCATTGGTTAAACAACTGACTTTTGGTTTCAGCTCAGGTCATGATCTCAGGGTCCTGGGATTGAACCCTGCGTCAGGCTCCATGCTCAGTGTGGAGACTGTTTGTCCCTCTGTCTCCCCCTCTGCCTTTCCCCCCACTCACTGGAGCATGTGTGTATTTGTGCTCTCTCTTTCTCTCAAAAATAAAGAAATAAAATCTCTAAAAAAAGCAAAAATGTCATGGAGCAAAATACTTTTTTTTTTTTTTTTTTTCAGTTTCTTTTCCTGGCTTGCTAGTGACATTATTTTTTGCACATTATTTTAAGTGTGCTGCTCCTTATTTTCAAAGTAAACAGGAAACAGGCTTATGAAACCTGATTTTCCTACTCAAGTTGGAAGACTAACATGGGTAGGATCAAATCAATAATCTAATAATACACTCTAACAATAAAATACAGTAGAAATGTCAGCATGGAAAAAATTCATGTAAAGATGATTTCAGGTGAACTTTGAAGGGAATGAAAAGGCAGAGAAGCAATGTTCTATGCCACTCATCCATCTGTGCATTCATTCAACAAATAAGTAACTAGAAGAGCCAGGCATTGTGTAGATTTTTGAGGATACAGGATCACATAAACTAGGCAGGCTTCCTGTCTACACTGAGCTTGCAGTCTAATGGCCAAGTAATTACATCAGCAAAGCCATTGATTTGATGGTGCCCCAACAGAATAAGGTCAGAGCCAGTAATCACATGACAGAAATATCCAACCATGTCAGACGCCCACTTCAAAACATTCCTGTAAGGGAACATGCTATTTAGCAAGTAGCAGGTTGAAGATTCGAATCCAAGTCTTCCTGATGCTCCAATTCTGTGCTCAGCCAAAGATGTGTACAGTATAATTTAGGAGGGTAGTACGTAAGATATGTAGAAAGAGAATATATTGATAAAACAGTATCAACTTATATTTCAGATTTGCAGATGTGCATCTCTAGTCTAGAAAGGAATGTGTCTTAGCTCTTCAGTGATACTGCTTGGTTAAAATTTCTGTCTTTATTATTAGCTCCTCTGATGATTTCCCTATAGTACATTGAAAAGTCAAGTTCTTTGGCAAAAATTATAATTAACATGTGTTTATGTGCACAAATATATTCATTTTATCTTCATGATTAAGTGTTAGTTACTAAAGCAGAAATGGGTTTTTAAAAGCTGGATGGCTGTATGGGTATGTAAAGCAAGTTAAACCTGACAATAAGGCATGTGCTTTAAATTTCCTTGGTTTGCAGCACTGTTTATTCTGGGGGCAATACTATGCTTAAGTCAAGCTTTCTTGCTCTTCCCCATAAACTGTTACATAGTAGACTGACATTTGCCAACCTTGAAGAAACTATCTGAAAACAGCACATTGATTTTTTGATTCAATGCTGACCAGTCCAGCCTCCAAGCTCCTCATTAGATTATGTGTGTTAAAAGCTTTTAATGTCTGGACATTAAATGGACATTATAATGTGGATCACCAAAATTTAAAATTAAATATTTTATAGAGAAGAGACCATCATTGAAGTTCAACTTTGCAAAGAGTAAGCTATTGTTTTCCTAATTCAGGGTCTTAACATCTTCATTAGCTTATTTTAAGTGTAGCCTAAACCAATGGTTCACCAGATGACAAAAAATATATTTTTACTGAGTTTGACACATTTTATATTTTAGTTGATGGTGTTGATTAATCTTGATGTTTGACTCTTGGCTAAGCAGAGAGGCATGTCTTTTTTTTTTTTTTTTAAAGATTTTATCTATTTACTTGAAAGAGAAAGCAAGCTAGAGAGAGAACAAGTGGGGAGTAGCAGTGAGAGAGGGAGAAGCAGACTCCTTGCTGAGCAGGGAGCAGGGAGCCCAATGCAGGGCTTGATCCCAGGACCCCAGGACCCCAGGATCTTGACCTGAGCTGAAAGCAGATGCTTAACTGACTGAGCCACCCAGGCTCCCAAAAGGCAAGTCTTCCATGTATGTATTTGTTATCTTTATTTTCTGTGTGGCTGTATGAGACAGCTCCTCAGTTAAAGAGACACTTAGAAGGATCCCTTGAAGGCTCAGACAAGTTCTTGAACAAGATAAAGGTTTAATAGTTATTTGAGGCATTAGATAACTTTGGGGTGGGGTTTCCGTACATTGCTCAGGAAGGAATGACTTTCCTGCTGTATTCTCTAGACCCCGCTCTCTTCCTTGATGCCACTCCAGATAGGGGCTTCCACCTGCTTCCAGCTAGAGTCTCCACCAAACCAAACATTTCCATTCACTCATTTATTTATTGGTTCGTTCAACCAATATCTGTGGCCAATCTACTACATTCTAGTTCCTGTGTTACACTGGGGCTACATAAGAAATCCCAAAATCCATGTCTCTTATTGCAGTCTAGAAAATCACAATACTTACGTGTGTGTGTGATGCATTGCAGCATACAGATATATTCATTTGCATTATGTCATATGATTTACTAACAGCTCTGTGAGGTAGAGAAGACAGATATTGTTTGCAGTTTATAAATTAGATAGCTGATTATTATGTGTGTGTGGTTTATTTATTTATTTGACAGAGAGAGAGAGAGAGCACAACAGGGGTGCAGCAGAGGGAGAGGGAGAAAACAGGCTCTCCCCTGAGCACTGAGCCCGATGTGAGGCTTGATCTCATGACCCTGGGACCATGACCGGAGCTTAAGGCAGATGCTTACCTGACTGAGCCACCCAGATGCCCCCTTGATTAACGTGTTTTTGAGTAGAATTGTGTCTATACTATACTAGAATGAGGAGCTGAAATTGTGTCTATTTGGTACCTGTCAATGTTGATGTAAAGAATTGGGTCTCAGTGGGATGGTGGGGAGGGAAGGATGTTTGATTGAGGAGATGGGGAGATGAGGAAGTAGAGACAAGGATTACTTAGAGACCTCTTTTGAGGAAGTAGGGAATAGGGTGACAACTGAAGGCAGACATGAGGTCAAGGAAGGTTTTTAAGATTTTATTTTTAAGTACACCCAATGAGGGGCTCAATTCACAATCCTGAGACCAAGAGTCACATGACCTACCAACTGAGCCAGCCACGCACCCCTCTTAAAAGTTTTTTCAAGCACGGTCATACACAGTAAGAATGAGCCAGTAATAAGGAGAATATTGATGATGCAGAAAAGAGAGAGGCAGGGGATAATTGCCAGAAAAAATTCTCTGAAGAAGCTTGAAGAGGATGAGATATGGGATAAAAAAATAGTGTTAGAAGAGAAGAGGAAGGGTTAATTCAGTTTAACAGGTGGGAACAAAAAGTATGGACATGGTGAGGTAGGTTGGCAGATTTGGTGATTGGAAATGAGATGATTTTCTTCTAATTGACAACATTTTCCCAGTGAAATAAGAGAACAGTTAGCTAAGAATGAGGAGCAAGTAGATATTGTCTGAGGTATAAGAAGAAGGAAAGGTAGGGAAAGGTCATTATATATTCCATTTTATATTTTAAATGTAATAACTTTCTTCCCTTCAACTTCCTCTATAAAGATAGAAAATAGTCACCCCCTAGAAATTTACATAATTGGAAAAGTCTTCACTGTTGTCATTATTATTTATTTACTCTATAGCCATCATAGAAAGTTTTACTTTAATGTGAGATCACATAGACTACTTGAACATTCTGCCTTATGGGACAAATTTACATTGTGCCACATGCAAAACAGTGCTTACTATGTTAAACATTTTATTGCTCATAATGATGGTTTACTAGTTTTAAGGTTCAAAATATTTGCTGAATTACTGGTGGTTGTTTGTTATTGAATGCTGCAATAATGTCTTATAAAGTTGAGTGATAGTTCTTATAAATTTTCAGCAACATTTTTATATTTCTAAAGACTGTATTAGGAATGGATATTGTGCGGGCCAATTCTTCCTGTTTCTCGAGGTCTTGTGACAGCTTTCATTCCAGACTCTGTTTTCAAGGGTATTTTCTGTGCACATGGCATAAGACTTTAAAGAAAGAGATCTTTCTGGAATAGAGGGAGGATCTGCTTCCTGACTAAATTGATAAAAATAGCTCTCTCTGGAAAAGTTTGGGCAGATATGTTTAGCAACTCCTTATAAGATTGGGGTTTCCCTAAGCTCAGAATTCCCCAGCTGTGATATATACCCAGTAGAATGCAGTACCCACTTAAACCCCCATGCCTTACTCCTCCTGTAGGACTTAGGGCACAAAGGAAACCAACATGAATGAATCTCATGTTGCCTGCTGTGCTGTGAGTAGTAAAGTAATTTGTCTCTGACCCAGGAATTTCATGTCTTTGAAGAGCATTTATGACTGTGGCCAGCTAACTTGTTAACTTATAAATAAACATCACAGTCTTTTCACAGTTCCTGACATTTCAAAAGCTGACGTTAGCACCGTCATTTAGCAGCATTTAAAAATGCAAAGTGCTTTTTCTTTTTCTTTAGGGTTACTTTTGTCCCTAATCTTTTCTTTTTATTCTATTATTTTTAAATTTTAGGATTGAATTTATATACATAGTTATCTCAACCAACATGTAAGACACACAATGTGTTTTAAAGTCCTTCAGTAATAATGTTTAAATGTTTAACTTTTAAAAATGACAACTTTTCCTCCATTTTTAAAAAAAGAAGAGTTATTCTAAGAGTTTTCTTCTGGGTGGAAATAGTAATTGTTTCTGAGTCACAGCAAGCAAAAGATTGAATTTTGAGCTCTGAAGATCACATTCCAGCTAAACAATTTCCCAAGGAACAGAAAGCCCAAGTACTTCCCTAAATATCAAGCAAATGACGGCAATAATTGGTAGGGGACTGCTTTGAACTGACGATGGAGAGCAGCTCACTGTGGTTTACCAAATTTAGACTTGGTAAAATGAAACCCAGTAGGTACAGGCAGAGGAGACACCAGGGTCAGTCAATGGGGCAGGCCAAGGAGAGCCCAGCTGGCTTCTTTCAAAGACTACAACCAAAGAGAGGGTCTTGAAAGTCATCAAAGAATGAGAGACAGGAGCAACATAAAATACTCTGGAGATGGCAAGGGAAAATTGCATCCTGTGCTTTTAGGACGGCAGGATGTGGGTTGACAGAATCAAACATGGAACTTTTCTACTCAAAAATGAGTCAGGGGATAAGACTGGTGATCAAAGGCAGGAAGTAAATAAAGGTCCCAATGCAGCTGGGACCCATGATGCATACTGCACAGTGAAACCCAACTGAATTGTTTCCCAACTGGTAAGGAAACATCATGAAATAAATGAAAGGATGCCTGATTCCGGAAAATGTGGTGGGTCTTAGTTAGGTCTCCTGAATTGTCCAGGTTAAAACTTCATTAAATATAATTATTATCTATTTAAATATGCATTTATTCATTTTAAGGAACTTAATGTAAATCTAAAGAGTTAAAATTATAGACCATTAAAATACTCTTTTTTATTGAGCCCACTTCTAAATAAAGGTGTTAGGAATGGATTCCATTTATTTTTTAATTTTTATTTATTTATCTATTTTTCAAAGTAAACTCTATGCTCACTGTGGGGCTCAAGCTCATGACCTGAGATCAAGAGTCATGTGCTCTACCCACTGTGCCTGTAGGCACCCCTGTTAAAATACTCTTGTTGTGACGTAAACTAATTCACTAATCATTGTATTGGATTTCTTCTTAAATGCATTCAAGTAAAAAAAATTCATGAAAATGATAAGCTTTCACAAATATTACTTTTTTGAGGGGCGATAAAATATCAAATAAAGCCATGCTGTTGTACTATTTCTACCTTTTTATTAGAAGCACGTGGCCTTTGAGATCTTTTTTGGATAATACTAGATGAGTACTTCTTTTCTTGAGAAACAAGTCAGAATAGATCATTGGTAATAAAGTGTTTTTCCTTAATGCCAATTTAAAGGAATTAAAAAAAGAACCTTGATTAAAATTTTAATTCTCATGTTTATAGAATGTTGGCTACCCCACCGAAATAAATTGCCCCCACAAGAAAGGGCACTCAAATCAATGCGTGAGTTTGAAGATGAGAAGCTGTATGAAGTTTGCTCCATATGCCACTTATTTAATGAATGTTTAATGCAAGACAGGTGCTTATCTATCTGTCCTTATGGAGCTTACATTCTGGCAGGGGGAGACTGACAACCAACAAATCAAATAATATGCCAGGTGGTGATAAGTGTCATGGAGGAAAATAGAACAGGGAAGAAGGAAAGAGGGATGCTGGGAGTGGGATAGGGATGTTGTCTGTCAGATATTTTCAAAGCATACATCTGATAGCAATGTTCCCTTGCTCAAGCCTTTCAAAGCCACCCCATTACCTTCAGCACCAAGATCACACTTCTAAGACTGATATACTCCACCCTGCATGGTTTGACCCTTGATGAACTCTCCATTCTCAACTGCTTCAATGCCTTCATGCACACTCTTCATTTTGGCCATATTTAGTTACACAAAATACCAGATTATGGCATGCTGTCTCATGCTTCTAGGCCTCTACTTGTTTATGCCCCCTTAAAATGCCTACTCCTTCCTTCCCAGTTCTGTTTACCTAGTAAACTTCTTCTTACCCTTTAAGACTCAGATCTAGTATCATATCTTCTTAGAAGTGCTCTTGGATCCATTCTTCTGCTATCAGGTCAGTTTCAAGTCCTTCCTCTTTTCAGGGCCCTGTAAATGGCTCACCCCAGTGCAGCCTGCTTATAATTCCACAACACTATACTCCATGCTTCTCTGTTTTAACATCCTTCACACTGTTATACATAGAAGTTTGGAGATAGGTGGGGATAAATAAGTAATATCCTCACTTTGAATTGGTTTTCACTGCACTGTGCGTTTTGAGGATAAGATTTACATATGTTTGCATTTACACTCTGTGCGTGATCACAGTCCCTAGCACATGGGATGCATTTCATAAATGTTTGTCTCATCAGTAGATTTTACATATCAACATTCCAATCAAGTTCTCGATATTGATTGATTTAGCCTCAAAAATCCTTTATAGTATTTTCTACACACTAGTATAAAGATATAGTAACATGAATATATCCACCCCAATTTCTTTTTTTTTTTTTTCACTTTTTGCTATTATGGGTACCATGTCATATTCTAAGGACATAATAACATATAACATCCATTGAACTCATACTATAAGCCAAGCACTGTTCTAAACATTTTACATGTAACAGCTTATTCATTCCTCATGACAGCCCTGGAGATGGGTTTTATCAATTTCCCCATCTTGCATGGCCACAAAGTGCTTAAATAACTTGTCCAAGATCTGTCTTACAAGTAGATTTCAAACACAGGTAGCCTGACTCTCATTCTTGTGTTTTTAACCACTATACCATGTTGTCTAATTTTTATTAAGCCTCAGAAATTTAAATTACTCATTCCTTAAGAGAAAGAAAAAGAAGCAGCTGAGAAATATTGGCAGAGAATTTGAGCTACTGAAATTTTTAAGGGTTGTTTGGAATGGTGTGGAGGGTGCAAAGTACCTTAGGAATTGTGCCAAAGCTTTGAACTTAAGCCTCTAGGTACAGTAAATTAGACACATGATATTCTCGTCATCTGCTGTCTTCAATAATAATTCATTTAATCCAGTGAAGGATAGTAAGTGCTTTGGAATAAATACAAAATGCTGTGGTTTCCATGGGGTGCAGTAAGAAGATTTAAAACAAATAAGCAACTCTTTGTAGCCTGCAAATAGTTTTCCCACTATATACTATATGTCCTGTTGGTATAATAACAACAAACATTTGAAGAACATGCTCACATGCCCTATTTCATTTGATTCTTTCCACAACTCTGGAAGGTAAATAGTGCATATATGATTCATGTCTTACAGAGGCAAAGACTTGAAATGTAAATAGCATGAATGAGACATGTGAATTACATCTCATACTCCTTCTTCTCTCCTCCTCATCTTGCTTTTTAAAATTATTATCAGATAAATGGGAAAAAGAAACATAATCTCAAAAAATTATCAGATAAACAAGCTTAATTGCAAATGATGCTATTTATCTAATATAAAGTGATAGTAAAACTGGGACAGTTCTTCATTAATGCTAAGAAAATGATTCCGGAAGTGATATCACAGAAGTGATAAAATGGGCATATACAGGCCAAATGCACAAAATCTCTTAACTTGTACCTTTTAATTGCTTGTCTTACCTACCAGCATTCCAGCTGTTCTGGATGCATTCTTGGCAGCTCCTGCCTCCTACATTCCTCTCTAGGGAGAGCCTGGAAAAAACAGGAATGGTGGTTTCTAGAAATCTGCATGAAGGTCTTAATGATACTTTAGTGATAGTGACCCACAGTTCCCTAGAGGAAGCAAAATATTTCATATATTTTATTTCACATTGGATCATTCCTACAACTCTAAGTATGTTAGTAGATATTAATGTTTCATCCAGGTTTATACATGAAGAATTGGTTAGAATAATGTGACTCTATTTTCTTTTTAAAAGTTTCTCCTTGGCCTCTTCATATATGTTTTTGTGAATTTAGGTTTGCTATGAAGCACAAGAAAACATTTCTCTTCTCGAACCTATCATTTCTCACTTTTTTCCATCAAGTGAGCAGCACCATCATTCAGTGCATGAGTAACAAACTTAGGAATTTCTTGATATTTCTCTTTGCCTTCTCTTGACACCAAATCCATTGGCAAGTCCTGATGACTCTTTTTCTAAATTATAACCCAATCCTGGGACATCTGGACATCCTGGGACATCTTAGTTGGTTAAGTGTCTGATTCCTGATTTTGGCTCAGGTCATAATCAGTGAGAGATCATGTCAGTTGTGAGACAGAGTCCTGCACTGAGCCTCCCGTGGAGCCTTGTGTCGGCTCCGTGCTCAGTGGGGAGTCTGCTTAAGATTCTTTCTCCCTCTCCCTCTGCCCCTCCTTCTGCTTGTGCTCTCCTACTCTAAAATAAATAAATCAATCTTAAAAAATGAATTATAACCCAATCTGTCAACTTCTTCATAGTACAGATATATTTTTGTCATTAAATTTAGGGCTAGCATTCCCAGGACTTAGAATAGTATCTGCTATGTCATAGGTGCTCAACAAATATTTCTAAAATCCGTATTTCTTTTCCTACACAAGCAGTGATATTCAAAATATTTAACAATATATGTGGCAGGAGCTTGGAGCATCAGTAAGAATATTGAAGTCCTGTAAGTTCTCTGCTATGCCACATCTTAACTCTTTAGTTATTGAAAAATTTGGAGGTCCTGCAGGGGGTATAGGATGGCCAGGATAGGAAGGTGGCATATTAGAGGATGCAGGACAAGGGCAGTATTTCAGTATTTTAACAACTGAACATTATATTATGACTTTATCTGTGTGTAACAGCAAATATCAGCTACCACTTTGTCTAAGCTGACATCATTGCTCCCAAGGTTTCTTGGTTTCCACTAACCACCTAATTTTTATAGTGATGCTTTTAACACAGTTAAAAGTGTCACAGCAAGTTATTCCCATTTGGAATCCTCCAAAGGACTACTCAATACCCTTGCAGTAAAACTCAACTTTTTTTAGCCTTATGAATCTTTTTTGGATTCCTCAGTTCATGGTCCTTCAACTAGCTATTTCTCTCCAAATCCTCCCATGCTGTCTTTTCTTAATCACAGGGGAGAGCTATAAGCACACTCCTTCAGAGGGACTTTTTCTGACTACCTACCATTACAGAGTTTTGCCCGTCATTCTGTATCTCATCACTGAATTGCAATTGCAATTCCCTGCATGGAACTCCTTGCTAGGTGTTGTGTTTGTATTTGTAGTCTTGTCTTTTTTTTTTTTTTTTAAGATTTTATTTATTTGACAGACAGAGATCACAAGTAGGCAGAGAGGCAGGCAGAGAGAGAGAGGGAAGCAGGCTCCCTGCTGAGCAGAGCCCGATGCGGGGCTCGATCCCAGGACCCTGACACCATGACCTGAGCCAAAGGCAGAGGCTTAACCTACTGAGCCACCCAGGCGCCCGTGTATTTGTCTTTTCTGTCTCATTCTCCCCACATAAATTAATCAGAGCACTGGAATGTTCTCTCTCTTGTTCACTGCAGTATCCACAGGACCACCCAGAGCAGTGCCGGGCATGTAATAGGCTCTTAATAAATATTTGTCTTTTGATCAAATGAAGGAGCCAGATACGCTCATGGGCTAGAGTGCTAATGAGTCCTGATAGCACCATTTCTTTTTCTTTTTTAAAAGATTTTATTTATTTGAGAGAGAGAGAGAGAGATAGCATGAGCCAAGGGAGGGACAGAGAAGTAGACTCCCAGCTGAGCAGGGAGCCAGAAGTGGGACTTGATCCCAGGGATCATGACCTGAGCCGAAGGCAGACTCCTAACCCACTGAGTCTCCCAGGTGCCCAACTGTAGCATTTCTTAAGTTTTAGAAGATATTTAATTTTTTAAAAAATTTTATTTCTTTTAGAGAGAGAGAGAGAAAATACAAGTGGGAGGGGCAGGAGAGGGAGAGAGAATCTCAAGCAGACTCTGGCCCGATGGGGGGCTTCATCTTATCACCCTGAGATTGTAACCCGAGCCAAAATCAAGAGTTGGGAGATTAACCGACACACCATCCAGGCGCCCCAGGAAATATTTACTTTTTGTTAATGTGCATATCAACTGAATGTCACAACAGTAAAATTGTATGTAGCTATATTTTGAAGATGATCCTGTCAATAATTTGCTAAAATTGAAGTATTTTAAAATATGAATAAATTAGGGAGGAAGAGAAAATGCTTCTCTTATATTAGACCAGGTGATTTTTTTTTTCCTGAACTACGTAGTTTGGGAAATGTTACTGGAAATGTACTCATCCAAGAAAACTTGAGTCCTCATCTCATTTTACAGAAAACATCCTGGCAGCCAATATTATCATGTTGCAGCTATAATAGATAAATGTATTTACCTAAATATTAACTAATCAGCAGGAATACCCCATAGATTAAAAAAAAGAGAGAGAGAGAGGGAGACTGAGACACAAAGATTGGGAATATAAAGTGCTCTATTGAAAAAAGGCAGGAAAGAAGAAATCTGTTACATTTCTTATTCTCTTTTTAGTTTTGTAAATTTTAAGTAGTATCAGATAAGGGCGCATTATCACTTCATAATCCAGCAGCTTTGTGATCTGCAGACTATTTACTACATTAAAAAAAGGGCAGACAGGCAAAAGCCCCCCGTGAATGCTGAATTCATATATGAATGTGAAAATATTACGACTCTGCTGGACATGACTTGTCCTCGATTCCTCAGAAATAATCAGTTTTAGAGGGTCTGGGGAGAGCCTTTCCTGTTGGAGATTTTCTTTGTCTGTTTCCGTCAGCTGTATCAGATAGGAGTTAGGTTAAAAGTGAAACACGACATTCTGACAGTGAATCCGGCAGACAGATTCTTGGCTGCGTTTTCAGCTGCACTTGAACTTCTGCTAAGCATGTGATGAAAGAGTGTTTTCAACTGCACCAGCTGTGGAGAGGTTAATAAAACAAAAGAGGAGAAACAAAAGTGCTCACTGCAGAAAGCTTCTGACTTTGCTGATTTTTCTGGTTACAAACAGTAGGTTAGAGAGCTCTAACCGTGGCATCGTTTTGGCCTTGAAATCATTTTAAACAAGTTGGGCTTCTAAATTAAAAGTTTAAAGATGATAAATAAGTCGCACATCAAAATGCAATTCTATGTATTTTGATCCAGGGACAAAGTTCTTACTTTGCCAGAGACCAGTGGGAGTTAGGAAAACTGTGTTTATTTTATTGGAAACTTGGGTAGCTCCTCCCACAAATAGAAAACCGCATGCCGGCTTTCTGAATCTCTAGATATGCGGAAGTCAAGGTGGTCTGTGGCCTGGGAGCAGAGACTTGTGTTTTCAGTCCCTCTTCCTGTGTCCCACAGCTCCAGGAAAGGTCCATGGAATGTGGAGACTTGGCCAGCCTGCCTCTCAGGAGGGGATTTTGCAATCCTGTCTTGCGCAGAGAAGGTCAATTGCTGACCCAAGAACCATTTAAATTGGGAAGAAGAATGAAACAATGCCCTGGGGGACTGACAGCAGAGGCCTTACTCTTCAAGTTAGAGCGCAGCATGCTGGACAGGAGGGCTACCCACTAACCTCTAGGAGTCCTCCAGAGGCCCTCAACTCCCCGTAGCTGAGGTCATCAACGTGCTAGGTCATCTCTGCGGTAACACTGCATTCCCATGAGCTGAAGGCAGGTAGGCTAAGGAGTCCTCTTGCTTCACACAGTTAATAAGGCTTCTATCAGGAGGAGAGACACAAAACCACTCTTTCACCGTCGACTTCACTCCTGGCCATCAACCCAGAGGCCTGTTCTGTATGTAAGTGCCTGAGGCTACAATGGATGTGATCTACAACCTGTCATCTGGGAGATATGGCATCTATGTTTGTTGGATTAAATGGGGGGCAGAAAAAGTTGTGGACATATAAAATTTGTAATATGTGAGAGAAGCTTTAGAAGGTATTTTTTAAAGTGACAGTTTGGTTACATTTTTAGTTGTATGTATATTTTTAAAAGATTTCATTTATTCATTTGACAGAGGGAGAGAGAGATTGAGAGCACAAGCAAGGGGGGAGGGGCAGAGAGCCAGATGTGGGGCATGATCCCAGGACCCTGGGACCATGACCGGAGCCAAAAGGCAGATGCCCAACAGACTGAGGCATGCAGGCGCCCCAGTTATACATTTTTTAAAGTTATTTCTGTCTTCAGAAATTTCTGTCTTCATCATTTCAGCTATCAGTGAGTTACGAGACTCAGAATCAGAAAACTATGAGATAAAATCGATTGCGTTAGAGACCGTTTCTGAATAGTTGCAGGACTCCCTACAAGTCCTAATGCTGGACGCCTTCCCCTTCTCCTGACCCTCCAGGATTCCAGCCCCTTAAGTTCTTCCATCATCTTTCCCTTAGCATCTTCTCTCCGTTGAGCAGAGATCTTCATGGAGCCTTCTCGGTGATTCATGGTTTCATTCTCTCAAGCAAGGGAGCAACATGGCAGCAAACACAGGAAGCAAATAACACCTCTGTCCTGCACCTGAAGACAATCAGCTGCACAACATCTTGATTTATTAGGTTTATAAGTTAGGGAGTGATTAATTACAGCAGTGAGGGATCTGACCTTTTAGGCTGTTATTTGCCACAGGTTAAGGAATGGGATGTGGTTGATGCAAATGTGATCTGCAGAGAGGTCTGTTTTGGAGTACTTGAAGTCTCACAGAGAGGTGTCCTTTGGACAAAGTGTTTGAAGGGTTAAGGGAGCACTGGGGCAAAAGTGGGAAGGTGTTGAGTTGGTAGGAACAGTATGTGAGAAGCTAAGTCCCCACCCCCCCATTCTGTGCAATGTAACTATAAAATTGTCAAATGCTGATTTGCATGTCAAGATAATGGTAATTTCCACTTTGTTTTCACTCTGCAGCTGGCCTACAAAGAAGTAATGCGCAGTGTTTTTCCATCTCCCATCTTACCCTCAATAATCCAAACCACCTGACATTTACCTATGCGTCACTTGTGAGAAATCGGCCATTTAAGAAAAAGAAACAAGGAGCACCTGGGTGGCTCAGTCCTTTGGCTCAGGTCGTGATCCCAGCATCCTGGGATTGAGCCCCACCTTGGGCTCCCTGCTCCATGGGGAGTCTGTTTCTCCCTCTCCACCTCCTGTTGCTTGTGTTCTCTCTCTTGCTGTCTCTCTCCATTAAATAAATAAAATAAAATCTTAAAGAAAAAGAGAGAAAAACAAAATGACCGCTTTGGGTGTGACATCTTCAAAGATCGCATTTAAAGCGTTATTCTTCACTTCCAAGCAAAGCTGTATTTTTAGGGTGACTAACGTAGTTTTTTGGACCTCAGTTTTTATGTCTAAAATAGGGCTCACAGTACCTGGCTAAATATAAAGAAGATAATTCAGTATGTATGTAATCACGTTACCTAGCAGAGAATAGGCCAACCAGTTTAAGGTTCTGCATCCTTCTGCATAAGAAATACAGCACCTACTGAAGTTGATAGCAGAGGTAAACATAAATGAATTCCCATAATATAGTCTTTAAAACACATATAATCAACCAGCCAAATTAGCTTTGAGGAGACACTTGGCTTCGAATTCAGAGACTACTTCATCTTTGCATTTCTGTCAGAGCTTTTGGAATGTGTGAATACGTTCAAGTGGGCAATAAGCAAACAAAAGTTTCAAATCTTCATCTGGGTTTGGAAGAAGTAGAAATAGCATAACTCTTGGCCCCGAGACTCTGTGGCTTTCCCAAGAGACAAGATGTGCTGGGCGTGGAGCCTTAGATTGTGGAGGAGCAAGATTACATGGCTTGGAACAAAATATTATTCTACATGGCCCGACAAGACATGTTATCAGATACTTAGTACTGGCTGCCTACCTGGGCAGGGCACCAAAAAGGAGAAGAGTGTGGGGTAGAGGAAATAATTATTGGAGGCTCTTATTCAACACCTCCCATGGGAGGGAGCCCTGGTACTGAGTCTCTTTTGCTGCTCTCTGGGGTAAAATGTCCATTTCTCCTGTTTTCAGGAGTATGTTGTTTGAGTCAAATGATTCTTTTAAAATTTCAAAATAACAGCATTAGGATTAGCAAACAGGAAAGATCCTCTGCTGTTCCTGCTACTGTCATCCACTGAGAGAGCCCTGGTGAGAGCTGAATCAGTGAGGGGCACAATAGGGTCTCCACCTCCCCCTGGGGCTCCCTTTTTGTGGGTTCTTCCCTGGGGAAGTTGAGTAAAGCTCTCAACATGCAGAAAGATGGCCAGCCGCTGGCAGGTTACCTCTGGCTTGCAGCTAAACAAAATAAGGGACCGGTGCAACATTTGAGAACTTTGCTTTGATAATCAAGAACCTGAAAATTTTTTGCCGCATAGGTTCTCCAGTTCGTTCTCCCACAAAAGTTTGCTAGCCTGCTTGGCTGAGTCTGGTTTTTGTTTATTGTAAAACTGTCTGTGAGCATAAGTATTTCCATGTATGGACCACAATGCACAGAATATCCGCGTGTCTTGCCTTAGCAGGGTTCAGATTCTCCCTGGAGTATCTGCTGTTTAATATCCCAAACAAATACAATATTGTAGAGTGAAAACCTACAAATAACTTTCTAGAAAGTACATTTGGAAGCCGATTTCTTCTTTTTGGACTGTCTGCTTCATTCTCATAAGTTATTTTATTTTATTTATTTTTTAAAAAAGATTTTATTTATTTATTTGACA
This sequence comes from Taxidea taxus jeffersonii, assembly GCA_003697995.1. NCBI lineage: Eukaryota > Metazoa > Chordata > Mammalia > Carnivora > Mustelidae > Taxidea > Taxidea taxus. The sequence continues at coordinate 6,995 of RCUC01147560.1, read as the reverse complement.
GACAGAGATGACAAGTAGGCAGAGAGAGGGGGGGGAAGCAGGATCCCTGCTGAGCAGACAGCCAGATGAGGGGCTTGATCCCAGGACCCTAAAATCATGACCTGAGCTGAAGGCAGAGGCCTAATCCACTGAGCCACCCAGGAGCCCCATATAAGTAATTTTAAATGGTAAATTTTTAAAAAGGTTTTATGATCTTTTAATCATGTACTAGAAAGTGAACGACACTGGTAAAACTAGTTTTGAGATACCAATGACTTTCTGTAAAAGTCTATAGCATTGCTCTTAAAAATCAAGGCCAAACCTAAATATTTATAGATTTGTCAGATTAGTTTCTGTGGGTCTACTTTCAAGAAGAGAGTTTGTTTTTTTCCCCCCAGAAGATTTATTTATTGAATCACCAATATGATTTTTAAATTGTTGTTACTCTTTAAAATTTTCAGTTACTGGTGGTTTTGTGTCAGTTTTATCTGTTATTAAGGCTTCTTCTCCTCCTTTCATCAATGAGAGATTTGGATACTATCCTCACCATTACATCTTCTTCCTCATCATCATTCCCATCTTCACCATCATCATCATCACCACCACCACCCCGATCATCATCATCCCCAGTATCCTCATCACCATCATAATCACCCCCCCATCATCATGACCATCATTATCATCACCACCATCCTCCTCCTCATCAGCACCACCATCCTCCTCCTCATCAGCACCCCCACCACTATCATCATGACCATCATTATCATCCCCACCATCCTCATCACCATCATCACCACCGCCACCATCATGACCATCATCATCATCACCACCACCACCATCACCACCATCCTCATCCTCATCACCATCATCATATTACTCACTTGGAACCATTATACATCGTTATTTTCATTGTCATAACAATCCTAAAGTGTTTACAGGTGAGGCTCAGAAAGTTAAAGCTCCAAGGACTCAAGGCTAGTAAGTGATGTCTCTGGTAGAATTTGAAGTCAGGTTTGTCTCTTTCAAAATTCTTACCTGTCCCTAATTCTGAAACATGTAAAATTCTCAAAATCGAAAATATTGCCTCTCTGCGCATGGTAATAGTTAATTTATAAGCCTTAATATATCCAGTGGAGCAAATCTTTGCTTTTAAATTGCCCTGTGTTTGTTCCACAGAATCTCTGAGGATCCAGGGCTATCCCACACCATAAACTCTGTTGGTTTTGTTCTGTTCTCAAAGCATTCAATTCTCTGCCAGAAAACAGTTCAAACATGTTGGAAGAATCAAGCTTCCTGAATTGGGCAATGCATGATTTGGTTTAAAACTGATATAACAATCGGAAATTCTGCTTATCCACTGAATCATATTGATTACACGCCAGAGTCTTGTTTTTTATCCTAACCACACTCATCCCATTTTTTTTTTCACCCACAGAATTCTCATAGCCTACAAAGCAAATTTCAAAACAGATATACAAAGGGATGAAAGGGCTTAGGTAACTTGATAAAAATTACAAAGGGGAAATTAATTACAAAGATAACTGTAAGTATCCGGAATATATAAGTAGCATCCAAGTTCCCAATAATGAAGTCATGTTATTTTATGTTTTCAGAAAATGGAAAAAGAAAAACGCCCCTCAGAGTAAAAATAAAAGTAGAGATAAAGCCTAAAAATGGAAAGCAACCAGGGAGATAAAGTGAAAGACTAACAGGAATGTTTAGAAAAATCAGATAACAGCGATCCAAAAGAGAGAACCCTCAGGACAGAGAAACACACAAAGATAAATACTGATGGAAAATAATCAGGGCACAAGGTTATAATTCAAAGTAAAATTTCCAAATTGCATATCCTGTTTGAAATGTGTATCTTAGAGTTTCCATGTGCTTGCTACAGTGGGGAAGTTTACTGGATCTGGAATCAGAGGTCCTGGTTTGGGGTCTGGCTCAGTCATTTGTTATCTCTGTTTAATTGGACAAGCTACTCAAGGCCCTGTTTTCTTACGTATAGATCAAAAAGATGCTGTTAAATGTCTTCCAGAGTGAAAGAACTTAATCTAGCAATGAGTAGAATTTTGAATGAGAACTTATTATATGGTAAGATAGCATTTTCTTACCTTTTACTGATACTGTACTGATGACAAGTTGCACAGGATTCAATAGCAGTCAGAGAATGTCTTCTTTAAGAACAATAGCTTTACCCTATCACTGTCACAGCCATATTTTGCTTAACGTTATGCCAACAGCATCTTAGATTTTATTGTATGTGGTGGATATCTGATTTCCCTTACTGATTAGAAACTGACTAAGCAAATAAAAGGTAGATATTTAAGGTCTATTGCCATTCTTGAGGTCTAGATTAAATCAGTGTACAACGGGTCACTACTGTCATTTGGGTCCTCGGTAGAATATACTTTAACTTTCTGCTTAAATTCTCCCTGTAATTGCCAAAACAGTAAAACCTTTAATTTCAAATACACAACAAAGCATCAAAGTATAGTGCTGTAGTTAGCATAAATGTTAAGATTGTCTAATGGAATGCATATTAGAAGTAAAGGTGAGTTTGACATTGTAATTTCATATAGGTTTTAAAAGTCACGTGGATTTTTTTCTGATAATGAAGAAGAGATCTTTCCCTATCTTTCATTGTGCTTTTTAATGCAAATAACCATCCCTGCCAATACCCTTGAGTAATATAAAAGTTAAGTCCTTCCTCTCTCTAACCCTGCCTCCCCATTCCATGTTCGCTCTTGCGCTCTGTCACACAGACGAGACACACACACACACACACACACACACACACACACACACACACGACCCTTGAGCACATCAGTGGAAGATGCAGGCATTTCTCATTTAGGGAATAATGAACAAAGGCATTAAGGAAGGCAGGTGTTAAACATGAGCCCGTGTTGGAGTTTGAGAAGCTGGTTTGAGGGAAGGAAGCACAGATGGGAATCAGTATAATCTGAGCAGAACTGTACCTTCTCTCAGAACTCCATAACTTTGAGCTATGAGATCTTGAAACATTATTTAAACCCTCTGAATCACAGTATCCTATTCTGTAATGTGACTATAAAAATAGGATCTCTGTTATAGGATTATCAGTAATAAATGAAAGTACTTACTTCTGTGCTCTGTAAGCTCTCAAAAAAAGTAAACTGTTAATCCATTTTTTTGGATGTAAGTTGGTGGATTTTTTTTATTAAATTAAAATAAGGGAATATTCAAATGAATAAAAGTAATAAAAGTAAGTGTGAAACATTTATAAAGATTATAAGAGAGACTTTCGAATTCTAGAATAACATATTTAGAATACAGGAATTACTAAGACCAAGTCATGAACAAATCAGATCCTTCTACCTTTATAAAGAAAAATGTAAATAATTAATTATTCAGAAAGTGGTATTAGATATATAGATGTATTTACACAGGAGTCAGAAAAAATAACTTACCAGTGAGGTTGAAACAGATTTATAGCAGAAATAGGGCTAACAAAGGCAGGTGCCTCTGTTCCCTCAAGGAGATTTACCAAATCAAAAGGGTCCCCTAGTACAATGAAAACTACTTTAAATTATTCTATGTTTGTCAGTTGTCTTAACTTGGAAGAATTTCTTTCTTATTGGTTTTCTCAGCCATTATTGATTGTGTGGGTAGATTAAAAACATCCAGTGTCAGTTACCATTAAAAGAATATCACACACACACAAATCAGTAAGCGAAGGCAGAAGCCAATGCAGTAAAGGGACTTCCTATGCTTCTTCTCCAAGGTGGCCTAGAAGATGGTCATTTCGGAGAAGAAGGACTGGATTAGTCCTGACCTCCATTCAGTCCCACTCATTCATGTCTTCATAACTGCAGGGTCTGGGATAGGTGAACAAGACAGTAGTCCAGGATTAACTGAGCTTCCAGTCACAGTAGGGAGCCTGGTCAGTTTCAGGCTACCAAGGTGCACAGAGAACAGGTACATGGCTTGCTTAATTTAAGGTGGTTTGAAAAATGCGAGATTCCTCCACGACATAGAAGATTTGGAGCCATATATGATAAAGAGTCTTTTCTACCATCTCTTTCAGCCACGGGGCTCTTAAAAAATATTGCATCCTTGTATTTTTTTGCTCTTTAACATTATTCCACCCTAACTGAGGAATGCATGTGTATCTATGTTTCTCATAAGCTAAGAAGAATTCAAATGTTGCATAATTAGAACTTTATTTTTTCATATAAAATTAGCTTTCAGATGGAAAATATAGATATGGGTAGGAAATCAGATAGTCTCTTAGAAATCAGGTCCTTGAATACCTTAAACAGTGAAAAATATAAGAAATTGGTAGAAATGTAAATTTTACATTTATTTTTGGATATGTAAGTATCATCTACCCCCCTCATCATTTGCTTCCAGGGTTCTGATTAATTTTGCTATATAACTTAACTTTTTTAGTGGTCTAAAGTTTATAAATACAAGATCTATATTTCTTCCATATTATAAATCCTATTTTCCTAAGAACAAATACTATCTTTGCCTTTCTCAACAACATAAACAGGAAATTAGGAAACAGAAAGAAGAGATAGTATGTTACTTTAGAAAACCTTCATTTATTTGGACTTATTTAATATGTATTAGAAACACACACTGTAAAGACTATTTATATATTTTGTTTACAGTCTGTATATAAAGAAAAAAAGTAGATACACTGAAGGAACAGAATAATAAGAAAATTACAGCAGTTACCAGATTTCAGGACTTTTTCAGTTGTTTCTATAATACTTTAAAAATATTTTTCAAAAGGTATACTATTAAACTTTATGATATTGTACCAAAGGGAATATGTTGCAAGTAAATGCTGCAAGTGGAATCAGCAGGAAACATCCTGTAATTTGTTATCATGGCACCATAAAAATACTGAGTCATTTATTTAAAGCATAAATGAATAAATCTTCCAACAGTCACTTCCGACCTCCATTTTACTGATAAAGACCTGGTGAGAATACTGTTTACTAGAATAAAATACAAAATTTTGGACTTTCACTCTAAAGTATTTACTAGTTCTCACTTTTATTTTTTCACAGTAGTGGAAATAGAAACCCAGGAGCAAAAGGGAACACATTCAGGGGGAACTTTGAAGGTATGAGTTGGACCAGACTCCTGACCACCACCCAGGATCTGAACCATGGGGACAGCAAAGTGGCTTTCTCATGGTTATCTTGATTTTCAAGTTCTGGTCTCTCTTTCCTTTATAATATTTCTGTTTCCCTACCACTGCCACCCGGCCTTTTTACAAGTCTTTATGAGTTATGGGTATGATGTCCATCATAGGAAGGACTCTGAAGGGTTTTAATGATGTTAACTGCTAATGTTTCTTAAATGCTAGGTGTCAGGTAACTTCATTTAAATTCTTTGTCTGTAAAGGAGCTTCTCTTTTCTCTATTGTTCAATGCCTTGGACAAAGAAGGAAGTTTTATCAAAATTGTGACACAAAATTAAGAGGATTAGCTAACAAGTTTGAAAACAAAAAAGAATTCATTAGAAATATTTTATATGTTAGAAAGGTAGGTTGCACCAAAGAAGTGGAAGTGCAACAGAATAAAATGAAAAATGAAAAAAAATTTACATTTAGATTTAAATAATCAATGCCGTACGTGGAGAATGGTGAAAATATGATTTGGTGAGAAATGTAAAAATAAATAAATAAATAAATAAATAATCGGGGGTTTTAAGACAAGTTCACATAACCCAAGAGTGTGCATCTGTTCCTAAATACCTAAGTCAGTCATGTGCTCTATTAATTGAAATATAGCGTTCACATCAAGGGAATTATTAGTCTAACCTCATTCCGCCGGTCACACAGGAAGTGCTGTATTGAGTCCTGGGCACCACATTTTAAGAGAGAAGTTGACAGCAAACTGGAACATGTTCAAAGGAGGGGCCGTGAAGGGTCTGGAAACCATATCATATAAGGAGTAACTGGGGGAATGTGTTCATTTAACCCGAGAAAATGACAAGTTGTGTTAAAAATTTCAAAGGCTGTTCTCCAGAAGACGGGGTAGATTTTTCTGCAGAGCTACAGAACGAAAAATGAATGGGGGCAGTCACTGGGTGGCACATATAGGTTCCTAGAAGAAAAGGCTTTTCTAATAATAAAAGTTATTTATGGACGGGGTGATCAGTCTTAGGGAGTCGCCGGCTGCGAGGAGAGCTGCTCCAGGTCTGTGCGCTCACCTGGGAGAGGTAGGAGAGGCTGCAAAGTCCTTCTGAGTCGGAGGTAGAGTCCATGGTAATACTCTTGCGTATTTCCTCTAAGAAGCAGAGTAGGGCCTCAAGTCCACTTTTCCTCTTTAGTAGCTAAGGCGCATTTTCATTTCCATGATAACACCCACTCCGGACCCTCCTGTGCCTCCCGGGTGTAAAGGGGACGAGCCCTCTGCCCTCGCAGACAGATGTGCGCATGCGCGCGCTCACAGCGGCTCCACACTTCCGGTTTACGTCTTTTTGCTTCTTACCCTCTCAAGTTTTTAGTAAAGGGGGCAAGGTAGTAGGTGACAACAGTAAAATCCACTGAAATCGATGTCAGCGTCAGCAGCTGTAGCAGGAATCCTTGAGTCTGACTACAGTAGTTGCTGATGTAGCATGACTCTCATGGGTCGGGCTGTGACCTTGCACCTTGTGTGGGAGAAGGTATCCTGGAGAGAAAGGTAAACACGGATGTTTGCTCTATAATGGAAATCATGAAGTGTTGCATTAAATTACAAAAGATGAAGGTGCAGATGCCTGTGGAATTTCTTGGGGATTATAGAGTAGAAACGTCGTGTGACGCGAACAGGCTAAATAAAAGACTGTTGTTGGCATCCATCTTGATAGGGTTTTCTGAAGATTTTTGTGCATTAGTGACTATTGTATTCTTCATTGTAAATGCTTCATACGGGAAGACCAGGTCATTTATTTGTGAGAAATGGACTTTGTGTAGATGAGACTTTCTCTTCCTTGATTCCTCCTGCCCTCATCTTGTCTCCTTCCCATCCCCC
>ML106103.1:77597-92929 GCA_003697995.1 Taxidea taxus jeffersonii | reverse complement strand
GTTATAGAGAGAGAGAGAGAGCAAGCACAGGCAGACAGAGAGGCAGGCAGAGGCAGAGGCAGAGGGAGAAGCAGGCTCCCTGCTGAGCAAGGAGCCCGATGTGGGACTCGATCCCAGGATGCTGGGATCATGACCTGAGCCAAAGGCAGCCGCTTAACCAACTGAGCCACCCAGGCGTCCCTAAAAAACATTTCTTTTCTTTTTTTTTTTTTAAATTTTTTTTTTTTTAAGATTTTATTTATTTGACAGAGATCAGAAGTAGGCAGAGAGGCAGGCAGAGAGAGAGGAGGAAGCAGGCCCCTGCTGAGCAGACAGCCCAATGTGGGGCTCGATCCCAGGACCCCGGAACCATGACCTGAGCCGAAGGCAGAGGCTTTAACCCCCTGAGCCACCCAGGCGCCCCCTAAAAAACATTTCTAAACTATAGACCAAATCAGAAGGCCAGTCACTGACTCAGATTTCAATTCTCTACAGAACTACATCTTACGCTACCCATGGAATTCTGACCCCAACTTTGGAGATGAAAATAAAATAGCTAAAATTACCTCAGTGATGGCTGATCAGTTAGATTAAAATCACACGGCTGGCTATAACCGTAACAGGAGTTCATGGTTAGGTTTTTCTTTTTCCTCACAAAACCCAACTCCTGACAGGAGTGGGCAGAGATCCTTTTAATGAGCAATGGAAAGATACACTGATAGGAGAAACAAAGCTGTAGGCTAGATGTCCTGGCATCTGTGAGAGAACCTGAAGGCCGCCTTACCTCCCGTCGGCATAGTCTGTGTCCGCGCCACCCCACCAGACATCCGAGTCATCCTCCTCTGCGTCCGCTGAGTCAATATTGTCACTTTCCTCGGCCAGGGGGCAGCAGACAAATTCCACCCCTCGGAACTTGTCGATTCCACAAGGCAGCAACATGCCATAGTCGTGCAAGTTGGTACTCTTCTCACTACAGGTCTGCAGAAGTTAAGGAGAAAACAGTGAGGGGGGGGGTACAGCAGATTTGCTTCATTGTAAGAAAATCCCAAATATAACCATCAACACAGAGACCCAATATATCAAGAACCACTTTCGTGATGGAAAGGGCCATTTGCTGTTTTGAGCTTGAGACTACTTTGGTACCCTTATTTTTTAACTTATTTAGAAAGGATATATTCTTATACTACAGAAATTAATAAAAACAACCAGAATGGATACTCTTTAGGGAAGAAGATATAGAAGAAAACTGGCGTGGGAACGGATATCAGAGAACCAATGCTCTGTGGTGTCATGAGCACATTAGGTAGGCATGATGGCTCCATGTACATCCCTAGCTCACTTCCGCCTCTAGTACCCATGGAAATTTCTCTCATGCGGACATACGTTATTCTAGAAATTCAAACTCTGTCTTGCCTCACTTCCAGAATAACAATCCTGGGAAGAAAAGAAATTATCTTCTGCTATGAATCAAAACTTAGAGTCTAAATTAGAGATTTCCCCATCAACGTCTTTTTGCTTTCCTGGGATTTGCTAAATGTGCACAAATCATCCACTGGTGATGGAGGAAAGATTAATAATTCAACACATATGGATAAGCAATGAAAATATTAGAGTGTATTTTGACCTCATAGGAATTAAAGTCATTTTTGTTTCTTAGTAACAAATTTTGTTTTTCTTAACTCAAGAACAAATAAAAAATGAAATTATCTGGTTTGTTTTCTTAAGATCCAAAAAGCTCTTAAACCTCCAAAACACATTTTTCTATAATGAAAATTTTGTTTTACAGTAAATTGGAACATATTGTTTTATAAAAGGCAAAATTAATGCTAATTCCAAAGTGGTGATTTTTGCCTAACAACTTCAAATCTATCTGAGCTAGGTCAGGGATTCTCACCCTCAGTACTATTGGTATTTTTTGGGTCAGATAATTCTTGGAGGAGAGATGGAGGAGAGACCGCCCTGTTCACTGAGAATGTTCAGTAGAATTACTAGGATCTCTGACCTCTAGCCCACAAATGCCAGTAACACACCCCCCTAACTGCAACAACCAAAAATGTCTCTAGACATTGGCTCACGTACCTGGGGAAGGATGAGGGAACAAAAGTGACCCTTTTGAGAACCACTGAGCTAGACAAAGGAGCCTAATTCTAGGAAATTGATCTTCTGCAAGAATTATATACACTTATTAGAGAAATTTCGTAATATACCAAAGGGAAAAATGGTTTTGAAGATGACAGTAAGTGACACTTTATGCTAATCGTTTTGTGTTATTTATCCACTTTGCCAAAAGCAGGGGTTAAGAAAGGTTAGGACTGGTGCCACAGATCCAACCACCACGGAAAAATGAAGATGCTGGCATGGCGTGGTGAACACGAAATAGGATGGCATTAACTCAGAAACAGTTGCTACCGGACGAGCTAGTTCCTTTTCTACTGCTGCATTCTCCAATAGATGGGAGGAGAACATGTCAAATTAAAAAAATTCGGTATATGACAAGAGAAAACAAGAGGTAAATAAAAAAAAATTGGGGGAAAAAAAGGTACATTTTAAGGTTTATGGCAAGGATAAGATTATAGTTTCTTGTTTATAAAATGCAGCATAGACAGATAATAAATCTAACTCACTCAGTGTTTGACTCTTAAAAATTACTCGTGGACAGTTTCTTCTTCTTCTTTTTTAAATAAGAAATATAACTTACTCAACAACACGGCCACTGCCTCACTGTATCTTCTACAATGGCAGGACACGTGTCCTTAGGAAATCTCCACTTGAGAAGAGGAAAGAAGGTATGGGCTGGTACCTCTTTGGCGACCGTGTGCCAGTGAAGGTGGGTCTCACAAACGTCCATCCTCTCCTGGTGCAGGAATTTGCACTTGTCGGGAACAAGGAGGGCATCGCTTACAAACTCGCCAACTGCAAGAAAGGGAAAACGCTTCACGTCACTCCATCTGCCTCATGGGGTTCGTGACCAAGGGAAGATGGGTGAAAATACTTCCGGAGGTACACAGCTCTCTGAATGACGAAGGAATCTATCCACGAAAGCTGGTACCCTTAGAATGCTGAGTCCTGCGTCCTGAGCTCAGTTCCTTGCCATGTCAACCCGGATGGTCAAAATACTTCCCACGTGTGTTAAGTGAAATCTTTATTTGATTACTATGAAGCTCTGACTGCAAAGTTAATCACACAGAAAGCTGCCATTCAACTGCAACAAGGGGAAAAAATACAGATTGACACCGTGAGGCAATCATTTGGGCGGAATCAATATAAATAACTGTCCATCCCTCCTTCTTGGACATTTCATCTGTTTATAAGCTCATAGAAGATTTTGCATTTTTCTACTTCTAAACAAACAAAATCTATACATGTACTTATGTTTACATATGTCACACACAGAGTTTAATTAAATTTTGAATACCACTGCTTAGATTTTTGCTGTTTTTTAAAGAAAATGTATACATGCAAATTATTTCTAGAATAACTGCTAATGCAGATAGAAAGATACTACATAAAGTCCTACAAGAACATTTACATTCTTTTAAGGATAAAAGTTGGATAATGACAGAATGTAAGCTATGAGTTTAATTTTTATTTCCTTTGTTCACTACAGTAACCCTAGCTTTTAGTAAGATTCTGCACACAGGAGGGAACAGATGTCCTAATGAATGAAGAAGTTAAATGCTGTAGTAGAGGGGTGCCTGGGTGGCTTGGTGGGTTAAGCATCTACCTTCCACTTGGGTCGTGATCTCAGGGTCCTACGATCGAGCCCCACGTTGGGTTCCCTGCTCCTCGGGGAGTCTGCTTTCCTCTCTCCCTCAGTCCCTCTACCCACTTGAGCTCTCCCTCTCTCAAATAAATAAGTAAATTCTTAAAAAAAAAATGCTGTCTAGAGATGAAGACGTTGCTGGGTCTACAAAGTGAACACATCTGCTTAAGTGCACTGGGAAAGAACTCAAAGCAGAAACCACGTCACAGATGAGTCTACAGGGACGAGGAGGGGTATGCTGTATAGAAAATGAATGAAAGCTCCAAGATGTAAGGACAGCATCTATCTTCTTTAACATCCCACTCCTGATCCCTGGGTCCAGTTCTGGCAAATATGACCACTCTGATAGACAGATGGACGAATGGCAAAAGGCATTCTAAAGGAGGGCACGTCCTGTGTAAAACAGAAGAAAGAAAGGGCGAGGTATATTTGTAGAGAAGGCAAAAGTCCAACGTGGCTGGAACACCAGGTTAAGTGCAGAAGGGAGTGCAGAAGTGAATGAGATGGGAGGAAATGCTGGCCTCCTTACTGTAGGATCCCACTTCAGAGGCAACATAAGACAAAAGATACTTGAAACATGAATGACATGCTCAAGTTTGTCTCTGCGATAAATTCTCTAATCAAGCATGCATAGGGAGTCCACTGAGGAGGGCACAGCTGTCCTTCAGGCAAGAGAAGCATGAACAGATTTAACCAACAACCCCAAATAAGTAGGCAATACAAGGTGTCCACACTCCAGCAAAGAATGAATATTTTTTCTTTCACAGTAAGTTAACACCACATTTTCTGAAAAGGATCATAAAGAACAAAGAAGACCTTGAGAGGGGGAAGAAAAAAAAAATCTTTTTTTAATTCCGGTTATAGAAAAGAGTTCTTTAAAACTTTGTGTCCATAAAGACGTTTAAACTTGAGTCTGTTTCTAGCTCAAGCATGCAAGATGTCTCATGATATTTAAGGACTTAGTATTTAGATTAAAACCTAAGTGAAAAATTTGTTTCTAAATTTCAAAAGAAAAAATAAAAAAGAACCTAAGCAAATCATGTGGGATGAAGACCCCTTCATCTTGTCATTCTCTAAATCTTTAAGACAATGTACGATGCCCACAGCATGGGATGAGGAGTCAGAGAAAATGCAAGAATTATAAGACATGATGCCCCCCAAAAGGCTGTGGGTGCTGCTTGTGGGAAAGGAACACATGAGACCTGTAGCCTATGCCATGACGTGGCCGTGGCCTCATGGGCAACACTTCACCTCAGCTCCACAACAGCTGTGGGACATGGGACAGCTCTCTTAGAGTATCAACCTCCCTTCCCAGGGGAGAAATGCCTGCCAAGAAACGTGTCTAAGGCCACCTGCCTTCAGCAGATAATAACTTCACCCCAGAGATGAACATTAAGATACACAGTTTAGGGGTGCCTGGGTGGCTCAGTGGGTTCAAGCCTCTGCCTTCGGCTCAGGTCATGATCTCAGGGTCCTGGGATCGAGCCCCGCATTGGGCTCTCTGCTCTGCAGGGAGCCTGCTTCCTTCTCCCTCTCCGCCTGCCTCTCTGCCTACTTGTGATCTCTGTCTGTCAAATAAATAAATAAATAAAATCTTAAAAAAAAAAAAAAAAGATAACACAGTTAGGCAAAGAAATAATAACGCAAGTGACATCACATTTTTTCCCCTTCACTTTGACACAGAATACTATTAAACACACCGAAACCACCCAACTAAGTCCCACCTGAGATGGAGAATGGAAAATAAAAATAATCTCAGCCAAAGCCAATGTAGTGTCCCCAGGTGGACGCTTCATGGTTTCTCAGGATGGGCCATCAGCTGCAGCTGTTAGCAAGAATACTTGATACCTCAGCGTCCGATTTTCAAGGCCACACAAGAGGCCAGAAGTGACCAAATGCTTGAAGGGGCCTCCCTCACTTATGGGCTCTGGTCAGTCAGACCATATTGCCGTACATACAAATGTTCAAAACACTAAGTGTTTTGTTTTGTTTTTTTAATTTTACAATTATTGGAAAGGTTAAATGCCTGGCCCAAGGCTATTAAATCGTCTCATGAGAAAATCAGGAGCAGGTGTCAGACACTCTCAACCTTGACCTGAGAGAGTTTTTGCAGCATAACCTGGCTAACAGCTGGCAAACAACGGTGTGTCTGGTTTTACTTGCCTGGAGGCCAGGTTGCTCAGGACTAGATTTTACTGCAAAGCCAAAGTCACTGAAAGATATTTGCCTTGGTAAAATCTCATGTTCCTCAAGAGGACATGTATTGCATTAATTTGTAAAAAGATATTAGAATTTTTTTTTTAATTTGCAAAAGGATATTCCACTTAGCATTGTAAAGATGCTCTTAGGTTTCTAATAATATACATAGCCAAGAAATATAGGGCCCCTGAATAAGACTGCCCCCACCTTTTTTGAAAGGATAAATACTGGTTATTTAGTAAGCCCTCAGGACTAATGGCAAAATAGGAAACGCATTGTACTCTAACATTAAAATAAAATTTGGCAGTGACTTTGTGGTTTTACAGTCCTGCTTCAATTACTTTCAAAATTGATGAAACATACCAGAATGTTACACATCAGAAATTTTAAGCAATTAAACCACAAAAATCTGTTAAAATTTTTTAACAAAGAATTAAAGAGGGGTGGTAAAAATATATTGAATCCTTTCTCATAAACTAGTTCAGTTTAACATGGTTTATATGCTCTCCCCTTTTAATTCTAAAAGAATTGTTCTTAAAAATCTATGATACAACAGGGGACATATGGAAACTCTCTGTACTCTCCACTCAGTGTTGCTGTGAATCTAATATTGCTCTAAAAAGTAGTTTTTTAATTAAAAACAAGCAATTAATAACATTATGCACCTGGAGTTTCCACATAAAATTATGTATGTTTTTATTTTTAAAATAAACCTTCTGGTTTCTTTGGTCTGATCCTTCAGAGAGAACACACATTCACACACAAACTTTTTAACAGAATTCAAGTGAAAGAGATCGAAATGAATTAAGTACCATAATGAGAAATCATGTTCTTGTTTATGCTGACCTCTGGGACATTCAGCACCATTTAATCCTAGTGGATAAATTCATCGATACATACTGTGCAAGTTTATTGATAAGCATACAGTCTGGTCTCCTGATTTAAAAAAAAAATCACAATTTATATCACACACACACACACACACACACACACACACACACACACACTGGTGGCTCAAAGGACATTTTCAAAGCTAATGAACAAGATCTGGGTTTGGCTAAAAAGTCTTGGCAAGATGAACAATGACGTCCAGCTCAGTTGGGACTCTGCAGGCCTTAATCCACTGGCTCTCTGGTGGTCTTTGAGAGGATTGTCTAGCTCAAATTACCTCATTCTACAGATGGGAGGCAAAGAACTCAGCTCAAGTGCCTGGCCCACAGAGCCAGCTGGCGGTGGACACGGTCTAAAAATCTGGGTTTCTGGGTTCTCCATCCAAGAGTGGTAACTCCACTCACTGTCATTTAAATTCTGGTCGAAATAAGTGATTTGCCACATTCCCTCTGGCTTTTACCAAAGCAGACTGACTTTTAGACTATAAAATGCTGAAATGTTATCATGTGTAATGTGGTCTATTTGACAACAAAACTAGGTTTAAATTACCTAGCAAGCCACATAAAACAGCTGGGAATGCACTGCCCGGTGCAGAACAGGACGTGTGGTAAGCCGTGCCTTAGAGACCTGACAGGGTGCTTTTTTTCACACAAGTCTGGCACTGAGGCTAGGGCTGGGGCAGGATTTCAATACCACCCTCACAGTCCAGGCTATGCCCATCTTTCTGTGCTGCTGTCCTTAGCATGGTGGCTTTTGTCTTCATGTCCTGGGGTTGCCAATGGTCACAGCTGCATGCAGGAAACAGGCAGAACAGCCAAGGCATGATGGTTTTCTGCTTGTTTTTTTGGTTTTTTTTTTTGCCCTCATACAGTTTTGTTGTTTCACATGGGATGGACACCCTCCCTGTTTTCTACATCCTCTATGCCATGACTATGTCATCTGTCCACACTCAGCTGCAAGGGAATCTGTGCGAGTATTTTCAGCTGAGCACATTGTCATTGTGAACAACAACAACAACAAATCTGGGAGTCTTTTACAAAGGAAGAAGTGGGAATAAATATTAAACAGGCAAGTAGCAGAGTTTCCCACATCATGGAATTAAAATATAGGAATGTAGTTTGCAATTTCCTTACACTGCCTTTTCAGAACATAGATAATTCCAGGAAGAAGACAGAAGTGAATATGAAGCACAACAACTAAAACCACCAAGTCTCTAATTCAAGGCACAGGGAGAAATTTGGGGGTGGGGGGTGGGGTGGGGGGGGCGTCTGGGTTATCAGAGGAAAGAGCAAAATCATGCACAGCTGAGACTGCTCAATTGTTCAGAGTCAGAGTGGGATTGCACAGATTGATTAAAAGATTCCAGAACCATACATAAGAGCTTCAAGGCACAGAGATCCCAGAATTAAAAAAACAATGTTTCTATGAACTTGCAAAGACTAAAGTGGTGTTGGCCAGAGTCCTGTGGAACAAACAGTGGCCATGTCTGAGGTGTAGGGATTTCTGCCCAAGGGGTGTCCTTCCTTCCGGGTCCCTCAAGCTGTAAAGATGATTCAGAAAAGGGGAGATGCAAAGGGGGGTCGGGATAAGAATGTTCCGGCAATTTAACCACTGAGAAACAGTAAAGCCCGCTTCCCTCCTTATGCTATACTCTACCATGAGGGATGAGACATGGCCCGGATCTGGCTCCTGACATAAGATGTCAACAGTTACAGCAATTCTGGACTCTGTGCCTGGCACTCACGTAGCTGCTTCGGGCACTTCATCTCACACCGTGCTCAGGACCATGCAATGATCTCACTGCACAAGGGCAGAAGGTGAGCCTGACACGTTATATAATCAGCCCACGTCACACATGGAGTAAATGGTGGAACTGAGAAAACGAGGTGAGTTAACAGACAGATGTCCTGTGACAACGGTGCTCAATTATTTACTCTTACTATTATTACTATTATTATTATTTCCCCCCAGTATCCATTTATCTTCTCATATTAATACCAATTACAGTCAATAAGAACAGAAACAACTACTTCTCACTGTTCACTGATCACCTATTATGCTCCTTCTGAAGGCAGTGAGGTTTTGTTCTTAGTATTTTATCACCATTCAGTTATAGCTCTATAGTCCTACGTCTGAGCACTGCTTATGACATAATGGGTAATGGTCACGGCCAATCCTGGTCAACAGAGTGGGCTGGAGTCCTGTGAGCACGAACTGCGTATGACCAATCCTTTCACCTTCTGTGCTGGGCTCCGGTCCTGGCTCTGAGGGGCGGGGGTTTTCTGGGCTCCCCCGGCAGTCAGTCCTTCATCCACTAACTTTTCATTGCATACTTTCTATTTTAATTAATGCTAAGATACAGGAGTGAACAAGACAGATGGCACTAAATGCAATTCTAGAGGGAAAAGATAGAAAATAAATAAAATAGAATGGCAAATGGTAATAAACACCACGGAGATAAAGCAGAGAGAGACAGGGATGGGGAAGGGAGGTGTCATGCAGCGGGAGTGGAATTTTAAACAGAGTAGTCAGGGAAAGCCTCATGGAAAATATGGCATTTGAGTGAAGGCCTAAGGAAATAAGGGAACAAATCATCAAGATCTTAGTGGGAAGAACATTCCAGGAAGAGGAAGGAACAAGTGCAAAGGTCCTGAGACAGGATAGCAGGACCAGCGTTGTCAGACAGGAATGACGGGGAGGCGGGGGGCTGGCCAGTGGGTGAGTGAGAGCGGACTATATGGGGCGTTAAGCATTGCCCACACTCTGGCCAAAACCCTGAGTAACACGGAGACTCTGGAGTGGTTTTCTAAGTGAGTTGTTCTTGCCCTACAGGTCAAGATGGGAAGGAAAAAGGCCTGGCAGGGAGCTGTTGTCATAATCCGGTGGGAGGTGACAGTGTCTTGGACCAGGATGGTAGCAACAGAAATAGTCGCTACCAAGAGTAGTTGCTAGAGCAATAGCAAGATTCTAGATGTAGTTTGAAGGTAGAATCTGAAGGATCAGGGAAGGGCATTAGAGAAAGACAGTCAAGGATCTAACTTGTTTCTGTTCCAGGAGCTAGAGGATACTTTGTACTGAAGATGATGGAAAACAGGTGGGACAAGACCTTTCCATTGGTCCCTCATGGATGTGTAGACAGTGAACACCCCAGGTTTATGTGCTTATTACTATACTACTCTACCACATGCATATCAAATGAAAACTGTAGATAAATGATTCGTCAGGCAATTTTTTATTTTACCATTTCGGATTCTTACTCCATGGATAGTTTTTCTTGAATTTGTTCATCATGTACCATTATTTTCTAACTTTATCAAACAGATAGGAATTTTTCTGGGACGCATTTGTGCTCAAGACATGGGAAGAATACTTCTAATAGGGTAGCCAAAACATTTCTCAACAAACCTCCCTGTGCGATAAAACTGTGGTAACTTTTGTTTCAGAGTGGGGAGTTACTGGGTTCTCCAAGAGGACAAAAGGATGAATTACATATTGCTTTGAGAACTGATGATTGGCTTCCACCAACATGCCTTTATAACTATTACCAGAGAGCAGTAAAAACAGACAGCCTTCTTCACCTCAGAGCTATTCGCCAGACGGCAGACACTAAATGGATCACGTTAAGGTAAAGGCAAAAAAAAAAAGTGAAAACCAGAAATTTCCCTTAAATTGTCTGTCTGACTTATTCAAGTGAGGGGAGCACAGCCTTATAGACATAACATAAATGCTGGGGTGGATACAAGACAGAAATAGTTGTTTAACCAAGGCTCTGAATAGCACTGGTCTCGGATCATGAAAACAGTGCAACGGATATAAAGTTAAAAGACAGGAACACAGGAATGTTTGCTAGTAGTTCTGCAGCTTTCAAAAAGCCTCACATAGGAATGAGTTAATAAGTCTGATACGGCTATGCAAGTGTGCTGAAATTGAATAATTAACTAAATGGACGGTAGACAGTGGAAGTCAGGCTTTTCACTGCTGGGAATGAGAATTTACAGATAAGCAAGGGGAGGAGGCGGAATGATCCATGGGGTAATAGGAGATCTGGAGACGTCAAGATGAACTCACATTTGGCTTACTGTAGATACCGACGCCTGGCTTTAAGAGTATTTACAGACAGGTATAATACAAGGGCTCGTGTATAAGCTCTTGCTCACTCTGTTAGCTGAGAGGGCCCAGGGGCTAAGGCAGTCAAGCAGCAGTGAGGACACCGAGCTTCCGACATCAGACGAGATCAGGCGTGTTTCGGGGTGGTATGGTGCTGGACTCATTTCTTGGTTTCCAACACCATTCCCCAATAAAAGGAACCAGGGCTCCTTGGAGAAATGGCTGATCCTAGGATTGGTGCAGTACAGACATCAGATGAGTCTGGAGAATCTTGTTCAGAAAAAAAAATAGAGGCTCTGTGAAATAAGAACAGGAGCCAACTAAAAAAGCTCCCATTGGCTGGTGCAGGAATAATATGAGCCATAAAATATATAAAGTGGTGGTACTGAAAAATAACTCTAATAACTCAATGTATTCGTAAGTCCAAATGACTGAATAAATAAATGGGTGGAAAGAGACAATCTGTGCAGAACCATTCCAAATAATCTACACAGATCCTCCGCCCTCAAAGAGTGAGAAGCATAAATCTCTACTCCTTGAGTTCGAGCTACTCGTGGTGACTTCCTTCCTGAAAACAGTGCCCAGTGGGGGAACAGGGAGTAACTCTAACTTGGAGAAACCTGGTAAACACCACCCCAGCCATCATGGTCGATATCAACAGTGACATACCAAGTTGATAATATATGCACTTAATATAGGATCAAAAGGGTACTTTAGTTCTATGGTCTTCTTCTCCAAAAACTCATAACCCCATTGTAACAATGAGAAACTTCTAATACAGGAGCATCCAACAAACACCTGACTGGTCCTCCTGGAAACTGCCAAGGTCATTAACAATAGGGAAAGTATGAGAAGCTGTCACAGCCAAGAAGAGGCTAAGGAGATCTGAAAATCAAATGGAACGGGTTTCCTGAATGTGATCTTAAAAATTAAGAACATCTGAATAAAGCATGGACTTTATTAATAACAATGTCTCACAATTGGTTCATTCATTGTAATAAATGTACCATATTAATGGGAGATGTTGATAACAAGGGAAACTGGCAGAGGGGGATCTGGAACTCTAAGCTACTCTCTCAAGTTTCCTGTTGAAGTCTAAAACTTAAAGTTCTCTTAAAAGCTTTTTGGAAGTCTTTATATAAAATTTCAGACCTGTTTGCCTTAGCATCAACATTCTGGCCTTCAAAACTGTGTCTGCGAGATTACTACAGCTGTAAAGAAACTGGGGTTAGAAAGATCTTGCTCAACATGGGCTTTTCTTCAGTGGCATTTCTAATGACTAGACAGCAGAATTTGGCTTTCGATTTTCCAGGCAAATCTCTCCCTGAATCATTTGTGTGATGTATAGTATTTAAATTCTAGTTCAGAATAATCATACATATCAGTAAGAAAGGAGATGCTTTGCTTTCCAAGTTTAACCTTGTCTTAGAAATGTAAATATAACATCATAGAATTCAATTACCCTTTACAAATAAGCAGTCTCAGGCTGGAAGACTAATTTCTGTGTAGCTCATGCCTGGACTCCAGGCTCCCTGCCTCACTGAACTGTAATGTTCACTACACCACAGTACAGTAAAGAGTTAGGACATTCCACAAATTCTGCATCATGGCTTCTTGGCCAACCGACCCTAGATTAGCTAAGCTACGTGGGTTTTTCCTGTTGCCTCTCTTACTCTATTACTCATATTCTTGATTTTATCAATAATGAGCCTTCTTTGTTACTTACGTTTGTATATTCCAACATCAGTTAAAAGGTAGAATTATCAAAATAATGGTTGTTAAATCCTTTCAGATCAGGCGTGTGCAAACTCTGGTGTGCTGGACTGTGATACAGGCTCGGCCTTCCTCCCTCTCAGCCCAGCACCGGGACCCTAGCGCCCCTCGGCCCAGCACCTGATCTCGGCCATGTGGGATGTACCTGAAAAAGAGACCTCCCCGGAGGGATTCTGATTCAGGCGGTTCGTGGACCACACTGAGAAACGGCGTGTACACCAGTGCTTCTCAAGCGCAGCTCAGACATGGATCATCTGGGGATCTCGTTAAAATCCAGTTCCTGATTGGACAAGTCCAAGGGGAGACCTAGTCAGCCTGTGTAACAAGCTCCCAAGTGAGTCGATTCAGCTGTTCCTTTAGGCAGCAAGGGTCTGCTTAAGATAATCCATTATAACTAATCTTATTAAGGTGGGTTTGGTTTTGTTTTGTTTTTTCAGTTACAGGTTATTATGAAATACTTTTTGGAGTGGTTTGTCTTTTCTTACAATTTTTTTTTTTTTTTAAAGTAGGCGCCATGCCACCGTGGAGCTGGTACTCACAACCTGGAGACCAAGAGTTGCACATGCCACCGACTGAGCCAACAGGCCCCCCTGGCTTGCCTTTTCCTTTTTCTTTTCACTCTGTTAGAAGACACACAACATAAAACTTACCAGTTTAGCCATTCTCTCTCTCTCTTTTTTTTTTTACTTGTATGTTCTTGTTTTGTTTTTTTAAAGATTTTATTTATTTATTTGACAGAGATCACAAATAGGCAGAGAGGCAGGCAGTGAAAGAGGGGGAAGCAGGCTCCCTGCTGAGCAGAGATTCCCAATGTGGGACTTGATTTCAGGACCCTGAGATCATGACCTGAGATGAAGGCAGAGGCTTTAACCCACTGAGCCACCCAGGTGCCCCCAGGTTAGCCATTCTTTTTTTTTTAAAATATTTTATTTATTTATTTGACAGAGATCACAAGTAGGCAGAGAGGCAGGCAGAGAGAGGAAGAAGCAGCCTCCCTGCTGAGCAGAGAGCCCGATGTGGGGCTCGATCCCGGGACCCTGAGATCATGACCTGAGCCGAAGGCAGAGGCTTAACCCGCTGAGGCTGAGCCACCCAGGCGCCCCCAATTTAGCCATTCGTAAGCATACAGTTCACTGGTGTTAAGTACGTTCACAGTGTTGTGTAGCAAATCTCTTTTCATCTTGCAAAACTGACACTATACACACTGAACATTTCCCCTTTTCCTCTGTCCCCAGCTGCCTAGCAACCCGCATTATACTGTCTTTATGAATATGACGAATCGAGGTACTTCATATGACTGGAACCCTAAAGTATTTGTCTTTTTGGTGACTGCTTGGTTTGCCCTCTTAAAAACACGTAATCAAATCCTTTGTGCCTTCCTTTCATAAGCCTGGGTCTTGTCCCATAGAGTTCCCATTCTGGCACAATTTTCTGAATGGAGTCCCTTTTCACACAGGCCTAGGAGCCAAGTTGCCCCCGTTTTGTCTTTTGTTTCTTTAATCGCAGAAGGTAAGAGAACAGGGTAGAAAGAATTCTGTATTTGAAGGCAGGACAGGAGAAAATGACACAGCAACTCCGGAGGATTTAGTGATCTCCGTGTATGAAAAGGCAGGGCTCACGGTATCTCCTTGCCACAGAAGCTCAAATAGGATGTGGGACAAGGAAAAACATGAAAACCTAAAACGATCTGGTTTAATTTTAAGAGATCGTCTCTGCTACCATTCCGGATTGCAGAATACCACCGTGCACCCAGTCCCACGAGGGCTACAGAAGAACAAGCCACAGCCCTACACAAATGAGTACAGAGCACAACTGTCCAAATATGACACACGCCTTGTCGGCAGCTTTAAATTCCTTGTAGCCACATTAGGAAGGTCGGTTTTAGTAAAAGACTTCATTTAACCCTGTACATCCTAAACTTTGTCATTTCAATGTGCAATCAATGTAAAAAACTTATTACTAAGACAGTCTACCTTCTCCTCGCCACTCCCCAGACCAACTCTTCAATAGCTGGTGTCTACTTTCCACTTCCCGCACACATCAGTTTGGACTAGCCTCGTTTCAGATGCTCAACAGCCACATGGGGCTGGCGGCCCACCACCGGGTGGCACTAGCATAGGGTCAAATTTCAGAGATCAGGAATATCTTTCAAGGAGTGATGAGTTCAATGTGGATGGGTTGAGGTTATGGGGTAAAATCTGAATCCAGAGATACAGGCCTCAAAGGAGAAATAAATAAATCTTACATTTGAATACAGTGGAGAAACCGTATTCACAGTTCTATATGCTACCGGAATACCATACATTTTAGTCACAGAGGAATATCACTAGAATTCAATTTGTTACCATTAACCCTATTTACCACCAAACAGCCCTTTTCCCTCATATTTCTCTTTTTGCAGTTCTCCTACTTTTCATTTTTATTTATAGAGTATATGATGAATTCAGAGGTGGAAATTCAAGGCAGATTTCCTTTACACCCAAACCCGCTCATCTTTAGTCTCGCTCAGTGCCAGATACTGAGAGGTCAACTGAAAAGCAGATAGTGTGGGGCGCCTGGGTGGCTCAGTGGGTTAAGCTTCTGCCTTTGGCTCAGGTCATGATCCTGGGGTCCTGGGATC
>ML106103.1:0-72597 GCA_003697995.1 Taxidea taxus jeffersonii | reverse complement strand
TGGAGGAGGTTTCCCTGCCTCCTTCCATTTCTCTGCCAGCTTGGCCTGGGACATGTAATGCATACATTCATCACCAGTGCTTATAACCAGCTAGCTACCTCCCTGTGTGCTCATGATGCCCAAACTAGATAGTTCCCAAACTAGTTGGCCCAGCTTCTCTCTCTTGTACACGTGAGATTCCCTAATACCCAACTGCCACACTGTACTCCCTGAGAACTCAGTTAAGTGTCCCTTCTGGATTCTCTTGTAACAGCCTAGACTTGAGATGTCTGGCTTTAGTTGACAATGGAGTTGTCCCCTAAGGATTAGAGGAATAAACACTGATTTATATCTCAGGGGTTTTCCAACTCAAAACTTCTCAGGAAAAGAAAAAATATATCCTAAAAGACGCAAAGCTCCTTTGGGCAAAAGGGCAAAAGGAATGAGATAAAGAGAAAATTCAACAGAAAAAATAGAAACATGTTACAGCATTTAACAAAAGAGCTAGCTACACTACAGTATTTGGAATTAGCACAACCTTCTGCCGGTATCAGAACATTGCCAAGTCCTCAAAGTTTGTTAAAACAGAAAAAAGGATTAGAGTTCTGTCACTGTACCTGCAACATTCTGTAGGGAAGAAGGATACAATATCTAATAGAATAAATGTAATAAGGATACATGATTCATCAAGCTCTTCAATAAAAATATGTTTTAGGGATTCACCCAGTTCCACGGAGATGTGTTTCAAAAATCATGACTGTTTTTCCAATGGGGAGGGGTTCCAGCTAAATGAGAATTCTCCCCGCCCTTATCACTCCTCTGTGGACTTAGAAATTGTCACTCAGATTTGTAAACAAGGCCTAGTTTCATTACTGTAAATCAGTCTGCCAGGGCTTACCAGTCCTGAGAGAACTAAAATAATTGAATTTCTGGACTTCTAAGGAAGAGGGTTTGGGGTAGGAAATTAACACATTAAGTCTTCCAAGGGGTGTATCACACACTATTTAGTAGAAAACTCCCCCTGGAAAATTCAGATCCCATGTCTCTAATCCAGTATCTCATGGCTTCTACGACTGGCCCAACTAAGTTATCTGTCTACACTTGCTAATACTCACAAGTGAAAGCTAAGAAATTACTGTGAATCTCTGCGATAATGGAACTTAAAGGCCACATTATAACTAATAACAGACCTGATTTTTTAAAAAGGCGATACTGTAATCTGTTTAAAGATAACTCCAAAAACCCTAGAAAAATCTAAGGTCAGTTAAAGGATATGCAAAATTGAAGACTACTGATCAGAGCCTTCCTCAATAGCGTATTATTTCCGTATCGACAAAACTCCTTGTGTCGTGTGACAGAATGAGAACAAGGCTATTCTTAAACCTAGTAATTTTCTTTTATCACTACAACTTCAATCAGGGATGTAAATGAAAATTTCTGCTCACTTTGCTGCTTTTCTGCTTGAATGAATTTTGTAATGAAAACGTCTGTTCTCTTCCGACAGAGCACAAGTGTCACTCAAGCTTTACACACCAGGCAGAGGGCAAATGCATCTTTTCGATGCCAAATCATTTAACTGTGCGTCCCCACAAGCTGCAGCACAGTGATGGATGCTATAGTTAAAAAATTCTCTCAAGCAAAAGCAAAAGCATCAGAGATGGACGCAGTCAGGCTTCAGACATTCTCATACTCCTTCTTCCCGACTCAACACCACTGCCCCGCCCCGCCCCGGCTCCCTTCCTGGCCCTTGTGGACCAGAAAGCGTGGAACTAGGCCAAAGCCCATTCCATGACCCAAACGGTCTTCCAGGTCAATAATCCAAAGTCACATGAAACCTCCGTCTTCGGTGGACCTCTCCAGGGAGCAAATATTTTAAAGAGCAAGCATTCCAGGCACGCAAAAGCTCAGCCTTTAAATCAAACTAAATGTTAGCTAGTTTTTCAAAGGAAGGCCCTGTTCTATGTAGAAGGCACATTAAAGTGTTTGAGGAAGGCAGATCTCTCATCTAGCTTTCACATTTATAAATGAGGAATCTGTGCATGATTCAGGCTTACCATTCCAGGGGGTAATCCTAGGATATTTCTCATTCCAAATAATATAGTTTCTGTCTTTCATTTAAGATGATAAAGATGACAAAAATGTACATTAGAAGGAAAATCATACTTTGGGTCTCAGTTGTTTTAACCCGGAAATGCTGTGGTTTTAGAAAAAAGCTGAGAGCAGACTTTTGGTTTTTGGTAAAGACACTGGTTATCAGAATCTTCTAAGAAAAGTATAAACGATTTGCCATTTTCTGGGCAAACGCAGACTTTCTAGTAATGTACAAGGCTAACGGGACACAGGATCTCCATTACCTGAGTTTAAAATGATCCATTTCATGATTTAATGCACTGTTTATTCAAGGTCACCCCGCAAGGAAGGCATGTCTGCCTTTCTCCCGGTCAAAAGAAACAAAAGGTCAGTTCCCTGTCTTGGCTCGACACCCCTCCTACTCATGCCATTCATTACATGGTAATTCCAAATGTTTCATTTTTGGTTGATGTTCATAGTCCATGCTTGTATGTTCTTTGTTTAATCTGAAAAGCTCAAATTTATCATGTATTGATAATTGATAAGGAAACTCAGATGAAATGTCCATGTAAGCTAAGAGCCAATACAAGGGACGAGGCTAATTATCAATACTCTGGGAGTCACATGGAGTCTGATGACCAGTAAATACTCGGGAGCCCTGGCCTGGATTATTAGCTCAAGAATCATCAAGCCAGCCCTTCAGAAGCCACTATACTTATACGGTTCCTTATCAAGTTATGTGTATTGCAAGAGAATGAACAACTCAGGAAGACCCCTATAAACTGCCAGCCAATATGGAGGATTTTTCGGGTGGGCTCCAGAAAAATGAGCTGGAGGAGAATGAGAGCTGAGAAGAAAACAGAAGCCGCAGCATAATAATGGTGTGGGAAGAAAGCAATGACCAATAGGGTTAGATACCACTGTGAGGTTAAAGAGGACAGAGAAATGTCTGATGGATTTAATGAGAAAGGCAGCAGAGAGCTCATTCCATGGAATTGAAGGGAGTGACGCCTGATAACAGCTGGCGGTGGAGGGAGAGGGAGGTTAGAAAGACAAAGCAGGGATGGCTGACTATCATGTCAAGTCAAGAAGCACAGCTGTGAGTGGGGAGAGCAACAGTGAAAGTTAAAGATGTGGGTGGCTCAGTCGTTTAAGCGGCCAACTCTTGGTTTCAGCTCAGGGCATGATCACAGGGTCCTGGGATCAAGCCCCACACCGAGCTCAACACTCAGTGTGGAGTCTCCTTGAGATTCTCTCTCTCCCTCTTCCTGTACCTCCCCCCACCCACTCTCTCCCATTCTCTCTCTAAGATAAATAAATAAAATCTTAAAAAAAAAAAAAAGAGGTAGGGTCAAGTAACTAGTGTGAGGGCCAAGGGGTCTCCAATGAATAGGGAAATATGAGGAGGCAAACAATTACTGACATATGAAGTGAATGAAGGGTCTATTATCAAAGATATTTACAAAGTCAAAGATGGTAGACAACACAGTTGAAAAAAAAAATCTACTGAAGAACATATGTTCACTGGTTCCCATGAATTTAGACTCAATTGAGAATTCTAAGGACTTAAAATGAGAGGTGAAAAAAGAGAAATAAGCTCAAATTATTTAAATGGCACAGCTTCTTGGCACACTGAACACAAGTCCCTAGTGTATTAAATACACTTAGAGAATACAGACTATCATAGCCCCTGACTAACAGTTCTAAGTTCTCAGGAAAACGAGAAGAGGGACCCAGATGACCCACCCAAAGGAATCTAGCAACTCAGAGCTGATGAAGACACCACATAGTAAAGAAGGGGGATCTTCAGTGACAGCCAAATCTTTAGGGTACAGACATACACACGGGCGTACACCATATTCTCAGAAAACTAGTTAATACTGAAGGGTATGGTTTAAGGGAATGTCAGCTAAGAGACACATTCTTGAAAATGCATATACCTAATCAATAAACCAATAGGACG
Source organism: Taxidea taxus jeffersonii (assembly GCA_003697995.1). Taxonomy (NCBI): domain Eukaryota; kingdom Metazoa; phylum Chordata; class Mammalia; order Carnivora; family Mustelidae; genus Taxidea; species Taxidea taxus. The sequence goes on along the minus strand of ML106103.1, from coordinate 68,585 downwards.
ACCCCAAACTTTAATGTCACATAAAGATTTAAACCTCTCGAGGAGGAGTACTTACATCTACACATCAAGCACCTACTAAACCCCACATACATCTCATCATTTACTAAAAGCATTTAAACAGGACAGTCATTAATGGCTAGCATTCAAAATTATGTTCCTCGCTCTTAACGTACAACATGAGAATCTGAAAGAAGTTTCTAAACTCCATCATCTTTATAAATGATATTTAAGAAGTGGGTTTCTGATAAAACAATCCTTTATCACTGGAGTTAAAAGCCAAGGATAATGAAACTATCTTGAACTAATCTAAATGGTATGTTTTCTCTCTCAACACAGATGCCTCTGGCATACGTTGGCTTTAAACCAGACTCGTGGAGAACAGGTTAGACCCATCTCCTAGAGATAAGCATTTAATGTACTTTTATCTGGATCCCCCCAAAAAACCTTGGTTTCTCCCTAATCAGAGATTCCTATGTTGGCTTTTTGGTTGTTTAATAAAACTTGCCTTTCCTCTGGCGATCAATACTGGGTAAAATATAGTAACGGGCATTTACTGTAACCTCAAGAGATTCTTTTAGGCATGTGAAACTGACACTGTATGCCCTTTCCTCGCTTAGTGTTTGGGCTACTCCTTCTTTTACTTTTCCTTCCTTTTCATATTAGTCACACTAAACCCTCCGTTCATTCATTCTATATGTATGTACTAAGTACCTATTCTGTGCCATGACACCCTCAAAGCCCTGGGGGGTATTTCAGTGAATGAAGGAGAAGTCCCAACTGCTGCAGAGTCTACATTTCAGGCAAATAAATAAATAAATAAATAAATAAATAAGAAAATAAAATAAAGACCTAAAAACAAAACAAAAAAAAAAACAAAAAAAACCAACCCTACAATTTTTTGTGAATTTATGGTCACTAAGGGAAAACATTCTTCGTCTTCAGCTCCACGGACCTTTTATCCCCAGTAAAGCTCTGCAATTATTCTTTGCCTCATCAGGCCATCAAACCCACTAGCTGCAATACTTTCTCTCAACCCATTACCCTCCTATGGGTTTGCCAGTAAAATCTGAAAGATAATGAGGAGCTGTATTGCCAGGTTACTACAGTTTATGGAAATATTCCTCCAGAATAGAAACAGGGTTATTGTTTTTTTTTTTCTACTCCAACAGTATCATTTTTTAAAAAAGACTTTATTTATTTGACAGACAGAGATCACAAGTAGGCAGAGAGGCAGGCAGAGAGAGAGAAAGGAGGAAGCAGGCTCCGATCCCAGGACCCTGAGACCATGACCTGAGCTGAAGGCAGAGGCTTTAACCCACTGAGCCACCCAGGCACCCCCAACTGTATCACCTTTTAAAAGAACTGATAGAATAAAAGGATTTATCCTGATGCACAGAATGTACAGTGTAACAAGCACTAAGAAAATGGGTATAGCTCACAGGTGATTTTAGCACATCAATGATAGGTGCAAGATAAATAAAATCACACTGAATGCAAGCTATGTTTCTGGACACCACATAAAATAGTCAAATAAAGTTCATGTCCTCCCAAATAAAAAAGGTCATTTCTGTACTATTCCAAACTTAAATAATCAACCATCTTAGTTCTGTTCTAATTTTCCAACATTATGCACCAATGCTACCAACACAACTACCGTCCTTGGGACCTTCCCGTACAAGTTTGCTAATTCATGTCTCTTCCCTGTCTCTATGCATGCCTTAGGGTGCATATGATGCCTCTTTCTGGAGAAACGTCTATTATATGCTTCAACTCACACTACCCTCATCTCCCTAAGTCCTGTTTTTCCATCTACCCCTCATCCTACTTACACAGAAAGTTCATGCTATCTGGCCATCAAGTGGCTGGTTAATTAGGACTGGAAATTTAAACAAATTTGTGGTACGGGGAAACTTCTGGGGAAGACGAGGTTCATTCTGACCATGTTGAGTTTGGTCCCTCAACATGATCAAACACCTGTCACTAAATCAGAGAAGATCAGCGTGTTTCCAGAGTGAAAAGGATCACGAGTACAAACCTCTACAACATCTAATGTCACGACATTCTGCCCCACATTCTGCAAAACGGGTAAAAAGGTCATTTTATTTATGTAGTCATAAATTATACTCAAGGAAAAGCAAACATCTTGTAAAGTCAACATATACCACACAAGAAGCTCAGCTATTAAATCATAGTTTAGCTTTATCGACCTCAAAGTTTAGACAGCCAAATAACAACACACCCCTCTAATAGTAATAGGACTTGCAACCTTTAATTTTAAAAGAAATTTTCTACATTAGAAAAACTGCCTGGGAGCCTTAAGCTCATCTTCTTCCTGCCACAGAACTACCTGATAAATTTCTTCAAAGCAGGAAGAGGTAATAAAAACCACTGACTATCATCTCATTTAGGGGTCACTTCTGCTACCTACTCTTACCCTCTCCCCATTGCAAAATTCTGTTCTGAAACAGCTGTTTTTCTTGATTTTTCCACTGTAGGTCTGACTCCTCACTGTGGCTATGAAATTTTACACCTGTGCCCACCCTCTGGGCAATGATGATATATTTTTTCTTTTTATGTTACAACTTTGTCACTTTTTGCCTTTTGGGTTTTCTTTTTCTGAAGTTAACACTTGCCTCCATTTTAAAATTTGCCTTATTTTCTGTGTGTCCTTCAGGCTTGCACCACTTCCAAAGTCTCCAACAGTATTCTGCAACCACTCTAAGCACAGGCAAGCCGGTCAGGTAATGTATCAGTGCCATTTTTTTTTTGCTGGAGACCTCCCCCTATCCCCCCACATCCGCCCGCCCAGAAGACCGTCCTATTCTCCTCCAATCTGGGCTGGCAGCTCTCCCACTGCCAGGCAGCTGTTGCCATGGGACATCCTTTCACCGCCTGGTTTCAAAGCTAAAGCCTGAGACTCACAGGAGTAAAGACAGGGGTTGGGATGGAAGGAAGAAGAGCAAATTAAGACTCCTAGGACATATCTCCAGCATGAACTCAAATTTATCAAGGGATGTGGAAGAGAGAGAATGTTTTATGAAGCCATTCAGATTAAGACAGCTTATTCCTAGACTCTACACTAAAACAAATACTGAGAGCTTTCTGGGTCAAGTACTACAATTTAAATATTTCATAAGATCTTTTGATATTGAAACTGAAGTATATCTTAAGTCAGGCTTTAGATTCACTGTCATCTTTATGTCACTTCTTAGATTCAGGATGCTGTGTGTGTGTGTGTGTGTAACTGTTAAAAAAGAGCAAACCAGGGGTGCCTGGGTGGTTCAGTGGGCTGAGCCTCTGCCTTCAGCTCAGGTCATGATCTCAGGGTTTTGGGATCGAGCCCCCCCCTCCCCCCGCCTTCTCTCTCTGCCTGCCTCTCTGCCTACTTGTGATCTCTGTCTGTCAAATAAATAAATAAGAATCTTAAAAGAAAAAAGAGCCAACTTTTTCCCTCAATACTTTTCAGTCAACCTTTCATTGATCAAAACACTAAATTATGCTTTAAAAAATGCACTGAAATACTTAAGAGAAATCATTTTCCTCAATTTTACTTCAGTTTTCTTGATATAATTAACTCTTCCCTTCATAATGAATAAACAGTTATACTTTAATGGGTACTATTTAGAAATGTTACAAAAATAAGCTGTGCCTAATGCACAGTATTAAAACTGAAAAACCTGGAAGTCCATAAAAAAGCACTTTTTAGTTCTTTTCCTAGGGAAGAAATATAACAGAAATTTCCTATCAGTGGGGTGCCTGGGTGGCTCAGTTGGTTGAATAAGGACTCCTGATTTCCATTCAGGTCATGATCTCAGGGTTCTGGGATCAAGCCTTGCTTTTAACTCAGCGGGGAGTCTGCTTGGGGATTCTCTCTTCCTCTCCCTCTGTCCCTTCCCCGACCCTAACTCTTGTGCTCACTCTCTCTCTAAAATAAATAAGTCTTTAAAAAAAATTTTTCCCCATTATTTGTGATGGTATTAAGACTATGTCTAATATGGTTTATATCACTTTTTAATTATAATTCACTAATTATAATATAATGAAAACTGGGGTTTCATGATGAGGGTCTAAGTTAATTCAGTGAGCTCCATTTTTTATGCTGGGTTTAAGCCACTTTCCTTTCCCAAGAACCAAAATCGGAGCTGTCCACACCACTCTAAATTTTTCCCTTACATTTTATATTTGTCTTCTTTTACAGTTATTTGCATGGCACAGAACATGGAGCCCCAAGTCCTCCAAAATCTTGCACAAGTTTTGTTGTACACAAATCGTACTTTTTACTCTAGCATTTTGGAAAGTTATTTACAGGCTAGAACAGTAAGCAAAATCAAGGCAGGATGGTCTCAAGTGTGTTATTTATCCTGGGAAACACAACGATGAGAATTGAGCTCTAAAGATAAAAGGGAAAGTCGGTGTCCTTTTCTGCTAGAGAAAATGACGCTGTAGGAAGTTACCCAAGCCACACCATCTGATAAAGGTGTTCGTAAGTTACCAGAGTGAAAAGAGAACTTTTGGATAAAAGTCAATTTCCTTCTCGATTCCTCACCAAAATTACCCATAATCATTTACATCAGGAAGACAGAAAATTCCAGGACAAAAGGCCCAGCTTGAAGTTAGTTGGAAACATTACAGTTCTTCACACTAAATTCATGTTAAAACTACAAACTCATGATTTCCAAGACTGAATTACACAGATGTAACTAGGAAGCAGCTGTCTTCTGGTTGACACAGAAAAGTAAATGTTTCAAACCCTCAGATCTGGTAGGACAGTAGCAATTCCAAATAGAGGCAGAAACTAAAAAAACAAAATAACATATCCATTATATTCAGCTGATGTAAAGGAATTTTTGTCTTTTTAAAATAAAGTAGGGGACAATGTGAGTTTGTGAAATTTAAACTACATGTAACTTTTTTACTTCTTGGAAGCCAACGTCCATCTGTCTCCCTATATGAAAAACAATTAGGGTACCTGGGTGGCTCAGCTGGTTAAGCGACTGCTTTTGGCTCAGGTCATGAACCTGGAGTCCCGGGATTGAGTCCCGCATCCGGTTCCCAGCTGCATGGGGACTCTGCTTCTCCCTCTGACCTTCTCCCCTCTCATGCTCTCTCTCAAATAAATAAATAAATAAAATCTTTTAAAAAATCAATCAAAAAGCAGTATTGAAAAGAACTTAAACACAGAATATGCTTTTCATGAGGTTAGCTGTTCACTATAAAAATAGACAATAGGGGCACCTGGGTGGCTCAGTGGGTTAAAGCCTCTGCCTTTGGCTCAGGTCATGATCTCAGGGTCCTGGGATCAAGCCCCACATCGGGCTCTCAGCTCGCAGGGAGCCTGCTTCCTCCTCTCTCTCTCTGCCTGCCTCTCTGCCTACTTGTTATCTCTGTCTTTCAAACAAACAAATAAAATCTTAAAAAAAAAAAAAGATGACAGTAAATATAGGGGCCATTCTCACTCATGTGGATAAACCATAATAATCTCAATTTTTTATTTTCATATTCCAGTACCTCTTAGAGAGAGCCATAATGCGCATAGACAACTAGTAGTCCAACTCAAACAATGCTGGTATTGCATACCAAGAAATGGCAAAACATGAATAACCAGAATAGCAGGATGTGCCCGAGTAACTATTCACCCTTCTTATGACTGAATTATTAGCTTAAAAAAAAAAAAAACCTATTCTCAAAAATTCCAACCTTAGTTGCCAAAAGTAAAAGTTATCATGGGTATCCATAAAACAGACATATATTCAATAACAGCCTGAAAATAATTGTTTAGATGTAAAATTTAAATTAAAAATATCATAATGGCATGCATTAAAAAAATGAATGAAATGAATGAATGAAAACAGCAATGCTTTTTAAAAAACACTACCTTTATTCATGATCTATTACTATTCTTCCCGAAACACTGAACTATGCTCTATACATATACTCTGTACCGTCCTACCTTCAGGATTTGTACTCATCCTTTGTCTAAATCCCAAAATTAAGATATCCTCCATGCTTGTCCCAATCCTTGAAATTTTGGCTCAAATGCTACTTCCTGCTAAGTCTTCTTTAAATTTCTCAGCTGAAATTCCCCATACCTTTCCTAAGCTTATAACCTATAAAAGAGGAGGGACCACATTTTAACTATCTTCTTGGCCACACATGTGAGTAGTGGATCTTACACAATGAATATATTAATTATACTTTTTACTAGCCATTTTTTAATTTTTTTTTTTTTTTAATTTGTCAGAGAGAGAGAGAGAGCGCAAGCACAGGCAGACAGAGTGGTACGCAGAGGCAGAGGGAGAAGCAGGCTCCCTGCCGAGCAAGGAGCCCGATGTGGGACTCGATCCCAGGACACTGGGATCATGACCTGAGCCGAAGGCAGCCGCTTAACCAACTGAGCCACCCAGGCGTCCCTTTACTAGCCATTATTACAGGATTTATTTCTCTGTGAATAGTCCATTGACTGTTTCTCAAGTCAGAATTTAGAGAAAACATTATTCTTACTAGTCCCTTTTATTATTAACAAATAATAGAAATCAGATTTTTAAACTTACTATCAATAAAAAAGTAGCTTAATGGAGTATCTTTAAACTCAGAATCAGAAATAAGTATTAAAAATTTCCTTCATATCTTCATATATAATAGCAGACATGTATTTTATTAAAGTGACTACAAGATCTGCAAAACATTTAACCAAGAACTGATTACAAAAAGAAAACAAATGACTGCCAAGTATTTACTTGGCAGTAATGTGTAGTGTAATCACATGTAATGAACATGTAATGTTCATCACAGCACCATTTATTGCAATCACCATCACAAAATAAAGGAAACAACGAAATCACAGAAAGTAAGGAACAGACACACTACAGGGTCTAGTAAAAGGTTAGTTTAAAAATTGTGTTTTCCAAAATTATTTAATTTCATGAATAAAGTAGTATAAAAATGCGAGGTGGAAAAAAGTTCACAAAACAAGAAACAAGAATTATGTAACTGTGAAAAATACTAAAAGCAGACTATATACAAAAGAAAAAATACAGACAGACTTAAAGTAAGTTGTTATTTCTTGGTCATGGCTGCCTTTTTCTCAACTTGGCACAATGAACATGTATTGCTTTTGTAATCAGAGAAATTTAAGTACACAGTTATAATTCTTGTCATGTTCTACAAAGGAATATTCCCACTAACCCTGCACTATTCATTTCTCAATGCATCACCACGAATCACTGGAACAGTACCACTACAAATAAACTGAGATTTCTTTTCTGTGCCTAGCATCTGGAGACTGCATCAATGAATTTTGTGTTTTAATAAAGCAGTGACAGCAGAGCACCCCACAGGGCAAAGCAGGAGATTTAAGAAAATTGTAATTTTTTTTCTAATAACTAATGTTAATTAATGACTCTTGAATATTAGCTCCAGTTTAAAAAAAGAAAAAGACAAAATTAAAGCTCTAGCTACGTAAATCGTTCATGGTATCCTAGCTCTCATCCCAGACAAAACACATGTTGAAAGTTCCAGAAAGAAGACAGAACAGCAGGTACAATAATTAAAACAAGGAGATGAAAGTAAATTGGGAGCTGGAGCCAACAAAGACCACTAATTGTTTCCTTCCAAAATTTGATTTATTAAAAAAAAAAAATTACAATTTTCAGCTCAATCTGGAGCCAATATAATTAGCGCCAGTGGGGAGCCAGCAGAAAAGGGAGGGAGATTTAACCACTGGTCTTGGTGGATGACCTATTAGAAGGAAATCATTTCTTTCTTTTTTTTTTTAATTTTTTTAAAGATTTTATTTATTTATTTATTTGATAGAGATCACAAGTAGGCAGAGAGGCAGGCAGAGAGAGAGGAGGAAGCAGGCTCCCTGCTGAGCAGAGAGCCGATGTGGGGCTCGATCCCAGGACCCTGGGATCATGACCTGAGCCGAAGGCAGCGGCTTTAATCCACTGAGCCACCCAGGCGCCCCGAAGGAAATCATTTCTATACATTCTTCCCTACTTAGAACCAACCTACAGGGAAAATGTAATTTCTTCCCATTGAACAATCTGCCTTGAACAAAATGTAGCTCCCATACACAAATATGGAAGGGAAACAAACAAAAAACATCAAAGCCCTTTCTGAAGAATTAGTAATGATGACTGCTGCTTATATGTAGTTGAAGATAAGAATGGGGCCATTTTCTTTTAATTTGGCAGCATGGTACTTTTAAAACTAAAAAAATTTTCCCATAAGGAGTTACTACTACCATATAAAGCTTATAAGGTACAACCACCAGTAGATAAAGTAACAATTATTCTGTGTGTTCTTTCAAGCCTTTGACTTCTTTTTTCAATTATCACTACCTGTTGAGAGGGCATTTTATGTGCTGATTTCACTGTCCATCTTTTCCTGATAAAAGTCATTTGTTATTATAGAAATTAATTAAATAAAATCAAAATCATCTGTAATCCCACTCTTTGTAAAGAAACACTGGTAAGGTTTCTTTTCCATGCATATTTTCTTTTATATTATTGAGAATCAGACTCAATATACTGGCTTGGAAATATGACACACTTGGAATGTTTGTTGGTCCCATGCAAAAGAGCACTTAAAAAGGAGCCTGATATCTGTCCAGAAACAGTGATTAGCCTTCCCTAATGAAGAAATATCCAGGGATTCTGGCCATTCCTTATGATAGCATGAAGGCGACAATCCTTAAGACCAGGACCAAGGATTCGTATCCCTCTGGTGTGCAGAAGCTGGGCTCGTCAGGCATCCTTCCCATAGTCCGTGTGCATATAACCCAGCACACCATCTCCCAGGGCTTCATAAGCAGTTGTAATGATGGACTGCAGAGGTCAATGAACAGGGGAGGAGGCACAGGTGCTGACCAGATTAGCGTGCCAGCACAGCTGGGCATTTAGATCCTGGATTGGATCCAGCACAGCTGGGCATTTACAAGATCCTAGCGTCTGCAATAGGAATGATACAAACGTTCTTCCATGCCCAGTCTCTTCTTAAATTTAGGTGGAGTCTCGGGTAACATTCTTGGACATTGTTCTGCTGTATGATATGTCTCAAGGGAAGTGTCATTCAGCATAAATCCAAAAAACTGCTCGGGTACATTACCTGTCAGAGCATCCAAATACAAACCTTTCATACCCACGAAGATTAAAATAGTTGTAGGTAATTCACACAACAAAAGCCACCAAAAGCCTAGGTTTGACTGTCTTAAAACTTTACTACAGCAATAAAATCCAAACTCGAGATGAATCAAATAACTTCAGTTTCTCACCTGACCATGTCTGAGTAGTTTCCTGGTCATTACTACTTGTATGTTTGGAAAGCCTGAATATAAAATGAAACAGAATGACATTTAAGGTAGCAATTCTCTAATTTTGAATTCCTTTGGGAGTAAGCTATTAACCCACTTTAGCCCCCAGACATCAAGAGTAATCTGTCTTAGGCAATGCACCCTGCCTATATTGGACAGAACCAGGTACACAGCAGTGCTAGTTTCAGTGCTGGGTCTATTACAGCAGGTAGAGTAGTCATTCCAGTGGAAAGGGGTTGAGGGCTTTGCAAAGAAAATATTCTCCTTGAGTAATGACAACAATGTGCCTAATTCCCCATGAGATAATTAATGAAACATGAGAACGACGGAGAGCAATCTTACATTCAGGTTCTAGAAGCACGATCAAATTCACGGGGTGAAAAGAGAAAGCCAACTCACTCCCAAGGGAGATCAGCCACCCCGAGGAAGAAGTGTTAACAGCAACCTCATACACTTTCTCCATCCCGAAAAGGAATGCAAGATACTGCAGAGCAAGTATGCCCAAGACAAATATATGATCTGAAGAAAAACAACACAGTACACCACCGACCCTGCCTCTGATAGAAAGGTCAAGAAGGGTGCATGCTAGGCATAACAGGCATTTTTCTCTCCTCAAGCTCTGTTTTGGGTTTTAATATGCTTAATGTTTCAGACAATTGTACTCTGTTTTCTAGGTAGCTCTTTTCTGAGAATTATCTTTAATAAAATCATGTCTTTTGTCTAAAGGATAAGTCTGGATACAGCCGAGCTTTTGAAGTTTAAAGGGTACTTATATTAATGCTAAACACTAATTCTTTGTTCAAGCAGCAAGTCATATGTAAGAATGCTGCTTATTACTACCATCAAGTGGAAAACATTATCATGTGGAGACTGAGTCACAACTGTCAGCTTTATGAATACAAAGTGGGTTGTGACTTTTAAAAAAACTGTTACTGATTGCCTCCCATTCACAGTCTTTCTTTCCTTTATGATCTGATTTGGTAAATCATCTGGTTATTAGCTCCAAAACAAGTTTTGCTGTGACCATAACACTGGATTATGTATTTTTTTTTAAATATTTTATTTATTTATTTGAGAGAGAGACAGTGAGAGAGAGCATGAGCGAGGAGAAGGTCAGAGAGAGAAGCAGACTCCTGGTGGAGCTGGGAGCCAGATGCGGGACTCGATCCCGGGACTACAGGATTATGACCTGAGCTGAAGGCAGTCGCTTAACCAACTGAGCCACTCAGGCGCCCCTGGATTATGTATTGAAAGGTCCTGGACTCTGGTCCTAATTCTGCCACAAACAACCGTGCCAGATAGACAGCAAGATATCCTCCCTCACGGACTCTCAAGTGTTTGTGCCTGTGAAGTGAGACCACTTAGTAGAAACTCCCTCCTTGCTGTATAACACACTTTATCACAATAAAAACATTTTGACAATTAATCACCACATTATCATAAAGTCTTTTGCCTTCATATTTAGATCCGAAGACATTTCATACATCTTTTCTTCCTTTTGACAGTATTTTTTCCCTTGGAGTTTCAATTCACTCTTTCATGGGGCGGAGCATGGAGTAGAGCAAGGAAAAGAGGTGGGAAGGAGTAAACAATCAATTTAGGGTCACAGGAAATTCAAGGTCAAAGGAAATTTGCCACCACTAAGCTGCACCATTGTAGTGAACTGTAATCATTATGTGGATTCTATTGTTTAGTCAATTCTGACACTTTGAATAGTTATGAAGTGGGAAGATCTTAAGCAAAATGATACATGTTCACTTCTGAAACAGATGTAGTTGTGAGTGACCTATTGGGTGTCATCAGCAGTGAAGCTCATCTGAAGACCTACTACCAGGGAATCTGGGTGGCTCAGTGGGTGAAGCCTCTGCCTTCAGCTCAGGTCATGGTCTAGGGGTCCTGGGATCGAGCCCCGCATCGGGCTCTCTGCTCAGCAGGGAGCCTGCTTCCCCCTCTCATTGCCTTCTGCTCTGCCTACTTGTGATCTCTCTCTCTCTCTGTCAAATAAATAAATAAAATCTTTAAAATAAATAAATAAATACATAAATAAATACCTACTACCCGGTTCCCAGTGAGCGTTATGTCCTAAACAAAATGTATCTGAAACATTTCACAGAATGGGTGAGAACCAAAAGAAACAGATCATTAACAAGACCTCACCCACCTAATTAACTGGTTCATAATCTACTTCCTAACGTACACTGAATTAGATGGTCTCTTGGCCTAATAACTAACTGGCCCGAAATACACAATTCCTGGAGACAGCTGACCTCTATATTTAAACATACTTATCTTTATCTTATTAAATCTTCAGTTTTTAACCAGTTAGACAGAAAAGGGTTAGAGGCCTTATAAACTATTTAAGAATAAGGAAGGAAGAGGAACCAGGGAACTCTTGAATTATCAAATGTTTAAGAATCTGGTTTTCCACACTCTCCTCATCCATTCCATTGTGAGTAGTAAAACTAGATGAAAATCACTCTAATGGCCAGTGTTTTCCATTCATGTCTTAAATTATGGACACGCACGAACAGTAATCAGTACATATGCTATTACGGCATTCACATTTAAGCAAGTATTATACAGATCTCCAGAATCTTCAACATGTATCCTAAGTTTGCTGTTGGGACTTTTTAAAAAAGATCCCTTTTAGTTTTTACAAGAAGTCACTGGAATGTATACCCATACTTGTCCGTAGTCCCTCTGTATAGACCTCTACATCCTTATCTGCAACCATGCAAGCTAGCAGACCAAACGCTAATTTCCACACTGCCTGGTTACATAAAAATATCATCTAGGAAGAGAATACTTACCAAGTCGGATCAAATATGGAATATGACAGTGTTTCCAGCGGAAAAAGTATGATATCCCACTAAACAGCTCAGTTTTTCAAATCAAAAGCAGAAGTAAAATTTGAGATTGATAAGAGATACACACATTTAACCCTTAGTGATCTAACTGCTTCCTCCAGTTTGATATAAGCAAAAAAGAATTCCCCAACTCTAGCATCCAACTATTGCAAGAGGAGTAATCGGTTGCTTCAGGAAAGAGATTCCGAAGAAATGAGCGGAATGGAGGAGCTCCACATTAGGTTCTCTCCTATATGAAGTCTATGTAAGAAAACACACAAAGCCCTAGTTCTCCAAGTCTAGAGAGTTGGTGTGCATGAGAATCACCTATGGGATTTGGTAAAATGAGGATTCTCCAGGCCCTTCCATTTAGCCACGAAGGAAGCGGTCTAAGACTCCATAGTTTTAATAAACATTTTAGGCAAATTCATTCTGAGGCAGGATGCCCAAAATACTGTTCCTGTGCTGTCAGAACACAGGATACCTTCAGAGTCCAAAATACAGTCCAGTACAGAGAGGTAGAAAGAAAAGGCCTATCTGATCTAATGAGCGCATCCCTCTTTTCCATCCCCAAAGACCACAGCACCATGTGCATGCCCCACAGCCAGCCAGCTCACCTAAGCAGCGGTAGGGGATCACGATGTGGGCATGGGTCTTGCACTGCTTGCGGCCCCTCTTGCACCAGTTCTGGATGGTCACTGGTTGGTTGGCTTCTACCACGTTGGTGATCTGCAGTTCAGGGTAGACCTGGGAGAGTACACAAAAAGGGGAAGTGTTACTAGCGGCTGACCCCTCTTCAACCTCGACTGTTGTTCTCAGGCACCGCTATCTCGAAGTTTTCGTGCTGCTCTACCTCCGATCGACCTTAAGAAATTCAGGGGAAAGAAAACGATGCAGGTGACAAAAACCTAATCACCCCATTCAAAATATTAAGTGATGTGACTTGGACTTTATTGTAACCAATCAGGCTTAAAATATTATTATTTTTTCCCTAGGGGGAGATAAAATAGAAATGGGGAGGGGACCCTCTTATAAGTATAGGGTCATCCTAAGGCAAAATTAAGTGGTGTAAGGATGACATTCTGTAATGTCCTAAATAAACGTTATAGTAGATACCCCTGGGAATATTACCATTACTTAAATTTAACCTACCCCTCTTTTACTAACTAAGCAAACATTTTACATACAGGATATGACATATAGCAGCTTTTTATATAAAAATATTCTCTTTATTCAAAGTAATTTATATAAGAATCATTTGTTGGGGCGTCTGGGTGGCTCAGGTGGTTAAGCGTCTGCCTTCAGCTCAGGCCAAGATCTCAGGGTCCTGGGATCGAGCCCCATTATCGGGCTCCCTGCTCAGCGGGGAGCCTGCTTCTCTGCTCTGCTTCTGCTGCTCCCCCCTGCTTGTTCTCTTTCTCTCTCAAATAAATAAATAGTTTAAAAAATAATTTGTTAGTTATCATGGGTGTCATTTAGATAAAGGACTGTATTCATGAATCTCTTCCCTTGATAACTAACTCCAGCTCTTTGCTTTGATTATGGATCTCAGTAGTGCACAATGCTTACTAAGCGCTTGGAATGAAATGTGAAACAGGATCAACATGAAATATATTTGTCCAATACCAAATCTATTAATAATAATCAGTAGGGATGTGAAAGAAAAAAATAAAAACATAAAAATGTCCTTCTAAACTACACTTTGCCTTGCATCAACCTTGCACTTCGCTAGGATTACTGTTGTGCCAAATGAAAACAATAAAGAGAGACAAGCCTAAGGGAAGCGAGGCTGTACGCAAGGGCATGGTTGGAGTGATCTAAAATCTTAAGTGGGAATAGGAAGGTGGGATACGTGGTTAAAGACTGTAGTATCAACCAGTCCGGTGTGGGCTACAGAATGTCGTCATAAAGGCACCAAAGAAAGTGAGATGGTTACAAGTGGCACTTGGAGTGTCGGAGATTTGAAATGCAAGAGTTGGGAGGACTTACATCATTAGTAATGTCAAAGAGTAGAATATGGCCAGGGGAGGGAATGGCTGATGAAGAACGATGATGGCAGCAAGATCACTGGCAGAAGGAATCATCAAGGAACTGGGAAAGTGGCATCTTGGAAGGATCTTCGAGGCTGGCATTGTTGGGGTGACAGAAAGCCAAGAGCTAAAACCCTTCAAAGACGGAGGGGGAATGCCGCTGAGGTGGCGAGAGGTCTCCAGACTCCCAACAGGCAGAAGGGCAAGCTCCCCTCGTTCAGGAGCCCATACCTCACAGTTGGGGCCGGCCATGTTTTAGGGAGGAGGGGTTAGAATGGTTGGGAAGTGAAGATGAGGAGGAAGGAGGCACAATGCTAGCCAGACTGTTTGGAAAGAATTTCTACCAGTGGAGGCTTCAGGGGAAGCAATGCTTGTGAGGAGAACCAGGTTTCTGGGCAAGAAAACAGCATCCACAGTGTGGGCCAGGGATAGGGAGAACGTCGCTTAGGATCGTCCATAGCAATCAGAAGGCTTGCCACGATCCTGTCTTTACTTAAACTGTTGGTATTTTATCCATTGTGGGTTGGGGGACATTAATTCTGAATTTTAAAATATGGCATTAAAATATTATTTGATTCCAGAGTGCCTTATTCACCTCACCCAGCCCTGAGATATATCAGTTAAAAAAAAAAAAAAAAAAAAAAAAAGGCACAGAAAACAGATGAAAGCTGGTCCATCCAGACTGATTCAGCACCAAAAAGAAATGAACCGTTAAGCCACGAGGAGACCCAGAGGAACCTTAGATGCACATGACCAAGGGAAAGAGGCCAAGGCGAAGAGGCTCCATACTGTACGATTCCAACTCTGACATTCTGGGAAAGGTAAAACCATGGACAGTGAAATGATTAGTGGGTACCAGGAGTTCAAGGGAGGGAGGGATGAACAGGAGGAGCACAGAGGATTTTTAGTGCCATGAAATTATTCTGTAATACTATGATAGCGAATATGGTCATTATATGTTTGTCCAAACCTGTAGCCTGTAAAACACCGAGAACTAACCCCTACTGGAAACTATGGACTCTGGGTGATTATGAGGTCAGTGTCAAGTCATCATGAGGGGGTGCTGATGATGGGGGAGGCTGGGCGGAGAGGGGAGTCGGGTGGATAGGGGATATGTAAGAAATCCCTGTGCCACTTCATTGGCTTTGTTGTGAACTTAAACTTGATCTAAAAAATAATGTCTATTTTTTAAATCAAGATTTTATGTATTTATTTGACAGGGAGTGAGAGTACAAGCAGGGGGAGCAGCAGAGGGAGAGGGAGAAATAGTCTCCCCGCTGAGCAGAGAGCCAGATGTGGGACTCCACCCCAGGATGCTGGGATCATGACCTGAGCCAAAAGGCAGATGCTTACCTGAAACATCCAGGTGCCCCATAAAGTCTATTTTTTTTTAAATTAAAAAATAAACAGTATGGGGATGCCTGGGTGGCTCAGTTGGTTAAGCAGCTGCCTTCGGCTCAGGTCATGATCCCAGCGTCCTGGGATCGAGTCCCATATCTCTCTCTGACAAATAAATAAATAAATGATCTTTTTAAAAAATTAAAAAAATAAACAGTATGGCCCAGATCAGTGTAGTGCGGGATAAATCCAGTAAGAACACACAAATCAGGGTATCTGAATCAGAACCCTGGGATGGGTACCAAGAAAGCTACCCTTCAAAAACACGGCCAGTTAACAGCTGGAAATGGAAACAGCTACTTCCCTTTATTTTATTTTGTTCGTGAGTATCCTAACACCTTGCTGCATGCGTCGTTTTGGTCACGGATAATGCTCAACTTGAAAATGCCACTAAGAATTTAACATCTCCATGGCTTTCTTCCATATAATGAAAGGCGAAGTGGCTCTTTGTACAGGATATAATTCTCCCGCCACCTTTCCTTGTTTATTAGATCACAAAAGTACAGCACTCGTGAGTCATAAACTCCATGACACTGGAGAGTCTGCCCTGAGGGACACGACTTTATGTGCCTTAAAGTGTGAGTTACTGCACTTTCCTTAAGGGGTTCTAGCAGCCTCTTCACAGAAATACTACCCTGCTGAGAATGTTCTCTGGAGCTCTCAGTTTTCTGTAAGCCCTGTGGCAGGCACAGACAAGTCACATTTTTTTCTTTTTAATCGCAAGCCAAAACCAAACAATAAACAAACAAAGAAACAACCATTTGCAGGGTACCAACTGGGAAGCAGGAAAGGAAGGACCTCTTGCTCACGCCGCACGCCATCTTCAGTTTCTGATAGTCATGTTGGGGCAACAGAGCAGTAACTCACTCCGCTGGGAATTTTCTAGCGGACAGAACTGCATACTGGCAAATTAAAATCAGGGAAAACAAGGCTTTCCCCAAGATCACCAGAGCTGCAGAAAGTGATCAGCCAAACACAAAATCTACTTCCAGTTCCTACCATGAGATCCTAGAGCACTTGTGTTCTTCCCTGTGCTTTGACTCTCTTTCCAGAACACCGACAGTGTGGGCTGTTACTATGCAGGGAGAGGAGGAGATCACAAACCCTGAACCTGCAGAAAGCCCATGCTCGGTGCACGTCGGTACCCCAAACCTGACTTACCTATTTTTCAGAGACAAGGAGTTCTGAGTTTGGATCTGCCAAAAATAATAAAATGTTGCTGTTCTAAAATCAGGAGGTTTATTTTAGAAGAGGGAGGAACATCAACAAGACAAGTATCAGAATTTCTTTGGAAGCACACAGAAAGTCCCAGGGAGTCCACAGGCACACACAAGCCCCGACTCAGAAACAGAAACAAAACCACACAATGAAAAAAACACATTAAAGTTTCTGACGAAAAACTCAAGTCCCAGACACCTAGTTTTTTGTTAAGCATCTCCAGTAGGTGACCAGAGACAACCAGACAACCATTTTTATGTTATGAGGCAAGCGTTTTATGTTGAAAAAATAGCAAGGCAAGAACAAAGATTAATGAGATCCGCCAAGATGTTCGTGGCCAGTGAAGTCCCTGACTTTTCACCATGACTCAGCAGGATCAGTTCAATGTTTTACATTTTCTTTGTAACATCTCAAATCTTAACATAAAAAAATAAAGATAGCTGAGCTCCTCTGGCAATGGGCTACTTTCCAACACAGGTAATACCTATACTGCTAATGCAACAAGCATTACTAATAATTTGCTAGTGTAGGATTAGCAAGTGAATTTTTCAATTCTTTTTTTAAATTTTTATTTATTGACAGACAGAGATCACAAGTAGGCAGACAGGCAGGCAGAGAGAGAGGGGGAAGCAGGCTCCTCGCTGAGCAGAGAGCCCGATGCGGGGCTCGATCCCAGGACCCTGAGATCATGACCTGAGCAGAAGGCAGAGGCTTTAACCCACTGAGCCACCCAGGTGCCCCACAAGTGAATTTTTATACGGCTTCCTTCTCTTCTGAAACCTTTCCTGTGTGAACCCCATATATGAGCAACTATTTTCTTAATTAAAAAAAAAAAATGTAGGCCACTATAGCTATCTGAATAAATTCTTAAAACAGAAGCAAAATCTAAGCCTGTGTCAGTTACGTGAATAGTACACTGTCCTCAGTTCCTACAAATCTTCCCGAATCACAGCTACCCAGAGCAATTTCTGTATAAATACAGCGTGCTCCAAACACACTCCTACTTAAGACCCTTCCAGCACGCTCCAGATGCCCAAGCCTATTAGGGTGCCCCCTGTGTCATGGACAGACCTCCCCCACTCACAGTGTAATGCAATGTTAATCCCTCTCTCCACTTCAGGAATGCTTTATGATATTTATCACAGTGTGCCTCACATTTGGGTTAAGGACACCTGTATACCCCCTTCCCAGGGGAAAATGCACTTTCCCGAAGGGCAGGAAACACAATTTGGCACCGCAGAGCCTTCCTATGGTTCTTCACGTTCATTACCTTTGGTTGAAGGCTATCAGGAAGCTGCCTCTCTGTGGTGCTCCAGCCCCCCACCTTCTGAAGAAGTCCTCATTAGTGGCCATGTTTTAACTCTGCAGCTCTGTCCCTATAGCTAATTAGAGTCCAAGGAAAGCAAACTAAATCGCATTCTCTTCCTCCAAGAATTCACACACATGGGCTCCAGCCAGATCCAGCACCCGGCTGGTAGGAGAAGTCATCATCAAAGATGGTGGGATCTCAAAGCCTGCAGGGGGAGGGGAGCAAGGGGCCTGCAAGCAGCAGCTGGCCTAGGGCTTGAAAAAGGAAGATGCCCACACAGAGAGAAGCTAAGGTGAAAGAGGCAGGCACAAGAGCCCAAGACAGACAGGCAAGGCAGAGGAGCAGACAGGGGACCGCTGATTACCTGTCACTCCAGTGAGGCATGGCACGGCCCCTCCAGACTTTATTGACTTTGTTTTCCTTCCAAATGAACAAACCCCCAAAAGGCCCCAACTCAAATACTGGTTCACAAACTCTTTGATCCCCTCAATCTCTGAATCCAAAGCAGTTTATCTTTTTATCTGGTTGCCTACCCCCTTCTGCCTTCCATTATGGCCCCGTGCCTTTCTGCCCTGTTAGAACACGCACTCCCTGGGGCACCTGGGTGGCTCAGTGGGTTAAAGCCTCTGCCTTTAGCTCAGGTCATGATCTCAGGGTCCTGGGATCGAGCCCTACATCGGGCTCTCTGCTCAGCGGGGAGCCTGCTTCCTCCTCTCTCTCTTTCTCTCTGCCTGCCTCTCTGCCTACTTGTGATGTCTGTCTTTCAAATAAATAAAAAAACATGGGCGCCTGGGTGGTTCAGTGGGTTAAAGCCGCTGCCTTCGGCTCGGGTCATGATCTCAGGGTCGTGGGATCGAGCCCCACATCGGGCTCTCTGCTCTGCGGACAGCCTGCTTTCTCCTCTGTCTCTCTCTGCCTCTCTGCCTACTTGTGATCTCTATCAAATGAATAAATAAAATCTTTAAAAAAAAACAAAAAAAAAATCTTAAAAAAAAAAAAAGAACATGCACTCCCTGAAGGCAGGGACAAAGCAATTCATTTTCATGTTCACTTACCTGTGGCCAACACTGTGACAGCAGAGCAAGTGCCTGATAAATATGTAATGGGTATTTCTGCATAAGTTCAGAGCCCATTAACTGTAGGGAAATTCAGGATATATTAAACCCCCATCAGGGATTATCAATGTATCTCTTAAATGAATAATCTAACAGTATAATATTATAGTTGGACTATGGGCATTTGAGAAAAATAAGCATCTCAATGCCTTCCAATATTGTTCTTCCAAGTATGATATGGCAACTTATGTAAATAACAGCCTCATATAAGAGGAAATAGATTATGGTTGATAAATACACAGCTAAAGAAGATGCTCAGGAAAAACTAAAAGTCAGGCTCTTACTTAGACTGAGGAGACCCATCCAGCGGGTCCAGGAACCTGAAAAGAGCCTACTCTCTTGGTTAAATAAGTATCTTTTATCATTGAAAGCAAATGTATGAGTACATAAACTTTAAAAAAAAGAGAGAGTTGAAGCAATTCAAAATATTGACAGCAGGGAAAGAAGAGTATAAAGAGTCTTAGATCCACATTAGACTGTCATAGTTGGTTTCTCCTCACTACGGAAGAATACCTTAAAACCCAGTCACCATCGGCATACTTTCATTCTAATTTTAAACATCTAAAGTCTCTCTCTCTCTCTCTCTCTCCAAACTGGAAATATATAAATCTCAGACAAGATAACTTTTAAGTTGTTAAATATGCAAAGCAAGAGAAGACACTGATGATATTCAAAAAAGCCAAGAACATGTAGTTACATACATAAAATATAAAAATAGTTAAGACATATGTTGTTAGAGTCCCACAGAACTTTCCTCTGCTCCCAATAATTTAAAGCAAATGGGGGATCCCTTCATGTCCCTTTTGCAAACAGGTCACCTGAGACAAGCAACTAATATCAAAAGTCCTCTTTATACACAACTAAATTCCAAATGGTCAAGGATGTTCAAGACCACAAAATCAGAAGCAGTTAGGAAAATGCTGAAAAGTTAATGGTCATGGTAAAAAAAAATTGCTACAAATTCTGAGAATAAACTGCTTACTGTTCCTTCTAGTCTACTAACTTTTGAAATCAATTTCTGACCAAATTCTCAAAGAGATTTCTTGTTGGGAAAAAAATGCTAGAAATTATGTAGTGGTGATAAAATTATGTTTTAAACATACAAGTATGAAAATAAATAACATGATGCTTTGATTTGTCTTAAATCAATTTACAGTGCAGCAAAGGGGACGAGCAACACATCTGCAATCAGGGGCTTGCCAAAAATAATGCAGACCATGAACGAGGCAAGATACAGCACGTGCCTTCCAGACTTATCTAGGAATAAGATTAGATCTTATAAGTACTGAAGTTGAGTGATAGGTACTTCCAGCATTCATTACATTATCCTTTTACTTTTATATGTGCTTGAGTTTTTGAATTAAAAAGAATTAAAAGTAACAACAACAGCAACAACAAACCAGGCCAGTGGAAACAGAGTCAAATTTCTAAATTTACAAGGGACAAAACAAATTCAAACACAAAGACCCAAACTGCCATGCCTGACGGCAGTTAGCACAAATGAACAAAGAATCAGAAACGCCACAGCAAAGTGGTACAGAGGTCATCGTGAGATATTTTCATCTGAAACCTCTACTACCAATTTCCTTTTCAAAGAACACAATCCAAGAGGAGAATAAGCAAAATAAAATAATGGAGGACTTCCCAAGTGCCGGAATCCTCATGGATGTTTTCTGGGTGGCAAGGCACGCGATCCTCCATCCGTCAGCCATTGCTCCATTGCACAGAAGATCAAACTGACGGAGCAGGGACAAACCAAGGTCAGTGCCATTGCTGAGCACGTCGGGGGCATTAACTACAAGTTTTAAGTACGTTTTCACTTCAGTGTCTCAACCAAAACCAAGTTACGCCCCAGACAACACAATTTCTGTTCCTGGATTAAAAGGACTTACGACTTACTTTCTCCTTTAAAATCTCCTGTAATACAAAGAAAAAAAATCATATCAAACTGCTTTCAGCATAAATTCCATTAATAATGTGAGGGATTCTGGGAACGGAATAACGAATCTGACTGAGAAAGGGAAATGGAAACCGGACACCACGGTCTCCGCTTACGACGTCGTGGGGTGCAGACGGGCAACAAGCTGATGAAACCGGACTGCAACGTGGGAAGTGAGGGCCGGGCTAGGCTTTCACAGTGATGACCTCATGCAAAAGCAAGGGATCTAAAATGTTGCGCGGAATTGGCCCGTTTCCCAATCATTTGGTCCAATCTGATTCCGACAATGCATATACGTAGATGTTCTATACATTCGCTCCTGTTCAGAGCTGGACTATACTGTCAGAGAACCTCCTTCGATGGATAAGGCATGCTTACTCCAGAACTGCCGAATGTAGAAACAAATTGGGGGGGGGGGACCTTGAGATGGGGGGAATCATTAAAATAAACAGAACAGGATACGAATGTGCAAACATCATCAGATATGTACGCATCGAACCTAGATTCTCATTCTCGGCCAGTTTATGGTGATTTTTAAAAATATCCAAAGTGGGGGCACCTGGGTGGCTCAGTGGGTTAGGCCGCTGCCTTCAGCTCGGGTCATGATCTCAGGGTCCTGGGATCGAGCCCCACATCGGGCTCTCTGCTCAGGAGGGAGCCTGCTCCCCCCCCACCTGCCTCTCTGCCTACTTGTGATCTATCTGTCAAATACATAAATAAATAAATCTTAAAAAAAAAATATCCAAAGTGTACAGTTTTACCCACCAACTCTACCTCCAAAAAGAAAAGAGAAAAAATAAATTACCGGAAAAAACTTTCAGAAAATAAATTGATTACATGTGAAATATAAGGTCCACAGTATGACTCTGCGCCTAAAAGTACATAGTATTACAGTATTACAGTACAAAAGTACCTAGCGTTCTTGCAAATATGTAATAACTGAGTATCCATTTAAGAAGGTGCTAGAGGGACGCCTGGGTGGCTCAGTGGGTTAAGCCTCTGCCTTCGGCTCGGGTCATGATCTCAGGATCCTGGGATCGAGCCCCACATCGGGTTCTCTGCTCAGCGGGGAGCCTGCTTCCTCCTCTCTCTCTGCCTGCCTCTCTGCCTTCTTGTGATCTCTGTCTGTCAAATAAATAAAATCTTTAAAAAAAAAAAAAAAAAAGAAGGTGCTAGATGATAAGAAGGACAAATGTTAAATTAAACATTAACTTGATTAAATGATAAATGTGTAAAAAAAAATCCAAAGTTGGTTGCAACCTCTTTTATTTAGCCCTAACCCTATGGTTTGTGTAAGCAATCCTTACAAATCCACAGACTATTAATGCATAAGATACACCTGTT
The DNA here is from genome assembly GCA_003697995.1 of Taxidea taxus jeffersonii. Taxonomy (NCBI): domain Eukaryota; kingdom Metazoa; phylum Chordata; class Mammalia; order Carnivora; family Mustelidae; genus Taxidea; species Taxidea taxus. The sequence continues at coordinate 46,073 of ML106103.1, read as the reverse complement.
CTCACAAACAGGCAGCCAGACAGCTCTATTTGCAAATTATTTCACCTAACAGGATTTCTAGATCTCTCAAATACTGGAACACAATGCATATGTGCCTGTAATTTGTAGGTCAATTTTAAGTCTACAAAGGTGGATGGAACACACAACAAAATAATAGTAATGGCCAAGAATGTACCCCGGCGTCTACTGTTTCACTGTGTATACCGTATACCCTCAAAATTGGTTAGATTAAAAGAATCACATACACCGTTTGTTTTTGTTTTTGTTTTTTTAACTAAGTTTTAATGCCACAGTATTGTGGAACCAAGGCTGAGAGGTAATTCTTGTACCTGGGACTCCCAGGATTGGTTATAGTAGGAAGGCGGGCAAAGGAAATGGGTTTGTTCAACTTATCAAACAGGCTGATTTTGGTTTGTTCAGGCACTGGTGTATGTTTGGTTCAGCAATCCTGTTAATTTGTAGACAAAACAACTGTTCATTTAGAGAAAGAAAATGAAAAAAAACAAAAACAGGGCACACACATATTGTTAGCTGTGGTAAACACTTTGGAAAAAGAGAGGATGCCCGTAATCTAACTGAAGATTACAAGCAAAGCCAAATTTCCAGCTGGGAATCTCTGCCTCTCTGGCAGGCTTCACCTGTTCCAAAATCCCTCCAGAGACCTGCTCCACAGGGGAGTTAGCGGAGTTGACACCTGCTGGGGGCCCTATCCTTTCAAAGGTGCTGGGAATGGTAAGGATCCAGAATGTGGCAGAGACTGTGTTTTCATTTCTCTCCTTAAAAAAAGGGAGAATAGAGGGCACCTGGGTGGCTCAGTGGGTTAAGCCTCTGCCTTCGGCTCAGGTCATGATCTCAGGGTCCTCGGATCGAGCGCCGCATCGGGTTCTCTGCTCAGCGGGGAGCCTGCTCCCTGCCCCCAACCCGGCCTGCCTCTCTGCCTATTGTGATCTCTCTCTCTGTCAAATAAATAAATAAAATCTTTTAAAAAAAAGGGGAGAGGGAATAGTCCTAGGACTTCACAATTTCCTGTTTGACTCACAGTATTTAACTTCAACAGCACACACCTGCGTGTTCCTATCATGCAGCAAGGACGCAGACTAAGATTGGTGAGGCAGCTTTCCGGGATTGCTCATGTGGAAAGAGAGCAAAGGCTGGACTCGAAAGGTCCATCTGTCCAGTGAAGCCCATGTCCCCTCTTTATGGCACCTGACCCCAAGGGCTCCTTTTTTTTTAAATTTTTTTTATTTTTTATTTTTTTAAAGATTTTATTTATCCATTTGACAGACAGAGATCACAAGCAGACAGAGAGGCAGGCAGAGAGAGAGAGAGGGAAGCAGGCTCCCCGCTGAGCAGAGAGCCCGATGTGGGACTCGATCCCAGGACCCTGAGATCATGACCCGAGCCGAAGGCAGCGGCTTAACCCACTGAGCCACCCAGGCGCCCCCCCAAGGGCTCCTTTATCAGATCATCTTAAATACGAGGCGGACGAGCAGCATGATCCTTTGCATACATCTTGAGATCAGAATCAGCCCCCCTTCCTAATCCAACCTACCCTTGGAGACAGGCTAATTTTTCTGAAAGTGCCCTGACCACAAAACACTGATGCTAAGAAACAATCCACAGCTCTTACTCCCAGAATCAGACCTGAAATCCCCAGATTTATAATCAAGACCTTCTACTTTCCAATTCTCTGAATTCTCAATTTATCCATTCATATATTTATAAGCTACTTATGAGCCAAGAATGGTGTCCCGCCACTCAGAAACACATGACACAAAATCCTACTCTAAACGGCATTCAATAAATACTTGCTAAATCTGCCTGAATTAAATCTGGGAAGGAGCAAGATTCTTTATTACCTTTCCAATTTTTTATTCTCCTATCCCAAAGCCTTTGGTTTAAATAAAACAATGTTTTTTTTCTTAAATCTCATTTCATTCAAAAGAAAAGGGAAAATAAAATCTAAAAATTGTAATTTTTGTTTCTAGGCTTTACTACACGTTTCAAAGGGAATATTATTGTATTTCTGCTCTATTTATTAGACTCCTTGTTCCTGAGAACAATGTAGCAGTTTGGGTAATGTAACAGTTCATTAATGCAAGTGGCCACTTTGGGCTGTTAAATGATGAATAATTCCAAACAGTTATTTTCAAGTTGTTTCTGTCGTGTCATGGCGGCACTTCCTGTGTCTCGTATCTCACAGGGGAAAGGAACTGTGTTCTACCACAGGACCACAGAGGAAAATAATAATTGAACGAGTATCTGTTATGGTCATCGATTACGGCATCCAAACCGGCCAAACTTAGTAGCCTCAAATGATAAGCATTCAGATCACAAGCAATAAACTGTGTTATCTTGCACAGTTTCTGTGGTCTGGAATCTGGCAATGACGCTGACTCCTATGAGGGCCCAGTCAAGAGGCTGGCTGCGCTTACAAGAAGACTTCACCTGGCTTTAGGCTGTACTTCCGAGTGGTTCCTTCTCACGCCTGACAAGCTCGCGCTGGCTACAGGGAGGGGGCCCATCTCCACAGTGCCGCTGGAGGGGGTGCCGGGCAGAGGGCGGAGGAGAAGGACCCCACCCCACACATACAACCAGATACCCCTCACATCCAAGTCACAGCACTGTTTAAGTGTCCTTACAACACGGCAGCTGGCTTTGCTGTAGTAAATATATGCAAGCTTGAAGCCACGTCTTCACGAGTTCACCTCACCATCATTTCTGTAACATCCTATGGGCTACACAGGTCAGCCATGCACAGGGTGGGAGACCACACACGATGTCAAGGCCAGAGGGAGGCAAGTTCCACTGGAAGACATCCTGGAGGTTAGCTGGCTACCACACAATATTTGAGAATGTCTCACTATTCTGTGGCTTGATCGGGCGATTCTCCACATGGCGTTGCCGGCCAGCACACTGCAAGGAGGGCTGCAGGATGCAGGCAGGCATCGTGCACATGGCTGGTAGCTGGTACCACTCTCTGGTGTCTCGTCTTATACGGGGCACTGGTGCCATCCTGGGTCCCCACCCTCATGACGTCATCTCACTCTCATTAACTCCCAAAGGCCCCACCTCCAAAACCCATCACGTTGGACATCAGGGCTTCAACACAGGAATCTGGGGGAGGCACAAACATCCAGTCCGTAGCAGTCCTCAACACCTATTTGATGAAGAAATGGAGGAAAATCCTCAAATGGGACTGACTGTGCTAATACAAAACAACCACAACAAAAAGTAAGGAAATGAATGATGACTGGGCAGGAGAGTAACCGTAATGACGAAGGAAAACAGGGCATTCATGGGCACCAATATTTGGGGTTAAAAGCAGATTAAACAAATACTCAGTTTAAACCCTAAGTTTCAACTATCTTCCCAATCAAATCAGGAGGCAAACATGACAGTATTAATAAGAGAACACCAAGAACAGGGAACACAAATTGAGAGGAGTGAGAGACTATGAAGGACATGGACTAGATAATTCACCATCAAAATAATAATACTTGACACATCATATTAAGTTAAGCATCCACAGATACAATGTGCAGCTATACAGGCAATCTTTTGGAAAAACAAATTTAACAAGTGAGTTAAATTGGTTAGCAAAAGGTCAAAATGAGGTCACGGTCATGAGTTCAGCCGGTTTTGTTTTGTCCTGCTAACAGCTGCCTCTCTGACTCAGCCAGCTGTCTCTAAAACATCTGTGTTTTGGTCATAAGAGGGACTGAGAACATAAAGAAAAAAATTATTCATCACTGCTAGGAAGAAAATAATCAGTAAATGAGTAGCACTGTAAATGGTAACTAACAGTACAGGGTTCTGCTTTTTTTTTTTTAAATATTTGCACCATGACAGATGCCAGAATGCAATGGTAAGTATCTTCAAGGTGCTGGACAAGAATGCCTGTCAACCTTGAACTCTATACTTAATTAAGCCATCGTTCAATAAGAATTTAGAAATAACTAAGATGACAGCCAACCAAAAAAAGAAAAAAAAAATCAAAATAAGTGATACAGGAATAGAGATGCTTTGGTGGAAGGATTGGTGTAAATGATGAGCCCAGTTAAAGACAGAACCTGCCACTGTGAGTATTATGGCAATGGAACAGATTGTAGTATTACAACTTTTGAGAATATAAAATTACTACAACTTGCAAAACCTGTGAAAAGAGGAGATAGAAAAACTGTGGGGGCACCTGGGTGGATCAGTGGGTTAAAGCCTCTGCCTTCAGCTCAGGTCATGATCCCAGAGTCCTGGGATCGAACCCCGCATGGGGCTCTCTGCTTCCCTTCCTCTCTCTCTGCCTGCCTCTCTGCCTACTTGTGATCTGTCTGTCGGATAAATAAATAAAATCTTAAAAAAAAAATATCCATAAGGAATCTTCCAGATAGTTCAGGATGCACTATTCAATAGAAAATGCCAAAGAGGGTTTCAAAGTTCTGAGCAACCATCTCTCCACCCCACCAGTTTCTCAAAAGCCAGTTAAAGTCATGACACACTACAAATTCCCCCAGCCACCCTCTCTCCAACCTGTAACTTTTTCTAATGCACTGTGTGTTTCTAAGCCCACTGTGTTGCACTATGGTCATTATTCTATTTCAGCCCCATGCCGCTCACTCTTGTCTCCCTTCTAGCAAAAGCCCCTCTCCCCATACCCTGTGGCTCTGGCTGGGCTGTGAACAGGCCACACAACCTCAGGGCCATGATGGACCAGTCCCAGTACTTAGTCCTTATGGATATGGTAATTCATCTAAAGGTAGGTGAGTGACCAAAAAAGCAGGGCCAACCAGAAACCCCCCTTGGAATTATAATGCACAATGGCAGAACCAAGTTGGGACGCCGAGCTAAGACAACACGCTCCCAGAGCTACTGGCTGCCATCTTTCCAGGCCTCCTAGAGGAAGCCTGTCTCAGCAGGAGAAAACGAGGTGAACACACAGGAGAAAGGATAAGCAGAGAACAACAGAGACCCCAACAGAGAAATTCCAGGCAGCACTGGGTCTCAGCACCAAGATCTAAGGACCCAGTTTTTGAGGATATTTTAAAAAATTGTATAAGCTAACCACATCCGAAGATCCTTCCCATCTGTGGCAGAAAATACTCTCCATGGGTAAAATGTTTAGTGCGTTTCTGTCACTTAGCAACAGAAACTGCCTAATTAACCCACCCTTATAATTTTCTCCTTTCCTTCTTTCCAAGACTCAGCCTTATTCCCTGGATCTCATTCCTACCTAGTTCTTATAGATAGTGGGGCCTACTTTTCTTATGATTTGACTTCTACACTCTCCACGGTTTAGCTCAGGCTTCCTTTAGCTTAAGTTCATTCCCTTTGGAAATCAAAAACAAAACCAAAACAACAAAGACACAACAAAAAATAAGCCTGTCCCTTTTCCCTGAATTGCCTTCAAGCTCTCTCCCTCCGGATCTTTCCTCAGAGAATGCACAGATGTCTTCACCATCCATTCATGCCATTCTTCCTGTAATCTGCCTCAAATTGACTCGTCCCAAGCTCTTCCACTGAAATTGCTATCTTAAAAGATCAACAAAGGCCTTTTATATGCCAAATCAAAATCTAAGTCACAATGCCTGTGACTTAGAAATGGGGATTACTGGGTGTCCCAGCAGTGACTCCCAGGTGTCCTTTTCCAGAGCCCTGGGGTGGTAGGGGAAAAGATGATCTGACTCCACAGAGTGTGTTCTTCTGACTAACTTGCTACTGACTGGGCTATTTGACAGCTCTCTGTAAGGGGAGATAATGTGGAAATCTGATAGCAGTGCAAATGTGTCCTGTCCCGTGCAATGCAGATCAGATGGGTCCTACTCCTAGCCTTGTACGTGAACCTTGTTGGGAAAGGTATTTAAATCCCTCTAGTCCATCTGACCCAGCTTTAAAATCTTCCAGGTCACCTCATTAATCAAGCAACTGAACAAAACCTTTGATGTGTGTTCATTTGGCAAGAGTCAAGTTTTTGCATTGTCAAAAACTATGCTTCAACCTTTTGGTCTAGATCACACTTGCACTCATCACTTCACGTAGAGATTAACCCGGCTTGGCTTTCCTCATGTGATAGCTCCTGCCTCTGGCCCTAGGCCTCAGCCACTGGCCCTCCTCCGCTCATGGCATTCTTTCACACTTGTTCCCCTTAAATGTTGCAATTTGCCAAGAGTCTTTCCCAGATTTTCCCCCAGAGGCATGAGGGTAAAGGAGAGCAAGCACTTAGCAAGGTAGCTTTGCTACCTTGTTAATTGTTAATGTTCAATAAAAGTTATCTGGTATTACCATCATCCACATTGCCAGTTTTGTTATGGCTAAAAGTATTCTAAAAGCCTGTTTCTCTCTCTAGATCCCCTTTCAGGTACAGATTCTGTGTTCCACTCATCGTTGCCTCTTTAGCACCCAGAGATATAATGTTTGAGGGAGGGAGAGAACCACTGGGCTCTCGAAAGGTATTCATATTATCTTCTTACACTAAAATATTTTAGTGAAAGAGGTATTTAAGGCCCCAAACAAGCCTTCCTCCCTGATTCCCAATCACCAGTAAAGGTCTGGTGGAAGGTCTTGGGGGGACTCCTCACGTCTGCTTCCCTTTCCCACTTGCCAGATGATGATCTGAGACCCTTATAGCACAGAGTCGCTAGCGGTATGGGGTAGAGGGGGAGAGGAGCACAGTCCAACAGAAATAGAATGGAAATCTATCACCTATGTAATTATAGATTTCACGGTAGCCATGTTAAACAGGAAAAACAGGTGAAGTTCATATTAACAACATAGTATTTACAATTTAATAACATATATATGAAGCTTAAATCAGTATATACAAAATATTTCAATATGAAATTCCTAATGTGCTATTTTATATTACTTTTTCATGTGAACTTTTAAAATATAGTTTTATCTTACACTTTCAGCACACATTAGTTTGGGCTAGCCACACGGCAAATGCTCAACAGCCACACCTGGCTTGTGGCTACCTTATAGAACAGCATAGAGGGTCCTACAGAGAACACAGAAGCCAGCTATAGGGTCAGAGTGATAAAGCAGGAGGAGGACTTTTTGAAATGCAAATCTTCAGTCCTTCTCCTTTTTTAAAAAAAATTAAAAATACTTTGAATGACTTCCTGCTGTTATGGAAAAAAACAAATTCATTAAAATGGCTCACAGTCTGATGTCCAGGCCCTTTTCTTCCTGCTGTGGTGTGATGTTTCTCTAAACCATCTGAAGACTCTAGCCTGTGCACATAATCCTGGTGGGCGGTGAGCTGAGACAGGCAGGCACGACATACCAGCATTGCCAAGACAAAGGAGAAACAACCAAGAAGCTTACTCTCCTGTCCCATGGCTACAACAATGTGGCAAAGTCTAGGACCCAGAAGAACCACCCTGTGGCTTAGCCCTAGAACAAACAACAGACTAAGACAGGAAGTGAAGCTACCCAGACATGAGTGGGATCTCTAAGTGGTGTGGGAATAAGGGTTGTTCTCAGGATCATGAAAAGGAATTTTTATATGGTCATCACACAAATATAAAAGCATCTGATTACTCATATAAGTGGCACTAAGGGAGGAAAAATAAGATGCAAACTAAGATACATGCATCAAATTAGCCATTGAACAGAAAAGGATGATGTGGTCAGCATCATTAACTGAATTTAGTTCTCTCCTTTAAAAATATATATATATTTAATATTCAGAATGATTAATCCGTATGCATGTTCAGAAAAGTGAAGTGGTATAAAAAACCCTATAAGCAGGCACACAGAGTTCCAATTTATCAAACTCATAACTTACTAGAAAACTGTCCCAGAGGAACTCTTGCACAGAATGTGAATATTATTTCCAAAATGTATATTTTAGAAATGTCCTATCTGGGGCACCTGAGTGGCTCAGTGGGTTAAGCCTCTGCCTTCAGCTCAGGTCATGATCTCAGGGTCCTGGGATCGAGCCCCATATTGGGCTCTCTGCTCAGAAGGGAGCCGGCTTCCTCCTCTCTCTCTGCCTGCCTCTCTGCCTACTTGTGATCTCTGTCAAATAAATAAAAAAATAAAATCTTAAAAAAAAAAAGAAATGTCCTATCTTATCAATCCCTATTTTTTTTAAAGATTTATTCATTCATTTTCAGGGGTGAGGGGCAGAGTAAGAGGGAGAGAGAATCCTCAAGCAGATACCCCACCAAGTGTGGAGCCTAGCAGTAGGGCTTGATCCCATGATGCTGAGGATCATGACCTGAGCTGAAATCAAGAGTCAGACGCTTAACTGACTGAGCCACCCAGGCACCTCACTTTCAATCCTTATTGAGTAAATGCTTTTAATAAGAAATATAATGGACTTAAATATTAGTGATTTTTACTTAAATATGAAGAATTACCTTCTCACATCATGGTTCGTGCTCCTTCAAGATAAAAATTCCTTGATATGGAATATATTGTGATGATATGGATGCTTTTTTGCTTCTCAAAACACAAGAGTTAATACTTAGAGACTGTCCTTCAGAGTGTCACCAAAAAAAAAAAACTGTGTGTGTATATATGTAAAAAAATACATTTAAGTATGTAATCTTAATTAATTTAATTAAATTTAATTATTAATTATTAAATTACTTAATTTAATTTGTAATCTTTTATGTACTAGAAAATTACCTTTACTTAAAAAGGTAATTTTCTAGTACATAAAAGATTACAAAAATGTTGCCAGGTTATCTGTTGTTTATATGAAGAATAAGAAGTTTGCCAAGAGGCTTAAGACTAATTCCTTTAAATGCTCTTAAAACACAAAGCCACATATCCTAGAATAGGTAATTGTCTGGAAGCATGGGATAAGATGTCTTGGACTCCAGTTATTTTAAAATTAAATTAATAAGGAAGGAATAGTCTATACAATATTGCAAGGAAGCTAGAAAAATTACAAAAAGGATGGAGATCTTTATGAACCATAAGGGCGTGATTTCCAGAATATAAAAGTTAAAAAAGCAAAGTACAGAAAGGTGCTTCCAGTAAGCACCTTTTTTATAAGAAAAAAGAAGGAAAACCATACATTCTCTTTTGTTAGAAGGATAAATCAGGAATAATGGAAATGTTGATCAATAGAGGATGGGTGGCAAGCGAGATTGCTGAGTGCGATTTTTTATAGTTTCTAAGTTTTAACAACGTCAATGTCTTACATTTTCAAAAACAAAATTAATAAAGGAGCAAAAGACTAAGACTGAATATAAGCAAGGAAAATGGATCAAAGTGGTAACATAAATAAGGAAAACTAATTCTAGAAACTTTTCGATGCATTATCTTGACCGTGAAATGATAGTGGGATATATGCCAAAGATTAATGAAGTGCCAAGAGATCTTAAACTTTACTCAGTTGGTTTATGGATGGTTCTATCATGACATCATAATTTTTAAAAAAATATGTGTTGTATATGGCAAAGCAAGCAAATATACTGATAGCATAGTGAATCATGAGGAACCAAGATTTTCCTCCCTTCCCCTATGATACTCTGTTTTGTTTCTTAAATTCCACTTATGAATGAGACGAAATCAGTGAGAGAGAGACAAACTGAAAGAGACTCTTGATCATAGGGGATGCCGGAGGGGATAGGGTCAGGGATGGAGTAACTGGGTGATGGGCATTAAGAGGGGCAGGTGATATTATGAGCACTGGGTGTGATATCATATAAGACTGATGAATCACTGAACTCTACCTCTGAAACTAATAATATACTATATGTTAATTAATTGAATTTAAATTTTAAAAATAATAATAACATTTTTAAAAAACATTAAAAAAAAAGAGACTGAGAGTTCTGGGGATGGAGGGTAGCACATTATGGATGTATTTAATATCACCAAACTACATTGGTTATGATGATCGATTTTGTGTGTGTATATCTGTACCACAATATAGGGAAAAACTATTAAAAAAAAGGAACCAAGATTTTCACTGTAAGAGATAAAAGATTAATACTTCAGAAGTGAAATTAAAAAATATATATATGCATGTGACCCAACATGAATGTCCAGCTCTCGGAAGGGACTTACTTCTTGGCAGTACTGCAAGATATCCTCCTTGGTGCCAATGCAGGTCTTGGTCCCTGAAGGATCGGACTCCCACTTTCCATTCTGCACGTTCATGTGCATGTTCAGCTTGCCGCAGAACATGGCAACCTGGGGTTCTGCCAGCAGGCCGGCATTGCCGTCAGTGGGCACCTAAAAAAAATAAGTTCAGGTTAGTTACACAAATCCACAGCTCTGGGGAAGAGGTTGGGGAAGGGTTGTGAAGAGGAACATGGCATGCAGCGATACCAAAAATAGTTCATTTTCACTTCCAGTAATTCTGCAAGTAGGAATTAGCCCTGCCTTCCACATTCCCTTGAGCATCATGTAGGCTAATACATCTCCAACCGCCTATAGTACAGTGCTTTTTTTAAATGTTGAAATACAGGCATTAACAATACTGAGAAGAATTTATTCATTGAAAAGTTTATGCAATCCCCCGTAGCAGATTCTGCAGTGCCTACTGAAAGGTTCTGAAAATAAAATAAGGTGTTTTTCTGAAATAAAAATAATCACTCTGGAGGAAACCATATTCTCATAATAGCCTCCAACTGACTCACACAAAGAACAATGCCAACTCCCTGCTGGATGACCAAGTCTAAGAGTAAGGTTGTACGGTACCTCCCAGAGCTGAGGGCATGGTGTCAGAGTGCCTTCTTAGTTCGCAAGTGACATTATTATTTTCTAAACATAAAAATTACTGTAGAATTTACCACGCACAAATATGGCTGAGTATGTTGGCCATTCCACTGGTTTTCCCCAGAATATTCCCTAGTTATCACTCTCAGCTCTTTTTTTTTTTAATATAAGACTTTATTTATTTGAGAGAGAGAAAGCACAAGAGCATGGGAGGAAAGAGCAGAAGTGGGGGGGGAGGGGCAGTGGGAGAAGGAGAAGCAGACTCCCTGCTGAGCAGGGAGCCTGATTTGGGGCTTGATCCCAGGACTATGACCTGAGCAGAAGGTATTGCTTAGCCAACTGAGCCACCCAGGCACCCTATCACTCTCTCAGCTCTTAAGAACAGGTTAAGGGTGCTGGAGTCTCACCTCCCCATGCACACTGTGAGGATGCAGCAAGGTCTCTTTCCCAGAGTCCAGTAGAGCACCTGCTGTGTGGTAAGCTCTTAATAGGTCCTAGCTATTACTGTTACAGGCAGTATACCATTTCCCCAAAATAACTAAAAAGGTTGCCCTTCTGTATTTCCAATCAGTATCTGTGAACAGATACTACCTTTCTAGAAGTGTTTTTCAAATTTTACTTAATGGGCTCTGATGTGTCAAAAGATTAAAAATATCAACAAGAGATAAAAAAAGAAATCTACAGGAGTAAAAGCGTTGTAATTCCTGCTTTGTTAAACCCAGCCGCTGAGGAAATGGGTGATAGCCATGTCAAGAAGAGTAAACTTCCACCAGAAGCCATTCATACTGTCGAGAACTAGATGATTCTATAATAAAGTGTATCATTTCTAAAAATTGTTCACAGGAGGGAATAAAAAACAAAACACTAAAATTGCACTGAGAGATTTCAGTTAAGAAATAGCTTCTTGACATTTCTTCCCACAGAAATGTAAAAATAGATCAAACATCTGTCCATTCTAGTCAGCTTCATATATATTTTGTCCAACCACAGCAGATTTATATTATTTAAAAAAAAAAAAAAACTTGCACTGAACCCAGCTGAGACCCGACACAGATCCGAGTGCAAAAGCTCCTGGAAAAATCTCTAAAATCATATTTCAGGTAACATTTTCTACGTACCTAATTCTACTTAAGTATATTATAAAGGTATACTGAACAACATTCTGCCTCTCCATCTCCAGATGTAACAGAGCAGCTGAAACCACAGTATCGTGTTGTCAGCAGGAATCAACAAGAACAGCTGGGACCCCTCGACTCCCCAGTCTGGGCCCTATGTCACCTCCTACAATTTCCAAGCCAGAACCCGGGCATCTCATTTTCCAACAGATGCAAAAACCAGCCTAAGCAGAATGCTCCACGAACTTAAGTTTAACAGCTTTCTTGAGGGAACAGGAGGAAATTCAATGCCTTGATTCTAAAAAATCAGAACACAAATTTTGTCAATTTTATTGAAGTAGTGAGACAATAACTCTGTAAGAAAGTCAAATAATCATCAGATACCTACAGATAAGGCCCTATATGAGATGCTATCGAGGATATAAAAATATTTTTAATATATAAAATTTATTTATGTCTATGTAAAATATGAACCCTTGTCTTCAAGGAAGTTATAGTCTAGTAACAAAATCACTAATGGATTCTCCATGATACTTCATTCTGTTCAAACTCATTCCTTGTCCCAAAGATTTCCAGTCTTAGAATGTTGTTAACTTATCTCTTAGCGACCGGAAAGACTAATGGGTCCCCCACCACAGCTGGTAATTATTTTATTGAATGAATTCCCCCCTTGGTAGCTCAAAATGTCTCTGTGCCTCAGATCCTCCCTGACCTGCTAACTACAGTTTCTACCTCCTCATCAGTGAAAATGCCATTCATCCCACACCCTCCCTTCAAGGAACATTTAAGTGCCAGTTTCTCTCCCTGAGGCAGCCAGCCTCCAAGAAGGCCCCCAAGGATCCCGGCCTCCGGGTATTTAAGCTCTTGTCAGTGCTATCCCATAATGCATAAAAGGTCTGTCTGCACAACAAACAAAATAGGGCCAAAATGATATGTGACTTCCAAGGAAAGGTCATGAAAGGCACCACGGCTTCTTCCTTGCTCTCTGGGATCTCTCGTTTTTGGGGAGGTCAGCTGCCATGCTGTGCAGACACTCAGGCAGCCCTACGGAGAGGCCCACAGAACGAGATGAGGAACCATGGCCTCCTGTCAACACAAACGTGAGTCAGTTTGGAAACATCCTACAGCCACATCAAGCCTTCAGGACCACAGCCCTTGCAGGCAGGACTGAAACCTGGAGTCAGAACCTCCGGGTAAGACGCGCCCAAATTTGTGACCCACAGAAACTGAGATACTACATGCCTGTTGTGTGAAACCGTTGTATTTGGAGTGACCTACTACCCGGCAAGACACCTCACGTGCTCTTCCTTCTCCAGCTCTGTAAGATGTCCACAAACAGCCTTGGATCGCTTCTACTTGAAAAATGCAAACAAGAGACAAAAAGTGACTCCTCCTTTCTTTCATTCTCCAGAGCAGAGGGTCAGCAAATTTCTTCCGTAAGGGGACAGATAGTAAATATTTAGTAAATATTTGATGTGTTGTGAGCAAGGTCTCTGCTGTGACTATTCTATTCTGCTGTTATAATAAAAAAGCAGCCTCAGACAACATGCAAAACGGGTGTAGCTGTTTTTACCATAAAATTTTATTGACAAAGCAGGTGGGGGCCATCGTCTGCCTATCCCCTTTCTTACAATAGATTTTATCATCTGGTGATTTCAGCACTCACTCACACCACCTTCTCACCTGCCTCTTAAGCCCCCTGCCATCTGGCTTACGTTCTACCCATCAACTCAGATTGCTTTCTCAAAGGTCACATTTAGCCTCTGGAGAAACCAAATAGGCTTTTTCTTCACTACCTGTTACTTTTCAACTTCTTGGCCACACAAGAATTCTTCCTTGAAGACTTTTCCCTTGGACTCTGTGGCAATGAACTACCGTGGCTCCCCTTACTCCTCTGATTATGCCATTACTAACTCTCCATCCTTCAGTTCCATACTGGAAGACATTCCTAAAGATGGTGGTGGTGGTGTGGTTTGCTTCTCTTTTACCTTCTTTATAAAGTCTTCGAGATCTCGTGCTTTCAACTCCTAGCTGTAGTGCGGCAACTCCAATGAAACAACCATAACAATCAATGGCAGCAAGTGACATTGCTTTTATCAGTAAGTTTGCATATACAACACATGCTAGGCACTGAACTCGTTTTGGGGACAAAGCAGTAAATTAAGCCTTGCCCTTGCCTTGACAACAGGATGGTCAACCATCCCAGTTTGCCTGGGACAGAGGGGTTTCCAGGATGTGAGACTTCTTGTGCTGAAACCAGGAAAGTCCCTGGCAAGCTGAGACAACTAGTCATCCCAGCTGAAAAACACATCAAGTAAGTGTTCTTTCGTTCCTACCTTAATTTCTTTTTATTTCTTCCATTCTGCATTCCGTCATCCTCCCCTTTCCCTGACTACAGTTCTTTTGATGCCACCTGTGTGTATGTGTGCACAAGTCCACTACTCAAATGGTGGTAATCCTTCTCACATCTCAAATGCATTGATTCTGGCCCTATCATCTTACCAAAAAACATTTTTTTTTTTCCTAAGTAGGCTCCACACCCAGCGTGGGAGCCCAATGCGGGGCTTGAACTCATGACCCTGTGATCAAGAGTTGGACATGGGTTGCCTGGGTGGCTTAGTCGGTTAAGCGTCTGCCTTCTGTTCAGGTCGTGATCCCAAGGTCCCGGGATCAAGTCCTGCATTGGGATCCCTCCTCAGTGGGGAGTCTGCTTCTCCCTCTCCCCACCCTCTTTTCATACTCTCTCTCTTTCAAATAAATAAAATTTAAGAAGAAGAAGAAAAAAAAAGAGTTGGACGCTTAACCTACTGGAAAACTTTTTTTAAATTTTTTTAAAAGATTTTATTTATTTATTTGAGAGAGAGAGAGAGAGAGCACAAGCAGGGTGAGGGGCGGAAGGAGAAGCAGACTCCCCGCCAAGCAGAGAGCCTAATATGGGACTCCATCCCAGGACCCTTGTATCATGACCTGAGCGGAAGGGAGACGCTTAACCGACTGAGCCAACCAGGTGTCCCTGTAAAACATTTTTAATTGCCTTGTGATCTCTTCCTTTTAACAACGGTAGTTAGCACCAGAAGATCTATGTTTCAGTTCCTTTTGGATTTTTCACCAGATGAGATCTAACAGTAACTAAAAAATTAACTATAGAGAATCATGATCATTAACACACTCCATTTTCTGACAGTGGAGAATGCTTAATAGTTCAAACTTTGATTCCTCAATAATTAGGGCCAATTATTGCACTAAAAATTATAAAATTGGCTGTATGTATACATCTGTTACATTTGACATTACAAGAGCCCCTTCACAAATTAATACTTAATTCACAGAAACATGTTTCTCGGGCAAAACTTCTTTCTCAAACCTACACCAGCTATGTACAAGATCACAGCAATCAGCTGGGAGATGCAAACTGAACAAGAAGCTTTTCTCTTCTTACTGAAGCCCACCTGCAAAGAATTCTGTTTTAAGTAACATTCCTAGCTCAGTCAACTTTAAAAAAAAAAAAAAGAAAAGAAAGAAAACCCACAAGGATCCTCACCTGCATCAAATAGGGTTTTTAGAAACAAGCAACAAAGCCCTGGGTTGCTACAAGCAGCCCCCTCTTTGGCACAGAACCAGGAGGAAACCATCACCAGCCAAGGTGGTCACACAGGAGATAATACGTAGCCGTCATCCAAGGGCTTGATGATTTTACTCAAATCCTTTTTTCCGAATGCAGACTTAAAGAAATGGCTTAATAATCATATGCAGAGTCCGATGCAAGACCTGTTAATGTGGACACTCTTAAAACCGAAATCTTTGGGTCCTAGGGTAAGTTATCTGCTGCCAATTAAAATGCGTACTCTCTCAAAGTCTTCCTAAAGAGAATTACTCTCCTAACTTTTTAAAAACATTTCTCCTTTTAACAGAAATTTGCAATGTAGAACGTTAGTAGATGGGAAACAGAGCCACTTCAGTAACCATCATAACGCTATGTGAGGTAACATAAGGTTACTTTGCAGAAACACAAGCCTAAAAGATTGGAACCCTGGCATAAATGGCCACTCATGGTGCGTGTGTTTCTGAGAGTGAAAATGAAGATAATTCTTATAAACGGAATGACTTTCCACTGACATCATAAGACCAGAGATGCTTTCCCATGGGAAAACAGTGGTCAGTGACAATGAACAAAATAAGCGGCTAAAACAATGGAGCATCCACACATTGCCTCCAAAGCAACAGCCTATTTATTACAGAATGCCCTGAACTACAGAGACCAAAATAGTGCACCTAAAAATGCTGTTCATCTTTTATAAGCAAACCTTTGCTGCGAGAAAAATATTTTAGGGCCATAATATCTGGAGAACTGAAATGAAAATGGACTTTCCAAAGCAAGTTAGCTGGAAAACAAGACTTTTTACAAGGGCTTAAGGGGAAATTAACAAACAAAAATAAACATATATGCCTAATTTAAGCCCATCTGTGGAGCTGAACCTGAAATTTACACCAAGAACTGATGCACTTTACAAGGGCAAAACCAGCCTCTCCAACAAGTTCCCCTGCAGTCTTTTCACACTGGGTGTTCCCTTTCCCAAAAAAAGTTTCTCTTTATTATCATCAAGGAGATCAAAATTCCTTATAGAGCAGGCTTGGCAGCATTCCTCCCACACAGTCCTGACTAAAAGGGAAAGGGAACAAGGAACGCTCTGTTTTGCTGGCTGAAAAGTCTCGCTTGGCAAGGAGAGGGCAAGGATCCATAGCTTAGCTGCATCCGTGGATTTATGTAATTTTAAGGTTCATGGCTAATGAAAACCATCTGGTTTTTGCATTTAAACGGGCTTCTCACTGGTCTGAATAGCTCGCCTCATACGGTGGGATATTTGGTATTATTTAATTACTTCACAATTCCCCCCAGGGTGGGGCCAAATTCTTACATGGTATCTTTTTAAAAGCACACGTGATACTATTTCTATCACACCCAAGATTTTCTCACATAAATACCTTTTACCTGGGCATAACTCAAATGTACCCCACAAAAACGTTTTTAAATTTACTTTTAAGACATTTGGGTTTTCCATTTTCAGTGTAATTAACTGTTCTCTAGAATCACAATCTAGAAGATCTAAGAGTGAACCCCTTTCAAGGGGAAACGCAGTACATTAAGGCTTAACATAAATTTTCTTTCTCCAAAGAAAAAGACTGACCGACTGTAAGGTTTTCCTTAACATCCTTCTCCCTTCCCCCAAATATCATAAGCGGACCATAACATCTGCAATTGCCCATTTTGTATCTAGAACAGAGCAACAAATTAAAATTAGAATCCCAGAACTGGAGGAATCGGTAAAATCATCCATTCCAACTCTAAGGAGAAGGAAAAGGCTCTGGTAAGGATTCGTCCAAGGCCACAGTATTAAGAAGAGGCAGAGGTGGGAGGTGGACCTCCTCCATTAATGGTTTTGTATACGTTTTGGTTTTTGTATACCAGATGACTATCAAAACAGAAAATTGCAATCTTCCTAGGTTTCGCCCTAGGTGTGTGGGTGCATGTACTTACAGAGGGAAGAACGGAGAGACAAGTTAAAGCACACAGAAAAACAAAATGCGATTATAGAAACTGTACACAGTTTCAATTTACCTGTGTGGAGGGTTGGCCTTCTTCATTACATCCGCTACTTGGGGCACAATTATTTCAGATCTTGAGTTTCAGGCTAAACTCCCCCGAAATTTGCCACAAGCGTGAGTAAAGAGAAAAGATTCATTTTGAGAACTAATCCACCTATTTCACTCCTTGAAATCTGACGTTCTTTTTGAGCACTGTTGACTTGGCTCAAATGACAAGTTCCCCCTCCTTGAATACATGGTCTCTGCTGGTACTGACCGAGTGAATGCTTGTATGGGGACCCGGAAAATGGAGACCACACCAGTGGCCGGGGCCCACAGCATAAATCTAAACCTACATCAGCCTGCACTTCAGGGAAACACCTGTCAAGAAATTTCAATGGTCACCAATCACAATGTGTCAACTGAGCTGGTTTACCTTACCCTAGAAAATAGGACCTACTAGCTTTATAAGGAAATCTCCCACCTCCCAGCCAATCATGCCCCTGTTTCTGCACTGCCTTTTCAAAAACTCTTTAAAACTCTTCTTCCCCCAACTCCCTGGGGAACACTATTCCACTGCTTGTGGGGCACTGGGCTCCCCCAATTCATGGGCTGTTTTCTCTTGAATGAAGGATATCAAACTTGTAACTTACATTGTTTTAATTTTGTCCTTTGCCAATATCAAGTTTTTCTTTCTGCTCCTAATTCTTCTAAAGCAGACCTCAAACTCCCTCCATTTCATAACAAGTCCAGTAAATAATTCTTAATGCTGGTGCCCAGCAGGATATCAAGAGATCTTTCAGCAGAAACCTTTGTTACTCGACACCCATAAAATTAAATTACCAATGTTTACAGCATGAATTTTAGGCAGGCCTAAGAAAGAGTGATGTCCACTGCCCAGAACAGATATAAAATCTAAAACTGGAATTTAAAAAAATAAAGTCTCATAGATGGCAAAACTATATGCCTAAAAAAGATCTATCCTATAATGCCCATTTAGTCCTGAACAGTAAGTGTTGTATATTTTATATGCAGTATATTTAAACTGCATGCATATATATCATAAATATCATATATAGTATACCATGCATAATTTTGTCTAATGTGCTTTACACTGGTAATAGTCAAATTCTTTTCAGGTTCATTGATGTAGAATTAGTTTATCCCTTTAATTTTAAGTTTTACTGGTATGTTTCATATAGTTGCCCAACAAAACACACAGTTATCATATCTTTAAACTATTTTGACTCCCTTAGCATTGCTAGCTCATCAGCCTTGGCCTTGTGCACAGGGAGATAGGAAAAGTTAAGGGCAGAGTTAAGGGCAAAAATCAAAGTATCTACTTAGGGCTTTCCTTTCATGATCTCATTTGATTCTGAGAAAAAACAAGATAAGTCACTTCTTCATCTACTTGAATAATCAGAAAGACTCAAAATCTGCCTAGGACTCTAATCACAGCTGTTACTCAAAAACCTATGCTTGCTTTTTTCTTACTGAGCCTAGTTCTCCTAGTTCTTAACCTTTTTTATTTTTCAGTCTTGAATATTATTTTCAAACAACTTCTTCCCACTATGGTTGTAATATTGTGCAGTTCTTTGTTTCTGGCTTCTTAAAATATTATTTTTAGGAACACCTGGGTGTTTCAGGTGGTTGAGTATCTGTCTTCAGCTCAGGTTATGATCCCAGGGTCCTAGGATGAAATCCACACGAGGCTCCTTGCTCAGCAGGGAACCTACTTCTGTCTCTGCCTGCCACTTTCCCTGCCTGTACTCTCTCCGACAAATAAATAAATAAATAAAATCTTTAAAAAATAAGTAAAATATTATTTTTAGAGGAAGTAAAAGTTCTAAACAAATCTAAAGTTTAAATGTTTAATCAGCATTTCTTAAATTTAAATCACTAGATGTTCACTGGGTCTTATGCACAACTAGTGACTCATTGAACATTACATCAAAAACTAAGGATGTACTATGTGTTGGCCAACTGAATTTTTAAATAAAAAAAAAAAAAAATCAATCAATCGAGGTTAACAACCTAGTAATGTTTGGTGGCTTGCTCTTTAAGAAATCTCCCCTGAGGGGTGCCTGGGTGGCTCAGTGGTTAGGCCTCTGCCTTCACCTCAGGTCATGGTCTCAGGGTCCTGGGACAGAGCCCCTGTCTTAGGGCTCTCTGCTCAGGGGGGAGCCTGCTTCTCCGTCTCTCTCTCTGCCTGCCTCTCTGCCTACTTGTGGTCTCTGTCAAGTAAATAAATAAAATCTTAAAAAAAAAAAAAAAAAAAGAAAAAAGAAATCTCCCCTGAAATGCAAATAAAAAGTTTCTCCTCAATTTGTTTTCTTAAATCAGAAGTAGCAAATTCAATCTGCAAAGCAGGGGTCTACAATCACCAACATTCCAACTGTTAACACATGTTCATCAACCCTTTCACCTTACATAATCTGTATTTTTCAGGGATATATGTATATATCTCTCTATATATACCTACTATACAGGTAGGTAGTAGTAGTAATAAATGTGCATGCATATACATGGGGGTTTGTTGGTAAAGAGCAAGCAAATTTCAAATGAAGGTGTTCTGTTAAAATCTCATTCTAGAGTTAATGCATTTAAGTCATGTTGCTAACAAGCTGGAGGACCTGGAAATTGGGTTTCCCAGAAATCCTGGTTTGTTTTTTATTTATTTTTTTTAAAGAGTTTATTCATTTTACTTGACAGAGAGAGAGATCACAAGTAGGCAGAGAGGCAGGCAGAGAGAGAGGGAGAAGCAGGCTCTGTGCTGAGCAGGGAGCCCGATACAAGGCTTGATCCTAGGACCCTGAGATCATGACCCGAGCTGAAGACAGAGGCTTAACCCACTGAGCCACCCGGGTGCCCCAGAAATGCTGATTTGAATGGCATCCATTGTGAAGAAATTTGATAATAACAAATGAAGAATTTTCCTGTATAATTTCTGCTAGTTCTGACAGCCAGGGCAGATTAGCATTCAGTACACAAAGCAAACCAGAAAAATTCAAATTCTATTATTCCTCTCCATTTTAGACACAGGAACAGTTCCATAGGTGTTCAGTTTCTGAAGTTTTACCATTTCCTATCAAATCTGGCCAACCTCAGCTAAGATCAGTGAACCCAGAGGTCTGGGAACTACCATAAACGGTTATTATTTTAAGCCACTGAATTTCAGGGTGGATTGTGGCTTTGTGTCATTGCTGTAGCAAGGCAAACTAATACAGGTATGTATCTGATAGAAATACTCAAGTACTAAGTAATAGAATCAGAGTTCAGAATTATTCCAGAAGGTACACATTTTTTCAAATTGAAATTTTTAAAGTATATACAATATCCTGTAATTTGCCTGAAATAATTCCTTGAAGCAGTACAGGACAGGAAAGGCACAGCTGGGTAGCAGTTCCATAAACAAAACAAAACAAAAAAACCTTCCAAAGGCTTTAAGAGATGAAAATAAAAGGAAAAAATATAAAATAAAGGCAATGTACTCTTATGTTTTATAAATACAAGGCCCCAGATGATCATGGGAAATCCTGTTGTGCCAAATCACATCCTCAAAGATGTATTAACATTTTTATCTTTTTAAAAAGTTTTTCTTTTTTTTTAGATTTTTATTTATTTGACAGTCAGAGATCACAAGTAGGCAGAGAGGCAGGCAGAGAGAGAGAAGCAGGCTCCGCGCTGAGCAGAGCTGGATGTGGCACTCCATTCCAGGACTCTGGGACCACGACCTGAGCTGAAGGCAGAAGCTTTAACTGAGGCACCCAGGCGCCCCAAGAGTTTTTCATTTTTAAGTAATCTCTATGCCCAACATGGGGCTCGAACTTACAACCCTGAGATCAGGAGCTGCATGTTCTACTGAGTGAGCCAGGCAGGTGGCTCTGTAGTCACATTTTTAGATAAACACTAAAAAAAACTAAAGAAAGGTTACCTTGGAGGGTATGAAACTGAATAAAGTAAACCTCATTTAAAACGGAGTCAGAAGGCCAGAAGGGGAAGCTCTATCACCCTCACTACTCTTCAGTTGCATCCCCATCAGGAAGAAGCCTATTTTGCTACTCGAGCAGGAGGAGGAATTTCTCCTCACCCAGCAACAAGGTCAGCCAATAGGAAAATTCCACACCTCAGCCAATGAGAAACCATCACCACTCTGAGCTCTTGCATTCCTGCAAAGAACTTGTATTCAAAGCAGTCCCTCCCAACTTCTTCCTTTTCTCTAAAAGTTATGCTCCTGTCTTTTGACCTCCTTTGGTTTGCCAAAGCTTGTGTGTCCCAAGCTGCAATACCTCTGCTACTCCCACAAAATCCAGATGTTCATAAAATAACTGGCTGTTTTTTGTTTTTTTTTAAAGATTTTATTTATTTATTTGACAGAGATCACAAGTAGGCAGAGAGGCAGGCAGAGAGAGAGGAGGAAGCAGGCTCCCTGCTGAGCAGAGAGCCCGATGTGGGGCTCGATCCCAGGACCCCGGGATCATGACCGGAGCCGAAGGCAGAGGTTTTAACCACTGAGCCATCCAGGCGCCCCTAACTGGCTGTTTTAATATAGGGTTGACAAAGGAGACAAAATTTTATTAGGTAACTTTAATGAAAATAAGAAAAAAGGAGAAAACAACATCTGAAGGAAAACTTCAAGGAAAAGTCTCAAAATGCAAAAACAGTGATGGAGAGTTGCTGAGAAAGAACATCACATCATGGAGATGGTGAGCACCTCCTCAAGGAGCCATGTAAGTGGATGGATAACCATCTATCAGAGTTGCAGAGGAGGTTGCTCAGTTGCGTGGGAAGTTGGAAGAGGTTCAAAGTTATCAAAAGTTTAAAGCAGTAGGATCTTGTGCTCAAATAAAATTTTGTGTGAACCCCTCGCAGATGGGTATTCCCCGCTCAAAACCTGGATTTCCACACCTCACACAGCTTGTGTAACACTGGTCTCTCCTAAAATTTGCTCTACTACTGTCTTTTCTATTGTTCACCTATGGGCCTACTGCTCTCCACCCCAAACACCTTTGCTCCCTTCTGTCACTGGCATTCTTAACATAGTTCTCAAGAAAATGACTACACTGTCGAGTACCCTGAACCTGTACAATTAAGGGCGAACACCAGCTGTTTGAACTGAGGAACTGAATTTTTATTTGATTTCACTGTTATTAATGTAAATTTAAATTTTAAAAAGTGAGTCCGATTACTGAAAAATGTTTAAGCAAGTTTACAACTTGAATAAGCAGAGCCACTTTCTGACTTTACATTTTATGAGCTCTTAGAAAAATTTTCTGATGGAAATTTAGTGTCCCAGTTGAGATTTTGATGACTTAGTATGAAAAATTATGTTGTAAAATACTTCGTAATTTTATATGCTGAATGATAAGTGGGTTATACTTAAAATATATTAAAATTAATTTCAATTGTTTCTTTACTTTTTCAAAATATGGCTCCTAGAAAAATTTTAACTAAGCATGTGACTTACAGTATATATATATATATTTTTTTAAATATTTTATTTATTTATTTGTCAGAGATCACAAGTAGGCAGAGAGGCAGGCAGAGAGAGAGGAGGAAGCAGGCCCCTTGCTGAGCAGAGAGCCCTATGTGGGGCTCAATCCCAGGACCCTGGGATCATGACCTGACCCGAAGGCAGAGGCTTAACCCACTGAGCCACCTAGGCGCCCCCTTACATTATATTTCTAATAGACAGTGCTACCCTAAAACATGTCAGACAAAGGCAATACAGAATTTAAAATGTGGTAATAAATGTCCATGTCAACATATTAGCCATTTATCATCAATCTTACTGCATTCTTCTCAGTCTTTCTTATAATCTCTTGGAAGTGAGGACTTCAATTAGTTCAGCTGGCACAGACCAGCACATTTATCAGAAACCTGATAAATATTCGATAGGAGGTAGAGAATCAGATAAAATAATGGCTTAACTGTGGCAGAAGAGCCACAGGCTCTTGGTTTTATCTCTTATAGCTGAGAAACAAAGATCTGACTGGGGATGGATAAGGCGATGCTCCAAACACATGCCCTTTTTAGCTTTTAAGATGATAGCAATCACCTGCTGCTATCTTTAAATCTGACTGATTCTGTGGGCTTCTACATTTTTCTTTCTTTTTCTTTAGATCTCTGTAAGTGACAATTCATTTAAATGGGCAGGTTTTTTAAATTGAGTTAAATGTATTTTGTTTCCACTCAGTATGTTTTTAAAAGGAAAATTTTTAATGAAAACAGTCTAATGCTATTAATTAAACAATGCTCCTGCCTCATATTTTGCACTTGGCTGTGCAAATGCAAAATCTTATTCTAATTACACTCGGCCCAGCAAAAAACATGCAAATTTCCCCACAAAATACTCACGCTAAGATTACACGCCCCCCTCCCCTGCCCCGAGCAGTGAGGGCGCTGGCTGCTGGCCACATGTAGCCCAACTCAGCCCTCTGCAGGAGGTAGAGGTGTGTGCAGAAGAGGGTGGGGTGAGAAAAGGGGATGCACTGAGTTCTGGAATGCTGGTACAAGAACTTCTGTCATTTGGTACCTCACGCTGAGATCCTACCAGATTTCTCCCACATGACACCAAATGATTCCTAAAGTTAAAGCCTCTATGTCACCTGGGTTTAGCACACAGACACAGCCAAGTAAAGAGCATATTTATGAGCTCTAGACAGAATTTATCTCATTGATCTGGAACATACTGTCCGCACATAATTTGTAAGCTAAATTGTTGAGATTGTTCCAGGGTCATTTCTCTTTTTAATATGAGGCTCTGATGTTGACCTGATATTTGAGATGTCTCACTCATTACCTGGCAGATGCACTTATCTTTACCTTTTATTCAGTATCGTATTCCTCACAGGGCACCTGGGTGGCTCAGTCGGTTGGGCATCTGACTCTAGATTTTGGCTCAGGTCATAATCAAAGGGTTGTGGGATCAAGCTCCTCACTGGGCTCTGAGCTCAATGCAGAGTCTGCTCAAGATTCTCTCTCTTTCTCTCCCTCTGCACCTAACTCCCCTTGCACTCTCTCTCTCTCTCTAAAAATAAAGAAAATCTTTTAAAAATATACATCATAGTCATCACTAATCTAATGACACAGCTCTAGAATGGACTTTATCTGTACCACCGCAGTATTCTAGAGCATAAAGCTTATATGCTAACATGCTTAAGGTACAAATAAGTGCATATTTAAAAGTTTAGTGTTGCCTTTTCTATTTTTTTTTTCCTTTTATCACTGCAATACTGATCCACTCAAAATGTCCCACATAGATGAAACAGTCCCAAAGGATCATTAGATGGGGAGAAGAGAACAAAAAGTTTTGAACAAACTGCAGCTGGGAGGATAAAATGAAAAACAAGCTTCCAGAAGAGGTAGTTAGTTTATAAATGGAGTTAGTTTATCATTTAATTAGAATATGTACAGGAGGGCCATACCCACAAATCTGCATCCTAGAGTTACCCATACAACTTGGACTGGAGAGAAAAAGGGACATATTCCTCTAACCTTTGTCAGCCCAGAAATTCATCCCTATTTTCCTTCACAGCTTCTACCAGGTTTTAGGCTTCAGGCCACTATGAACCTAACAGAGGCAGAGAGACAAACAGGGCTAAAACAGGGAGAGGTGGGTAATGGGATCCCTAGTCTTGGCCTGTCCTTAGTGAGGGAGCCAGTATACATATCTGGGCCTGGTACATTACAGATTATCCATGTCCTTTAATATCTTTACAATTCCTAGTGCTAAAATGGTATGAAAATATTTACAAGGTTACAGACCCTGAGAAAAATGTGCATTTTGCTGATAAGTTAATATAGAATATGGTCCCTTCGATGTACATTAAAATCTCAGAGTGGCTCTCAGGGTGAGGAGTGCACACATCAACCTCATAGCCCCTGCTAACCTCTCTAGGAAGTCATTTCCATCTGACTTCCTCCTAGCTTGAGGTAGAGCAGCTCTCAATCGTCTCAGCTGGCCTGCCAGTGTAACTGCCAAATTTACGGGATTCGTATGTTTTAGCATGGGTTGAGCTTGTGTCTTATAAAATGGTACCAACTGGCCCTTGCCATTAGTGGACTATTTTCAGTGAACAACGAAGATCAGAAGTGAAAGAATGATAGTTAACAAATTTTATGAAAAGATTTCTGAAAAATTTTTGAAGCAAGTCACATTAAGTAAGGAGACCAGGCAAGCAAGAAGGGAAAGAAGAAGGACTAGAAGAATTTGCTCCATGAAAGTTAATGGAGATAAAGGAATTCAGATAGTACCATTTATTCTGTTCATCCCACTTCCCACAGACACCTGTATACATACACTTTCACATTTACACATAGGGAAGAAACCACCTACCATCTGTTGGACTGGAAAAGATTATAAATAAGCGTTATAATTGGGATAAGAGTTCAAATATCCTTATGTCAAGTGGCATCAAAGAATTCATGATCTTAAAATTTCACCCTTCTATTTTAGAATATTTGTAGAACTATTTCAGGAGGAGAACATAAAGTACCTTATTTTTAATATGCAGACGGATATTTACATTATGTCCTTTGGTTTATTTCCTTTCAAAGTTGCATAATATTTACCGTCTACTTTTCTTGTCTGCTTCAAACCCTCATGCTATTGTGTTTTTACTCCTAGGACTTTTAGTATAGGAGAAAACTGCTTTCCACATGTAATAGAAATTCAGAGAGAGTATTATGTGATGTGAGGAATCTATGGTAACATTCAAACAGCATTCCTGCTCATTGTTCAAATTGTATTCTGTTAACTTATCACTTTCAGTGTAAGCCAAGATTGTTTCTTTTCCTCCAGGGTTTTAACACTGAAGAGTACTCAAGGTTTAAGTTTCAAGCTATTCGCTTGATAAGCAAAAGCAGATTATCCCCGCTCAGTAAGGCACCAAGCTATTTCTCAAAGAAGCTTTCCCTTTCTGGAACTCTAGACTCACAATAAGAATTGTTTGAATTGCCTTTCCTATCAGAATAAAGACTATTACAAACTACAATACCAGGAGAAAAAAATTCTGAAGGAAGGTAACAGTGAAGACTATTTCTACTTTCTTGGCTACGTTAAAAAAAAAAAAAAATGTTGATGAAACAATAGAAGCCCAGGAGCAAAAGAATATAAATGTCCATATCTGGGGTCTTACATTTACACTTGTAATGTCAGTTTCAGTGACATAACATCTGAATATTAGCTTCTTTATCGCTAAGTGAGAATAGAACCAACTATTGTACTTGGAGGCTATTAGGGACACGGATATGATCTAAATGAAGGCAACTGGACAGTGACGATGGCAAAAGCACATGGGGTGCTCTCACAATGAGGATGAGGCTGATGGTACCACCTGTAGGTATTCATCTAAGTTTTTACCTGCTCGAGTAGAAGAAAACATAGTGTCTACACACATCAAGTAGTGTGAACAAGGATTCCCAGTCTTCGCAAACAAGATGAACTACAGATCTTCTGTGACTTACAATGGGGTCACATCCCGATAAACCCATCGTTAACTGAAAACACCTTAAGTCAAAAATGCTCTTAATACACGTAACCTACTAAACATCACAGCTTAGCCTAGACTCCCTCACACTTACTTCCCCACAATTGGGCAAAATCATCTAAGACAAAGCCCATTTTATAATAAAAGTGTTAAACACCTCACGTAATTTCTTGAACAGGATACTGAAAGCGAAAAACAGAATGGTTGTCAGCCTTTTGGTTGTTTACCCTCGTGATTGCGTTTTTTACCCCGGGAGCTATGGCTGCCACCCAGCGTCAGGAGAGAGGGCTGTACCGCAGACTGCGAGCCCAGGAAAAAATCCAAATTCAAAAGTACCATTTTTACTGAACGCATCTCATTTTCATTTCACGCCATCCTAACGTCGCAAAATCTTAAACTGAACCAACCGTACTTCACTGTCTACCGACTCAAGACCCTCTTTGCTCATTGGTACTTACCCCTCCCTCTCTCCCACTACAAGCGCTCAATAAACATTTATGGAAAGCATTAGGGAATGCCTGGCATGAAAAATACAACAATAACCGGCACGTAGAAAATGTAATCATTGACAAAGGCGTGGAACGATACAAAACAAATTCCAACTCAGATACCTGTGGGATTTTTTTCTACTGTGGCACCAGAAGGGTAATTTCCTAATGCACAGAAAATACAGCACCCACACCCCTGTCTTTACCAACTCCCAAATGCCAGCTAGAGCCTGACTTGTTTGAGGAACTCAGGCTCCTCTTAGTAAAAACAAAACAACGGCAGCAACAAAAATACCCTCAAAAACCAAAAAGCAAAAACATGGTGCAAAAGGCAAATGGGCTTGCAATCTTTACAGCTCAATAACCTACAGTCTCAATAAGAATGTGACTTTTGGTGACACATTCCTGGGAGGAGCATTATTTTGCGATTCAGGCAGCATTTTAAAAAATCAGATTATCTCACTAGACTCCTAGATTTGCACAAATAGTGCAGGCGGCCAGACTCCTTTAATAAAGCATCCAATCACCTATTTAAAACATTCCTGCAGCTGAAAGCCCTCAGCAGCATGAAGCTGATTCCCAGAGATTTCAGTGTAACCTAACACTGAAAGTGAAGGCTAGTGTAAAAAAATACACCTGAAAATATTACAAGGGAGAGACAGAAACTATTTGTTGAATAGCTAAGCAGAACAGCACCTGCTGATGGCTATCAAACACTTGTCCTTCTCACTTCTAACAGGGAAGGTTACAGAGTTTGATTGCTGGGTTATGTTGCAGGAAAAGTTCTGGCTTGATGCCTTAGAGGAAGACAAACATTTCCCAGGTACAGAATTCATTTAACCCTGGGGGTCGAGGGGTAACCCAAACATCCCAGACTTCCATGGGCACAGAATGGTGCCCCACTCACTAGTAAAAGGTACTAAAGTGACAAAGAAGTGGCTGGTTTGAGTTGGAGGAGGCAGAGCTGGGCGGGAGTTGGCACAGAGCAGGCAAACTGAAGACAGGAGCAGAAAATGTACATGGCATGAGTGTGGGGAGAGCACAACTGAAAGGCAGGGCAGGGCTAGGTACAAATGACCTTGAATTTGCAATGATGTCGATAGCCAAGGGGAGCCAACTGCCACCTTTTACAGAGAGCAGCAACCCATTTGTGTATGAGGGGAGCACATGGGCACAC
Organism: Taxidea taxus jeffersonii; assembly: GCA_003697995.1. NCBI lineage: Eukaryota > Metazoa > Chordata > Mammalia > Carnivora > Mustelidae > Taxidea > Taxidea taxus. Next base: position 17,542 of record ML106103.1, on the reverse strand, counting down.
GAGCTTCTTTTGTAGACCTCTTTCTCTCTTAAAAATTTAAAATTGCTATTTTAAGCAATTTTAAGCTAATTCAAGCTAGATTCATTAGCATATGTTCATTATTACAGTCATTTTTTTTCCTTCTGATTTTAAAAGAAATTACAATGGAAACATTTTCATGGGCCCTTAAAGCATCATAATAAGCCCAAGGCACTGGGCCTACCATGCATAATGGAGAAGCCGAACCTCGGGTGCAGGGAAAGGAGAGAAGTGCATGGCTAAGGACACAGCATGAGTTTAAGCAGCAGGAGAAAAACAGGCAGTGAAGGCAGAAAATGGAAGCAGAGGCAGAGAGATGGGACCTGATGGAGTGCTGGTGGCAGGCAAGGAATCTCCAGGACCTGCACGGATGACAGCAGTAAGTGTCAGAATACATCCTGAGAGAGATTTCGAGTTCATTCCGGTAGGATGGAAGAAAGGAAAGGAATAGTCACTCTGGTCACCCCTCCCCAGATTTCCCAGCACACAACCCCATTCTGCCACAACCTCCATGTGCCACACATCACACCAGGAGTTCTCGTATCACTATGGGTGATTAATCCATCTGCCTTTCATGACCTTGAGTGTTGGGACATTATTTTAATTTTTAAAACTACCAGATGTTTAAAGGAGCTGTGTAGGGCTGCTGTTACTGTATCTACATAACCTGGGGCAAAAATGATCTGGAATCTTGCATCACTAACCCATTCCTGAGCCATAGGGAAATCTTCCTGACACTTGCACAGAGGGATAAGCCCTAAAATAGAGAAAAACCATGCAATACAGACCATATCCTGTCCCCGAGGAAGAGAAGCATTACTGTGTTGCAAAGATTTAAGTTTTACCAAGAACTCTAACCACAGGCTGTTTATGTAAGCTGGAATTTTAAAACAAATCTGTTCAAATAAACCAAGAGAAGTACACAGCTGTGACCACACACACACACACACACACACGCATGTAGATTCAGGCTTCCTACATTACTGCAGCACCTCATGGCACATAATTTTAAATAATAAGAATTTTAAGTAAAATTCTTCTAGATTTTCAGATTTGCTAGAAGGTGTTTAGAAGGTGCGCTCTTTCTTTTATAAGCACAGCCAATCTTTAGTAAAAGATTGTTTTAACTTGGCTTAAAAGTAAAAGCTTACGTAAAAGTAAAAGCTGCTTTAACTTGGTACTAGGCTTGCCAATGCTATTTGGCTATGCAGTGGATCTCTACTGGGGAAAGCGTTTTAGCCCAAGTGGACCATGAGTCACCTTTCGTTCTGTGCTCCATGAACTGTTTCTAGGTTGAGGCTCAAGGGTCTCAGGAAAGCTAACTGTCACAATGTTGGCGCTGCTTTTGTTACTCAACATGCCACCATGTACTGGGGTGGCCTCCCCCAGCCTCCCACAACTGAGAATTACCTGGCTCAAAATGTCAGTAATGCACCTAGGTTGACAACGCTGACCTAGCCTCTTCCTCAGGGTGAAGAGTCACGTCTTACTCATCTCTATATGTCTAGGATAAAACTTGGAACAATACTGACACTCAAACAGTGGTTGAACTAAACAGATTCTTTCCCAGAACACTGAAATAACCAATCCAATTGAAATAAAGTAGAAAGCATGACTATAAAAGTTCTATAAAATATGCCTTGCCTTCCACAGATACAAAAAATGATATATGTTGATTTTTGAAAGATATGTGGAACATCAAGTCATTAACATTATGCAAAATTAAATACCCCCACTCAAGAGTGGCCCAGTATTATTTAGTATGTAGACAATAATAAAAAAATAATGTATTAACTTTTATGGGTCAATCTGTAACAATAACCCTAACAATTAAGAAGTCTTGAGGGTTAATTATCCAACCTATGAACACACAAAAGGGGTGGTAACAGCTTCTAAACAAAACTGACAAGAACACCCTCATGTACTCATTACAAGGGCTCCAAGACCAAGAAATCCAGCCAGATCTTCTGTCCATGGGTAATTCTGGCTTAACTCTAACCAATCATTTCATAATGAAGGACTCAAGACAAAGGGAGAGAGGGCTAAACCGCTGGAATCCCTTTGAATAACTTATTAACTCCATAGGAATAACATGTGTATGCTAACAGGTTATATTAATCAAAAGTCCTATGAAAAGACATGACTAAAAAAAAAAGTGTTTCCAGAAACTTCTTCGTGTGATGTATCTGCACCTATAAACCTAATCAAATCTAACACTGCCTCTATCTCTAGAGACCTCTTTAAGTCTTGATTTCCTTCATCCCTAAAATGGATGTAAGAACACCTCACCACATAGGCTATTATGAGATTAAAATTCAATAATATACCTAAGATGGCCAGCAGGTCACTTGTTTTACAGAGAGCTAATCGTATGGACTCGGCTGGGATTTAGCAGGAAGAAAGAAGGGATTCCAGGCACTTCCAGAGACATCCAGAGAGACTGAACTAACATAACACAGCACTTGAAATCTCCTGAGAGCTATCCCCACAAAGATGCCTGCTCCTTATTCAGGAATCCTGAGAGGATTTTCTGCTCTAAAGAAAATGCTGACTACATAACGAGATATGACACACTGGTTTAAAGAATGTCTTATGCCACTTGAAATAGACAATCTTTCCTCATTTATCTGCATGATGTCTGCCTGCCAAGTTGTTTCTCAGAGAGACAAACTAGTAACTGCACAACCCATCACTCCCAGCCACAACCTGCAAGCTCAATGTGGCAGATCTGACTCACCAAGTTGATACAGTATTTTTAAACCATCTGAGGTATTTTAATTCACGCAGGTTTAAGTTGTCAATTTTAAGGTTTATGAAGTCTACTCTGACAGTTTACTATCAGTGAATGACAATGGTTCTAAACAGGGGGAAGGCGGTATAGCCAATTTCAAGATGGTAAGAATTTTTCATTTGTTCAGCTATGATGTAGTCAATGTATTTCTTTAGCGAGAACAACTCTCAGGTAAGAAATTTTTTGTTGCAAGCTCACACCACTGTTATTAATCACTAAGTAACATATACTCAGAGGGGCCTGGTGGAGTTTAAGACATGTTTTTCAAAGTGTCAAAAAACATCTCATTTAATCCCTAAATCAGTGTTCTCAAAAACAGTTTCCAAGAGATGTTAACAATTATTCCTTGGGGCAAGGGGGAGGGGGTGATTCTCTTGTCAAACACATTCCGGAAATGGATCCTTCAAGGTGAATCTGGGAGGCCTTGTGAAAAATCCTATAATAATAGAGCCGGTTTAAGTTTTTTTCTACCAAGTTTCCAGACATATTTGGCCATGGAAGTCTTTTTTTTTTTTTTTTAAGATTTTATTTAGTTAGTTGACAGAGAGATCACAAGTAGGCAGAGCAGCAGGCAGAGAGAGAGGGAGAAGCAGGCTCCCCTGAGCAGAGAGCCTGACGTGGGGCTGGATCCCAGGACCCTGAGATTATGACCTGAGCTGAAGACCGAGGCTTAACTGATGAGCCACCCACCCAGGCGCCCCACCATGGAAGTCTTCTAATATAGCACAAATATAACACATTTATCATACTTGGAACACAATTTAAAAGACATGCTAAGATACCTGAAATGAATAACCAAGCGAAATTTAACCAGGTCATTTTGAGTAGATCTAAATAAATAAAACCAAAAAGAAGTCTTACAGGGAACAAGGGTGGGGAGCCTGGGTGGCTCAGTCAGTTAAGCATCTGACTCTTGATTTCCACTCATATCATGATCTCAGGGTCAAGGGATCGAGCCCCTCAGGTGGGCCCCACACTGTGCGGAGTTAGCTCAAGGGTCTGGCTCTCCTTCTTCTGCCTCTCCCCCACTCACAGTTTCTCTCAAAATAGGTAAATAAATCTTTTATTTAAAAAAGGTGGGGCAGAATAGGACAGGGAGTATCACCAAGTGCCCACAGAACTTATATGGTGACAGGCAAAATAACGACAGGACATGCAGCATGCAGAACAAGCATAACTATGTGCTCCCTACCAGAATATTTCAAAAACAAATCATGGGCATTTAGAAACATGCAAAAATAAATAAATAGATAAATAAATATAAATCAAGAACTTCATAAGGTGCCAATATGGTATAAAATTCTAGGTCTTTTGCCTTTTAAATTGTACAGGTAAACTGAATCAATGTGATTTATTACAAATGAGGTCAGATTTTCACTTAGTGAAATAAATGTGAGATGGCTGATGACAGGTACAAACACTGAAATCACATCCCCGGATTCCAATATCACATTTGCAAAATTCAACAGTGTGATACTAAGTAAAAATAACGAGTCGATAAGGACTAAGACAGAAGTCTTCAATGTCATAACTCTGAACTAAAAGCACACAGTGAAGAGAAAAAAAAAAAAAAAGTAATGCTTTTGTTTCCACAACTCAAAGCACCAACTACTGTGGATTTCACAATAGAGAATACAAATTGCTCCTGATTTTCCTGTTTTCACAAAAGTGAGAGAGAAGTCAGCCTGACTCCTAAATTAAATTTCCTTTTCTATAAAGGAAAGGCCTTAAGAAGACCTTTACAGATCTTCATACATATCTTGTGATATTGGGGAACTCGACTATGGTAAGAAATAAAAGCACCAGATAAGTAAAAGATAATTAACATAATACCCAGAACTTCATATTTCTTTTTTTTTTTAACTTCCTATTTCTTAAATACTGCTTTCCCTTAATTAAATATATTGAACCACTGTGCTCATTTTCATTATGAAGAAGCTATAAAGTGTTTAAGGTCACATGAAACCCAGACTGGCTGTATTTCCCATTAGAAACAGAGACTGTAATTCCTAGGAAGGCTACATTCAGAATCAAAAGGAGACACAGAGCTTTATTCTGCTATGTTTAAAACACAGCAGAATTTTTTTAAATTGCTATATTAGGTCATCTCTATTCACCAATTAGATTTAGTTTTAAAGTTTAAAACATCTATGGAAGAAAACCTTCTTGCTCTGCGTTTGTTTGAAGGTATGGCAGTGTTGTTTCTCTGAAGGTAGCAATGCACTGATGCTTCAAGGAATGACAGAATTTCCGCAGGAAAGAACAAAGACTCTCTTCTTAAGGAGACGTGCTTGCCCATGACAATAGTGGCTTATAGCTGAAAAGCACACCAACTAACAATTCTCATTGAATTTTAGGTACTGGCTCTGCAATCCTATACTTCTCCATATCTTATAACACCCAAAATCCTCAAGAAAGCTGCTTTGGGTATTCAGAACATTCCACGGGGCATCCAGCAACACTAAAATATTGGAGAATGACTTCATTGCCTAAGATTACGCTACAGGCAAATTCCTCTTTCTAAATGTGTCAGGTCTGGACAGCACAAATATGTAAGCTTTAACACCCAAACAAAAAGACTTGACTTCTACTTAGCAATCCGTATTTTTAGTAGCAAGTGTTTCTTTCCTTCCTCCCTCACTACCACAGAAAAGCAGGGGAAAAAAAATCTACTTAAAACAGCCAAAACCATCTTTTAGATGGGAGTTCACTACGAATATAAATTCTACTCTTTTCCTTTGAGTGTATCTATTCCTGGGTAATATAAATTTATGCTATCAATAAAGTGGTGAAAAAGCCCATAAAGTAAAACACTTCATTATTTACCCAAGAAACACTCAGGTTTTCTAGGAAAACGTAACTATTTTGTAGTTCATTGTGATTCTATAAAAATTTTTTTTTTGGTCTTAAAGACAACCGAGACTAGAACAATATGTTAAATGAGTCACTCAAAATATTCGTTGACTCCTTTTACTAAGATGAAACAAATTATTAAATTATTAAACTTTTGCAGAGACATCAACTGTGCGATGGATGCATGCTTAAACAGTAAAGCAAATAAAATGTTTACTCTACTATGTAAAATTTAAGCACTGATGGACAATATTTTATAGCCAAAACAAGCTACTCAGGAATAACAGGAAAATACCCAATTATAACAAGCGCCTCTACATTACAAAGACTAACTTACTGACAACGGACTTGAATGCCTAATTCAAGCTACCTAAGAGATCAACTGAACTGATTCCATCAGTGAGACTGTATAATATACATGTTATATATAAAACATGATATGGTTGAAAAATAGCAGAATCTGGCATCTCAAACCTTCAGAATCATGAATCATGAAACTCAAATTTGACACTCAATTTATTACACAGGAGGCTCTACAATTACACAGGTTAGTGTGAATTAGTTTTTTCACCCAGATCTTGTTTCCTAAAACAAGGAAAAATACTAAAACAAACACCTCACCATATTATACAGCTACAAATGAACAAACTGTCCAATCTACTCTTTCGATGACAACTAATCAGTTGAGCTCTGCCACGAGATAAAGAATTAATATTGTAAATAGGGACAAACAAATTCAAGATTGCCTTGCCATAGTAAGAAAGTCATGCTTCATATACGTCATGTGAGAATCACCAGAAATGACTCCATCTAATGGGAAAAATTTTTTAAAATAATATTATGTATGTCCTATGCCTTAATTCTGATTTTAGTTCAACCTCAAAATTAAATCTGCACCTCGTACCCATTACATAATTCAGCAAACTAAAACTTACTAAACTGAAATCTACAAGGGTACCAGTGCACTGGATTAAGACTTTTAAAGTCCCGGATATAAAAGTCACTCCTCTTTAGGGATTAACTTTAGTCCCCCGCCCACCCCCACAGTAAAATAAAAATCTCTTACTACTTTGCTAAGACAGAACTTGGTATTTTCCACTGTGCGGTATTAAGTGCTCTGCCTTTTTACCTGGATACTGGTTTAGTATCCACAGCAAATATTTGCCTCTGTAACTCCTGAATCCATTGGCACAGTGCTTGCCCAGAGAACACACAAATATTTGGATTCTTCAACTTAGTTCTAAAAACTCAGGAAATTATATTACCACATATAGCATTTTTAGTTTTAAAGCCATTTTTTAAAGTTTATTTCGAAGTAATCTCTATACCCAATACGGGGCTCGAACTCAAGACCCCAAGATCAAGAGTCTCATGTTGCTCCATCTGAGCCAGCCAGGTGCTCATTAAAGTGATTTTTCTTTTCTTTTCTTTAAGATTTATTTATTTATTTGACAGAGAGACAGAAAGAGCCAGAGAGCAACAAGCGAGGTAGTAGTGGCCTAGGGAGAATGAGAAGGAGGTTGGCTGCTCAGCAGGGAGCCCATTGTGGGACTTGATTCCAGGACCCTGAGATCATGATCTGACCGGAAGGCAGATGCTTAACTGACTGAGCCACCCAGGTGTCCCTAAAGCCATTTCTAGGAAAATAATCTGTGTTGACTCCCCAAAGAACCCTCCTTGAGTGTCTACGTTAAAAATCTAAGTGCAAAGACCCCCTAAAAATATATTAAGAATTGGCTTTGATACAAGATAGTAAAATGCATAAGTGATTTTCGAGTTCATATATTCTGCACTAGAAGTTCACTATATACACTTCATTGCTAAAGCTCCATGTCAAAAAGATAAATCTGATAGCTCCTGAATAATCAGAAGGAAACTATTAATACTGCATGTGAAATTTTCATTAATGCACATGCCACAACATTTTGATTTTAGGATTCACCTAATATTTGTGTGATGCTAGATCCAGATTAAGGTTGAATATCTTAATTATTCATAATAATTACTAGGGAGATGAATCATTAGACCATGAATTAGGTGTACAACCTTGTTCCATATCTTTTTGGCTATTAGAGCTGATTAACAATTAGAATAAAGGAAAATGCTCCCTTTTCAATATCAAACTGATTAGAACCAATACAAGAAAATTTTCCTGCATGAAGACAGATGTTATGGCTTCCCAAGATAATAAATCTCTCTGCCTGGCTCTGATCTAGAACTTAAATTGGTTAATGACTTTGATTTCAGGCATCTACAAAAAGACATTTAACCTTTTATACTAACTTCTTTGATGATGGAATTCCTCTGCAGAAATTTCCAAGGTAATAAAGAAGTATACCATTTAAAGGAAAAGCAATGTTTGCCTGTCTATGATTATTTATATACATTTCCTTCAATTTCTAGCAGAGCGACCCATTTATTGCCTTCAGTTTCTGCCCCTTTGTCCCAGAGCAGTGATAATAATAATTTCCCATGATTATACTGTACAATCTATTGTGAATAAGTCAAAATTCAGAATGAGATTGTATGTCTTTAATATACGATTTAGAACGATTTCCCAAAAAAGCACAACTGACCACTTTCTTGAAGTAAAGCTACCTGGTATTTCTTACAACCTAAATGTTCCCAAATATCTAAAGTAAGACTAAAAATTTCCACCACTCCACTCTCAATAAGATTTTCAGTCAAAATCATCCACCATCCTAACATTTCCTCACATTTCTCTGCATATACAACAGTGCCCATCCCCTAGTATTTTTTTTTTTTTTACAGATTTTTATTTATTTACTTGAGAGAGAAAGAGAGAGAGCTCACTAGTGGGAGGGCAAAGGGCAAGAATCTCAAGCAGACTCCACGGGAGCCAGATGCTCATAACCCCGTGACCACAACCTGAGCCTAAATGATGCTTAACCAGCCAGGTCACCCAGGCACCCCTCCCCCAGTATTTTTTTTTTTTTTTTTTTTTATTTGACAGAGAGAGATTGCAAGTAGGCAGAGAGGCAAGCAGAGAGAGAGAGAGGAGGAAGCAGGCTCCCCACCGAGCAGAGAGCTCGATGTGGGACTCGATCCCAGGACCCTGAGATCATGACCTGAGCCAGAGGCAGAGGCTTAACCCACTGAGCCACCCAGGCGCCCCTCCCCCAGTATTTTTAATGAGAGCCATGCACTCCCACTATTCCTACTGAATAGGCAGTGAGAGATATCATCTCTTATAATTATGCTCTGTGCATAATCAGATAGCAAGCCAAAGATAAAGCCAGGATTAGAATTACCTTCTTAAATTCTTAGCTTAGCAAGAAGGTAAAGCTGGTGAATATTACTCCCTCTATAGCAGCAACACCAGACTCACCCAGGATTCCAGACCTCCTCAATCTATCAGAGAGTTTACAGGGACTGAGAGCAGCCACTGGGGACATCAGACTTCCTGTAGCCAAAGGACATTCAAGTACGTATCAGTGGAAATCATTTAATTTTATACCACTTCCTAACTAGCAACCATAAAACCATGAAAAAGCACTCAAAATCCAGGAGAGTTTTCTCCTGAATTCAATGCAAATTCACACCAATCACTATATACAGGTCTCCTGCATTGTTAACACCCCAAATTTTCATTTCCAATTCCCACAGTCATCCATCAAGAAAAATGCAAATGACTTAGAGAAGTCAACATAATCACTATTATCCAAACTCATTCTTCAGTATCTTCATTTGCCAAATGGGAGTCCTCCATCAGATGTTGAGCCTTCCCTGGAAGACTCTAGAGGTCTAAGAGCCTTTGCTTGCCTTTCCCTCTTTCTCATCTAGACTTCCATCTTCCCAGCTTTGTGTATACCCAGGAGGAAGCAACTGAGAAAACAAGAGGCAGGAATATCCGGAATTGTCTTTTAGAAATAATTCTATTGGGTGGCTTAGCCATTTAAACGTCCAACTCTTTATTTTGGCTCAGGTCCTGATCTCAAGGGTTGTGAGACTGAGCCCCGTTTCATGCTCGGCACTCAACGTGGAGTCTGCTTGAGATTCTCTTTCCTTCCTGCTCGTGCTCTCTCCCTCTCTCTCTCAAATAAATAATCTTTTTTTTTAAAGACTTTATTTATTTGTCAGAGAGAGCGAGCACAAGCAGACAGAGAGGCAGGCAGAGGCAGAGGGAGAAGCAGGCTCCCTGCTGAGCAAGGAGCCCGATGTGGGACTCGATCCCAGGACGCTGGGATCATGACCTGAGCCGAAGGCAGCCGCTTAACCAACTGAGCCACCCAGGCGTCCCAGGAAGGCTATTTTTTAATGTGCACCAGTTGTCTGGGCTCTCAGTAAGGTTTCTGCAATGTTTGGCCCTCTAAGAGAAACTGACATTTGAATTATAAGGCAGAAGTCTGAACTCTGTAATTCACCTTCAGCTTCCACAGCACTCTGACTCATAAATAATTTCAAACTGTGGCTTTTTAATGAGCTGTTAATTTACCTCAGTCCCCCTAATCTCTTTTCAGAAATGCTGTTGGGGGGCACTTGCATGGTTCTGTCACTCAAGCATCTGCTTTCCGCTCCGGTCACGATCGCGGGGGTCCTAGGATCGAGTCCCCTATCAGGCTGCCTGCGCAGCGAGGAGTCTCCTTCTCCCTCTCCTGTCCACTTCCGTCCTCCACCCCTCACTCCTGCTCTCTCTCACTTGCTCTCTCTCTCAAGCAAATAAATAAAATCTTAGAAAAAAGAAAAGAAAAGAAATGCTGTTGTAAAAATTTGTGATTATTTCCTTGTATTTAAACTATGCCTATAAGGTAGACAATGAACCCAGAACACAGACTGGTTATTTTCTGGAAAAAAAGAAATAAGGCTTGTTTCTAACCTAGAATTATGTCGTGGCCCTGACTCCCAGGCAAATCTATCTGTCACTGCTAGATCTATGAAGAGACTATAATGACCTTCCTCTTGATAAATCACAAACTGGTCCCCTTAGACCACTGGTTTTCAAACTGTATTTTCTGGAACCTTGGGGTTCCTTAGAGGTGCTGCAGTATTTGACAGGAAGCTAAGTAATGACAGGGGTTTGTAAGGTTTCAATGAAAATGAATAGCTTTTTAAAACCAATTTTATAGACTGAGGTCCTACCTAATCTATATTTTTGTTTGAAAACAACAACAACAACAACAACTGGTTATGCTGCCTTTTTTTTTTAAACCCAAGTGAAAACCCATGTCCTATATTATACTTGGACTAGTAAGTTATAATTAGAAGTAGAATTTTGTAACTATGTACGGTGATAGATGTTAACAAGACTTACAATGGTGATCATTTTACAATATATACAAATACGGAATCATTATGTTGTACACCTGAAACTAATGTCATATATCAATTATATTACCTAAAATTTTTAGTAGAGATCAGGCTTGAAGAGGTTTCAAGTTGTTATAACTGTAAGATAATTTTCACTGTCACAAAACAAGTAGATGGGCGGTGGGCTAGGGAGAGGAGGCTTGTCATCATAACAAGGAGACATTCCCAGCAGGACCCCTTCTCTGCTGGGAATTACAGAACTGCAGAGGATGAAAGAAGAAAACAAGATACTAAAACCAGACAAATTTTAGGAGCTATAATCTCTTCCTTAGAAGCAACAGATAGGATTAAAAAAGGAAAAAAAAAAGAATATATTCCTAAAATCTAAGTAAGTCAGAGCTCTTAAAAAAAAATAACTTAGCAATAATATAAAAAATTCTGGTCACCCATCCCAAGCATAAATAAAAAGACAAGGGAGATCCTATTTCTGTTCTTTCGTTTCAGTGGATATGAGTCATGGCTATCCCTAGGATTTTACTGATGAAACAAAATACACATTTGTTCTATAAAGGGCTTACTAGGGAACTCATTTTCCTCTTGAGTGAGAGTTGGTAATATTTTTTGTGACTCTAGAGAAAGTTTTAGAAAATCTAAGAACTTTAATATATTTTATAAAAATTATTTAAATTAAGACCAAAACATGTACTAATATCTGATGGCTTTTTTTTTAAGTCTATATTGTTCTAATTATAAAATCTTATGTCAAATCCATTTAGAAACCTATGGGCAAAAGCACTTACAGGTAACTGATATGATCCTTGAAACTTACTTTAAAACACTAAGGAAGGGGCGCCTTCCTAAGGAAGGGGTGGTTCAGTGGGTTAAGCCTCTGCCTTCGGCTCAGGTCATGATCTCAGGGTCCTGGGATTGAGCCCTGAGTCTTGCTATCTGCTCAGCGGGGAGCCTGCTTCCTCCTCTTTCTCTGCCTGCCTCTCTGCCTACTTGTGATCTCTGTCAAATAAATAAATAAAATCTTTGGAAAAAAAATAATAAAATAAAATACTAAGGAAAACAAAACAAAATAAATGTGGGTTTCTGTGTGTGCACTAGAACAAGAGAAGCAAAATGTGATCGATCAACTGCTGAAGCTGCACGAGACATGTTTGAAAACTTTCATAATAAAAAAAAATTTTTATATCCCTTTGGAAGGTTGTCAGATGACATAAACTACTCATAAATATTATGCATGCTATAGGATCAAAATATAGGATTAAGCCAAAGGAGTAAAAGGACTTAGAAAACATCATTCTCCCAACTTCATAAATAATTTGCCAGGGGATAGTTTCCAATGGGTACATTACACTATCTCTTACGCAATACTTACCAACTGCAAACACAAAATGGAAGTCTAAGTGACTCAAAAAGCAAACTGAGGTTTGGTTGCTTACTATCTGATCTAAGAAAAGGAAAAGGGAAGACTTTCTTCAACATCAGTGTTTACTTTCTTGGCAAGCAATGAGGTGTTTGCAATTTTATGTAGGCTGTGGGGAAAGATCATGACATTCTTTTTTTAAAAAAATTTTATTTATTTAATTGACAGAGAGAGACACAGCGTGAGAGGTAACACAAGCAGGGGGAGTGGGAGTGGGAGAAGCAGGCTTCCTGCCGAGCAGGAAGCCTGACGTGGGGCTGGATCCCAGGGTACCCTGACATCATGACCTGAGCCGAAGGCAGACGCTTAACGACTGAGCCACCCGGGAGCCCCAGATCATGACATTCTTATACAGCTGACCACTGAAGAACACAAGTCTGAACTGCATGGGTCAATTTATACAAAAAGTTTTTTTCGACCAATACAATACAGTATTGTAGATATATTTTCTCTTCCTTATGATTCTCTTAATAACATTTTCTTTAGCTTACCTTATTATAATGCAGTATATATGCAATGTACAAAATGTTTGTTATTGATAAGGCTTCCAGCCAACAGGAGACTACTGGTAGCTGAGTTTTTAGGGAGTCAAAACTATATGTGGATTTTCAACTACACAGTTTGGGGGGTGGTCAGTGACCATAACCCCCATTTTATTCAAAAGTCAGCTGTACTTTTGGGGGTGCCTGGGTGGCTCAGTTGGTTCTTGATTTCGGCTTAGGCCATGATCTCAGGGCCATGATCTCAGGGATCAAGCCACACTGGGCAGGAAACCTGCTTGAGATTTTTTCCTTTGCCTTCTGCCCCCGCCCTCCATGCTCTCTTTTTCTCTTAGAAAAAAAAGTCAACTGTACTTTTATAGATGTCATATTAGTTTGAAGCATGATTTTAGAACAAGCCTGTACATTTTAATATGGTAGAAAAGGCTGATCAATATCTTGAATGGCAAGTGCTACAAGAAACACTAGGATGCAAAGTAAGTAAAAGACCAGAAATAAGTAAGGGAAGAAGGTATGTTGATGCATAAAACCTAATAACTGGGAAGGACAGAAGAGCTAACACTGCATCATTCCCCTTGCCCTTGAGAAAAATGTATTTTATCATGCAGACACACCTTAAATTCAAATATAACTCATCATCCAATAATTATATATAAAACCACGCTTTAGGGTACCTGGGTGGCTGTCGGTTAAGGTCAGCTCAGGTTACCTTCAGCTCAGGTCATGATCCCAAGGTTTTGAGATCGAGCCTGCGTCAGGCTCCTTGTTCAGCGGGGAGCATGCTTCTGCCCCTCCTCCTGCTCAAGATCTCTCTCTCTCACTCAAATAAAATCTTAAAAAAAAAAACAAAAACACAAAAAACAAAAACAAAAAAAAAATCACCCTTTACCTTATGAAGGATGTAAAAGGTTGCTTCTTCTAAAAGCTCAGAAACTGGTCAACATTTTGTAACTCTATATGGAAATTTACATTAGAGGTTCTCAGATTTAGCTTCCAACAGAATTCACTGGAGTGATTATTAAGTCATTGGCCCACCCCCAGACAACATTTTAAGAACTATGGGCTTATCCATGATTCATTCCTACAAAAGACCAGATTTTTTAAAAGGAGCCCTAATTCTTAAAAACCCAATACCCAGTCTAAGTGAAGGACCTCACTAAACAGAATTTTCAGACAGAGCAAGAGTGTTTTACAAAGAGTTATCACCCCTGTTAGAGAATGGCATTTCAAGGACTAACAACTTAAACATGTACTGAATAATTTATAAACTTCTTCACTGCTATGTAGTTAAAGTTTTTTATAATGTTGCAACTTAGAAAAAGATACTAATGTCTGAGGACAGGTTTTTACCTGACCCAAACACAGACTTCAACCAATGCCTCCATCAACAGAACTCACTAATATAGCCCCTAGAATTCCATGCCGGGTCCCCTAATTGGTCCATTTGAATCTGAGTGAGCACTTCTTCCAATTATCTTCAATTACATCAGCAACTATGGAATGCTCCCTAAGATCAATAAACTGTTGCTGCAGTGACCACAACAGACCCAACACACATCAGAGCTTTCCGGCCTCGGCAGTGTGAACCACCAGGTCGTCAGAATTAACCCGATTCCCACTGGGGATCACAGACACTGGGACCAAGTTGAGAGATGATGTGAGAGCCAACAAGGGACAACCACAGCCTGGATATAGTAAATCAATTTCCTTTTGTAAATTTCTTAGCCAGAATCCGAGGGTTAGCATGGGGTAGAAGAAACAGAATGAGAAAGAGCTGCTGCAGCCAGCTCAGATGAAATGCCATCTGAGGTTTACTAGTGAGTTAATTCTCATTAACTGCTTCTTCCGAATCAGACCCCTAAAAACCAGCTGGAGTCAAAATGACAGTTTGGATTTCAATAAATTCAGAGTCTTATATATGGCATCCGGACCAGAATGAGAATAATTTAAGTTAATCAAGATAGGAAACCTATTGGAATGAACACCTTTAAAAAATCTGGTTTATTAAAAAATAGTAATTTCAGGGGGGGTTGGTGGTGGTATCAAGTCACACTTTCAACTCAATTCAAACAAATTATCTACTGAAAGAATGGCAACAAATACTACAAACATCATGGTGGGTGGTTGGGGTAAGGTTAAGCTCCTTTCTAGTTTTAACACTATAGTAAAACACCTCATTTATGTAGACATTCTGGAGTAGAAAAGAGAAGAAATTTGGAATTGGATTATACACGCTTAAATTCTAACCCCTAACTGTGATCGTGGACAAAAAGAATCACGATTTGGACTCCTCATCTATAAATCAGGAGATAAAATTCTACCTACCTCATAGAACACTGTGGGAATTAAATGAGCATGAAAAATTGCTTAATAAGCAAAAATAAGCTAATGATGACATGCAGATCTGAGGTCGCGAGTGCCAACACCAAGAGTCTAATTACAACTTTCAGAAAATTACATGTCATTTGTCCACTTTATGAGCCTCAGAAGTTTGCAAAAACCACAAACCAACTTGAATGTTACTTAATGTTTTATGAATAGGCTGACAGTGTATTTTACAATTTCCTAAATTTGCCTACATTTTGGGCACAGCCACATTACAAGAGGAAAGAAAACAACAAAACCAAATGAAAGAGAACAGACTGTTTTTAACTTTCTACCGACAATGTGTATCTGAAAGGCAGGGTTGTGCATGACGGGAGTTCTTCCACTTTGGGGACAAGGCAGAAGGCTGAGGTTACATGCTGTCACTTATAAACATGGGTGTGTCCATGAGCAGAGCCACTGAACATGTCTGGCAAATGTTATGAGCCAATCACCAAGGTTGGCTCACAGCAGTGGTAATAATAATAAACATTCACCGTGTATACACCATGTCCTCTGGGCTGTGTTATTCCTTTTAATCCTCACAACACCCCTAGAAGTTCAGGTACTTTTCTAATGAGTCCCACTTTACAGATCAAGAAACTGAAAAGAGTAAAAAAGAGAGTTTCAATAAGAAACAATTATCAAGTTATCCCATGAAGAGTTTCACAAAGAAAGCTTTCAAGGATTCAGAAAGGCAATGACCTATTTGGCTGGACCTGGGGAGGGTCTCTGACCTGCACTGAAGGCCTAACCCTCAGAGATGAGCACAGCTGTGAGACCAGGTCGCACTACGTAACCTACGACACACAGCATGGAGAAGGGTAAGAACAGTATACACACGTCAGGTCCGATGAGAGGGTACACAAAAGGAATTCTTGCAACTATTAAGGTGATTATACTGGCATTTCAGTGGAACATGTTTGGGGAGGGGGGTGTAAGTGGCTTGATAAATAGCAACAGGGGCTTCTTTAAAGATGGCACATCCATTCGGAACAGGCGAACTACCTTGGCCACCGAGCTGGGCATGTTAGGAAATTTAAGAAAGCTGCACCACCAGGCTTTTCCCCAGCCTGATGCTTCTTCCTCAGGCTTTACTGAGAAAGTTGTGGCTGGTTTGTGGCATTAACACATCTCTGAATGGATGTATCGTGTGCTCATTTTCACCAAGCTTCACACTTACTTTTCTGCAGAAATCTGCGCACCTGGGTGGCTCGGTTGGTTGAGCACCTGTCTTTGGCTCTGGTCAGGATCTCGGGGCCCTGGGATCAAGCCCTGCATCAGGCTCCCTGTTTGGTGGGGAGTCTGCTTCTCCTTCTGACCCCACACCCTGCTCATGTGTGCATGCTCGCGAAAAAATAAATAATATCTTAAACAAAAAAAAATCAAGACATCATTCCTCGGTAACACTTAAGAAAACGAATTTTAATATATCCTGCCTGTATTTCAGTCATCAGCAAAACTATGGTAAAACAGTCAAAACTGTATTTATGTAAAAGGAGGTCAATTAAACAAACAAACACTAAAGTTAATTGGAAATTTAAAAATCTTTATTCAAGGGGCACCTGGGTGGCTCACACGGTTGGGTGTCTGTCTTCTGCTTGGGTCATGATCTCAGGGTCCTGGAATCGAGCTATGCCTCAGACTCTTCAATCTGTGGGAAGTCTGCTTCTCTCTCTGCCTCTGTGATCCCTCCCCCTCTGTGACAGCTTTTGCTCTCTCTCAAATAAATAAAATCTTTAAAAAAACAAAAATAAAAATCTTTAGTCAAGGTCAAAGACAGCTTTAGAAAACTGGGTATTACTTTACTTGCCATAACCTCCAACTTTTATAACCAACGTGAAATGGCAATAGATTCTGATCTAAGGTTTTGGTCCATAAAGTGAATAGGGAAAATCAATGTTAAGATAGAAAAATGCTTAAATGGGGATGCCTGGGTGGCTCAGTTGGTTAAGCAGCTGCCTTCGGCTCGGGTCATGATCCCAGCGTCCTGGGATGGAGTCCCACATCGGGCTCCTTGCTCGGCAGGGAGTCTGCTTCTCCCTTTGCCTGCCTCTCTGTCTGCCTGTGTTCGTTCGCTCTCTCTCTGACAAATAAATAAATTTTAAAAATCTTTAAAAAAAAATGCTTAAATGTTAAATACTTCACATTTAAGCCAAAAATTTTTAAAAGGTAAGTAATAAAGAGGTCTTTAAAAATAATGAAGTTTTGGGGTGCCTAGGTGGCTCAGTGGGTTAAAGCCTCTGCCTTCGGTTCGGGTCATGATCCCAGGCTCCTGGGATCGAACCCCGTATCAGGCTCTCTGCTCGGCGGGGA
>ML106102.1:0-23411 GCA_003697995.1 Taxidea taxus jeffersonii | reverse complement strand
GTGTGTGTGTGTGTGTGTGTGTGTGTGTGTGTGTGTGTGTGTGTGTTAGAGAGAGAGACTGATAGGGAGAAAGAGAGGAGACAGAGAAAGAAAGAGACACAGAGAGGCTTATTTCAAGGCATTGGCTCACAGGATTGTGGAGGCTGATAAGTCTGAGATTCTCAGGGTAGGATGACAAACTAGAGACCCAGATATTTCAGTCTGGAGGCAGAATCCCTTTTTCTCAGGGGAACTCTGCTTTTTTCTCTTAACACAGCTGATTGGATGAGGCCCACCCACCCACATTACAGAGATAATCTGCTTTACTCTAAGTCTGCTGATTTAAGTGTTAATGTCATCTTAAAAATATCTTCACGGTGGCATCTAGATTGGTGTTTGTACAAATATCTGGGTACTGTGACCCAACCAAGTTGACACATAAAATTAACTATCACAGGGTTGTATCATTTTTTTTCAGAATTGAATTTTTTAAAAGATTTTTAAAATTTATTCATTAGTACAGGCAAGGGTGGGGCAGAAGGAGGGAGAAGCAGACTCCTTGTGGAGCAGGGAGCCCAAAGTGATGCTCGATCCCAGGACCCTGAGATCATGACCTGAGCCGAAGGCAGAGACTTAACCGGCTGAGCCACCCAGGCACCCCGCAGAATTAAATTTAAATTATTTTGTTATTGACTAATTTTATGTTACTAATAAGTCCTCCAAGCACCAGGAGCAATCATACAACAGAGTAATCCTTCAAAATCCATTTCTGAATGAAATATTTTTTATTTAGGTTACTTCTTCTGATTTTAAAATCTGCAATTTGTATAACAACAACAACAACAACAGAAAATCAGAAATAAAGATCTTTGTTCTTAGGTCATCCTATTTTAAAATTTCCATCCAGAGTAATTTTTCTCCTTCAGAGAAGTAGCTGGTCCTCAGGGACCCCACTGTTTACTTCAAGCCAAAGGAGAAAGAGCATTGCAAGGGGACAAGTTGCTCATGGCTGTGTTGTGAAGAACATGGCTCCCCTGCTGGTCATGCCTTCATGGGGGGTGCCGAGCCCATCATTTTTACCTCAGTGCTATATTTGTGTACAAAGAGCATTGCAGGTTTCTGATGTCTCCTGCAGTTAACGTCTGGGATCAGGTTAAAAATAAAATCTCCATCTTATCCTTTGACAAACATTCTGAGACCATTACACTATTCTGTTTCCTGAAAATCTATACACGCTGTATGCTTACTTCTCTTACCTAAGAAAATAGTTCTCGATTCTTTTCTTTTTCAGTTTACCTTGCAGTGGGTGTTTTAAATGGAAATATGTGCTTGTAAGAAAAGTCTTCCCTATAATGGGAGTCCTGTATGTTTTCAATTCTATCATAATTAAGAGTCTTTGCAGTCGTAAATGCCACCTTTAGGTTAAATATAAACCAAGCATCTGTCAGCATCAATGTAAGAAAGCAAATAATGCCATAAATGCAAGGAGAGTAAAACTCTAACTGCATTGAAATGAGCTTGTCATCCATCTCAATGAGCAGTGACAAACAAATCCCTGTTTAGTTCAGTAAAAGAGCGGAATTAATAAGTACATATATTTTCACAGATAGTGACATATATGATATAAATCTCTCCTTAGAGTTGTGTCAAAAAGCATATGTGGCTTTTCCGGCTCGTGCTGCCCTGTCCCCTTCTACTCAGGCTCCCCTTCCCCAAAATACCTTTTCTGTGGAACTGGTTGCAGGAGCCAGCTCCTCCTAGAAGCTTTCCCTGACCTCCCCTCCCCCGAGAGGCCAGACCTCAGTGCTCTGAAGCACACATTTGTCATTGTATTTGCCACCTTACCTGTTGACTTGTGTGTTTTACCCATATGATTATGTGTTCCTTGAACTTCTTTGTTTCCCTAGCACCTAGCTCTGGGAACTGCACAGTGACCATTTGTCGGGTGAATGAATTAACATAAAGTAATACATCAGTACCCAACTGGTGAGCTTTGTTGATTCAGGAATTATGATAGAGGTCTGAAGATTGTCTTATGAAAGGGCTTGGCAACATTTTTTTTTTTTTTTTTTTTTGGACAAAACAGAGATAATCACGGACAAGACATGGTGTTTCGAGAGTTGATTAAAGGGTCTCTTTCTAACCTGGTGTACTCTGCCTCTCATACAACTTTGTTCTCTTTGCTTCACATCCCCTCCATCTCCCCTGAATGGGCACAGCAGTATCACTTCATAATGGAGAGTTACTTAGCACTGCTGAATGCCTCAGCAATTTGCAAGGCACTCCTCTCCTAGGTGAGCCCAGGAGGCGTGGAGAGTTCTTTGAATCCTCTTCCTAGTGGGACCACAGAGAGCAGTCTTCTCTTTGCTTTTCAGAAAATACCTGCTGGCAACTTTGATTCTCTGTTATTCTCTCTCACTGCCCACCCTTCGTTTGCTTTACAGCATTTATCACCACCTGTAATTATTTTTAAGTGTTATTGCACTGTAGGGCCAAGAAAGCAATATGGAATCCACCTTCTGCATCTCCTCTCCATTTTCACATCCCCATACTAAAGCTTCCCCTGCTCCAAGTAAAACATAGAAATTAAATAAATATATTGTTTCTCAGGTGAGAAACACCTTGTTTGCTTGCCAGGGATCTTGCTGCTCCTGAGTTCTCATTTAGAGAAAGTCTGGCTTGTTTACTGGTTTAGTGCAACTAAAGTGCTATCCTAATGGGGAAAGCCTTCTTGTTCTAGTTGGTTGTGGCCCCTGTTCCTAATAGTGTTGGAAACAACAAGGGGAGGACTGAAGGCTTGCTGAGTAATAATCCTTCTGCTAACTCACTGGGTTTGATCACCAGTTTAAATAAGTTACTCACAAAAGTCATGAAACATTTTATACCATTTATGCTACTTTTAAACTTCATCAAATCCTCAGGGAATCGTGGACCACTTACATGATTGTCTCTTAATTCACATAGAGATAACTAATGATAGATTGCACCGAACACTAAACCAAATAAAGAGATTTATCATGACCATCACTTTTCCTCTGGCTCTCATGGAGTTTGGGATCAGAGTGCTTCCATAATAGTATTTCAGTATGTGTCGCTCAAACTTCATCTGTTTCATGAATGGATTTGCCAAGATTCAACTCTTCCCAGTGACAATCAGGTATGACTCTACATTAATTCAGAAGATCTCCCAAGCTGTCTGGAAATCATGAGGATTTGTTTACCCTAGATTTAGCATTTAGTATAAATGCTCCCCCCCACCAGATTTATTTATTTGTAAGGGAGGAAGAGAGAGAGAGAGCACAGGCAGAGAGTGGCAGGCAGGGAGAAGCAGACTCCTCACTGAGCAAGGAGCCCGATGTGGGACTCGATCTCAGGGCCCTGGGATCATGACCTGAGCGGAAGGCAGATGCTTAACCTACTGAGCCACCCAGGCACCCTATAAATGCTTATTGTAAATAACTTAGTATGTTCTAAGAAATACATATATCCATGCAGGCATGCACAAACACAGAAACTCACTCTTCTGAGCAGAGTTTAAAGTCTGTGTCCATAATTTTCTGGGACTGACTCAACTAATTTTTAATCAGGATCCTTCTAATTATAC
The DNA here is from genome assembly GCA_003697995.1 of Taxidea taxus jeffersonii. Classification (NCBI taxonomy): domain Eukaryota; kingdom Metazoa; phylum Chordata; class Mammalia; order Carnivora; family Mustelidae; genus Taxidea; species Taxidea taxus. The sequence goes on along the minus strand of ML106102.1, from coordinate 19,828 downwards.
ATTTTTTTTTTTTTTTAAAATGGAGACGTACTTTTGGGAGACATTGTCTCAGACATTAGTAAAATATCCCACAACACATTTACTCCCGAAAAACTACCGAGCCTATTTTTAATCTAAGCAGTATCCTCTTTGCTTAAAATGTAGGAGTCAGTTCAGGAACTATCTTAATGCTAAGGCTGGGTGTAATGAACATTGGCCATTTGAACTTGAAACAAAAGCATTTGTTTCATACAGAATTGTATGCTTATGTGCAGGGGTTTCCCACCTACCCCCCCCACCCCGCACTGCCAGATGAAAAATAGGGCTTAAAGCCTTTGAGATCTATACTCTACCAATATTCTACCAGAAGAATCCTAAAGAATTTTTTTTTTTGGAGGTTATTTTGTCCCCGATCTATTCTTTTAAGTAATAGTTTTGTTTATCACATTTCCCTCTTTTTGCCTTGCAAGGGAATAGGGTGGAAAATCAGAGCGAGTACTGGCAACAGATCTGTCCACTGGACTACAGTTGAGCACAGTAGGTGTTGGCAGAAAGGAGGAGAGTCTGAAACATGGTAAATATGCAGCCTGGGCAAGTGCTTCTGGTGCTGAAATTTGCCGCAGGACATGCTGAGGCAGACACTTGTATAGACAACTGCTTCTAAATATGCCACTCTATGAGCAGGAAACAGAAGATCTCCCCACTTCTATTTTTCAATTCTGAAAATGGGTCCCTCTGAGTAATTACGTGGTGAATTAGCAAGCATCCTGAATAAGCAACCGGTGCCAAGGCGTTGGACAAGAGGATTTTAAAGAGCAAAGAAAAACAGGAAGAAACCATCAAGATAAGCATTGAGCAGACTTCCATATGATTCATACCATGTGCAAGTGGCGTGTAAGGGAAGAAGTGAGGGAGTGTCAGGTTTCTCAGGCAGTCCTGCTATCAAGCACTTACAAAGTGTTTTTAATCCTTTAATTGGGTTAAATTCATTTAATTAGCACTGGAAAGATGCAGTTTAAGTGTTTAATAAAACGTTTTACATTCAGAACAGCTACCAGATGTTTTTCATTGTAGATGTGAAGTTATGCACGGTTTTCTTCTAGAAATCCAGCACTTTCATGAAATGAGAAATACCTGTTCTGCTTCAATAAATGGTGGCCGAGAAAAGAAAGTTCACGTTCATGGTGTTGCCTTTGTCATTTCAGAAATATCTTTGTTTTTATACTCTCCGGTCTACCTGTGTACACTTCTGTTCACACACATTGTGCACAAAGTGCACACACGCCTACACCAGTGTGTCAGGAGCTGAGCAAGGGCAGGGCTTCCTTTGGCTGACAAGGGTTAAAAAGGGATCCCTGGACATTTTATTAAAAACCCATACCATGTATTAGCCCCAGGGAGAGACGTGAGAGAGCATGATGAATCATGGCGTCCTTCATCAGCTGGAGACATACGCCTCAGAGTGTGACTCCCTCTCAAGCAAAAAGTTGCTGGGAAAACATTGAACATAGTTCCTTTGGGCAACAGTGCTGGGAGATGGGGGGCGGTGAGGGGAAGTGAGATAATAAGTTGAAATTATATACTGGAATTGAATCTTCACATTCAGTGACTGAGCAACTCCCAGAATCCGTATATGTAACTTTTTTTTTTTTCTGTTTGATACAGCTTTTCTACACTGTAGTACAAATCAGAATAATTGTGAAGCATTCAGAATCTACCAATCACACAGTCACACAGGCAACTATGCCTGAGGGCTTTGACTCTAAGTTACAAGTACAAAAGTACTGAAATTACAGAGATTTAGTTTCTAGAAAACCTATCTTGATTAAATGATACATGCTTTCTGATACGACTTAGTATTCTCTATCTTCGTCTGCTATCATTTTATAGATTTCTTAAACCCCTAGAGTTAACATAAAGAAAAGGTACAGCATTATCTCCAAAGGGGAATTCTTGGTAAGCTTACTTTCTCAAAAATGAAAAAAAGAAAATAGTAAGAGGAAGCGTGGCTAGCAAATGATATCTTTGAATGATTAACTGAAAGCTCACATATTGAAGTAGTAACTAATCTTTAAAGCGAGGTTTAAGAACTCCTTAAGTTATGTTCTGGTTTCAAAAAGAACATTCGACTTTTAGGGCCAGTCTCCAAGAAAATGTACTTTGATATTTCTTTGAAGTTCAATTCAATATCTTTGTCTAAGGGGGGGGGGGAATCACATCTTGACTGTAGAAATCATATTGAAACACTAAAGTGTTTACTGGTGCTGCTGCTCTCAGTCATACTCGTCACACTTGGTGACTGTCCTCAATCCAGGCAGAAAACCCATTCTCAGTTAACATGGATCAATTGGAAAGAATATAAACCACTCCACTGCCCTTAGGACATATAGACGTCAACTCTCACACAGGTTATTTGAGGCTCAGTAGGAATGGCGAGCAGCCTAGGAGGGTTCCCAATACATAGAGACGTTTGACTATAATACCACATTGTAAATTTTCCAGATGTTGGATGAAAAATAAAAAAGTACTTGAAAATCATATATTAATGGTCTACCTTAACTATTGCCTCATTACTGCAAATGACAACAGCCTACTTCTGAGGTACTTCTTACTTTCATAGTGTTTTTCTTCGGATGCTGCCAGGGTGACCTGGGCCAGTATTATTTATGTATGAAGAATATCCTTAGTTTAGTTTCTGTAATTATAAAACCAGAGGATAAAAGTAATAAATGATTGTAATTTGGTAAACATTTTGTTCAATGCCTCACAACTATTTGGGGGGAGAAAATATTTCTCACCTTGATAAAAGTAAACCTGAGGAGATTAAAACCTGGCTGATGAATTTAGTGTAACAAGTAATTGTCAAGTATCCTACTTTCATTTTTGATACCTAATGGGATCTTTGAAGGGTCAGTGATATTTTACTTATGTTTTCAACATTGATCTTTAATGAGTAACTGAAGGCTTATTAATTAGATGCTACAGGATGCCAAGTCAGCTTCAAGGATTCTGGAAAAAAAACAAACCGTTTTACAGAGATTAAAGACACCAGCAGGAATAAACAAAATTAAGTTAATTCTAGGTTTCATAGCTGAAGAATATAGAGTACAAGATTTCGGATTCATTGCCTGCATATCTTTCATTTTACTTTTATTGTGATTATGTACCACTGTCACTTGATATATTTTTCCAGTTGATTTTGATGCTCACAATAACCTCCTAATGAATCAGGCTATAATTTTAGAGATGAATTTGAGGTATAGAGATGTTAGATAAGGCCCCAACTACCTATGATGACACAGATATTTGAACCTTGATGTTCAAAAGGGAGCCCAGAGCTCTTTTGCCTACACTATGCTATCTCTCATGAGACTATGTTTTACATATTTACATGGTTCATTTTTTTTTGTTGTTGTTACTCCTAGGTTAATATTTTAAAAGTAACTAACATAGTACCTTTAGGAAGAAGGGAAGACTTATGAAGAATATATTTCAGGACAAATAATTTCTTTTAATTCTCAAAGCTCTGTACCAAGTGGTCTCACCTTCTCTTAGAGGTGAGCTCCCCCAAACCAAAGTAAAGAAAAGCAAACTAAAAGGGGCTGGTTGTCTGTTATTCTCCCTCCCACCAAATATAAAATAACATTCTATCGCTTTATGGTCACCTGGGATCATAAAAAGTGAGGGATTTCAGTTTTCCAAAACTTCTGACATCATTAAGTGTAAGGCATATTGGTCTATTGAGCAGGTTTTTAAGCAAATTATTTTTAATTTTTAAAAGTATTTTAAGGCAAAATATTTCAGAATGTGGTTAGGTGATTCTTAAGGCTATTCTCAAGGCTTTGTATACAAGAGTGTCTGAATCATTTATAAGATAAATACATTAAGAATGATGGTTACAACTTCCTTGGATAGAAAAAAAAAAAATCTGGGTGCCTGGGTGGCTCAGTGGGTTAAAGCCTCTGCCTTTGGCTCAGGTCATGATCTCAGGGTCCTGGGATCGAGCCCCACATCGGGCTCTCTGCTCAACAGGGAGCCTGCTTCCTCCCTTCTCTCTCTGCCTGTCTCTCTGCCTACTAGTGATCTCTGTCTGTCAAATAAATAAATGAAATATTTATTAAAAAATTTAAAAGAAGGAAAGTATCTTTATGGCAGTAGGGTGTCCAGGTTAAGATCCTGTATTTGTCCAAGTGAGAAATGGCAATTTTTAACCTAAGGCAGGCAGTGTGCTTATGTTGGGTGGGGGAGAGGAGGTATTGGTTTTGTAATTTTGGTAGCTTATTTTTACTTAAATTCAGTTTATTTTTTTAAGATTTTATTCATTTATTCGAGAGACAGAGAATGCACACATGTGCAGGAGTGGGGGGAGGGACCGAGGGAGAGGGACAAGCAGATTTCCTGCTGAGCAGGGAACCAGACTCAGTGCTGGACCCCAGGATCAGAGGCTTAACCGACTGAGCCACTCACAACCCCCTCAATATATGTATTTTTATCTATAAAGTTTAAAATTGGATAAAATTTCATGATGTCATTGTTATTAAGTTCACCCACAGGAATATAGTTATGAGTTAACGTGCATTATGTAGCTATGGAACTGCTCTGGTATCTATGGGTGTTTATAAAATAATGGAAAAGACATAGTTGGTTGGCTTAAAGGACTTAGACTTGGGAAATAGGCAGGGACTATCTAGTCAAGAGTGTGACATACATGTAAGTAGCAAAGGGCCAGTAATTATGTGTTTCAATTCCTAATCCATCTATACCCTGATTAAAATGATATGAAGATGTCATCAAGGTCATACAAGAGGAATATCATTTTGTTGTCATGGTATTTAGAGCAGACTTGCCAACAGTGCGAGAAGCAGGAGACCAGTGCAAACAAGGCTATTAGGGTATTAAGAATGTGAGATAAGCAGCCGCTGGACAGAGGTTTGATAGAGTAATGAGAGGAGTAATGCAGCTGAGACATAGTACAAGGGAAATGTAAGCCACAGTTCCTGTCAGATTTCTGAATAAGAGGGGGGAATGATCTGCCAATTTTGCTTCATGATGTTAGTAATGAACTCCTGCTTCAAAGCTGTTTCATTCTAATTCAGTCCAACTCCATGGGCACAAGATCACATTCTTAATCTAATTCCATGACTTTTTCCCTAGTATCTTCCCCAAATACATGTATTCATTAGCAGCAACCAAAAGCATTAGCTTTAATGACTGTGAATCAAACCAGGGTGACTTCCCACAGATGTACGCTAGGATTAAATACGTTTAGCAGGAGCAGTGCTGCTACAGAAAATGCATACAGTACGTAAATGCAGGTGCACTATGATGATTCTCAAGTACCACTTTTCTAAGTAAATTCTGGTGTAAGAAAAAAGAGAGTCATTCTTGTATTTCTCTGAATGCTGGCCTATTCAGTAAAAGAAAATCAGAAATTTAAACTTGTCAGCTCTGATTGTACAATAAACTGACATAGTTTAACTTGACACAAATGTTATCTCTGTCCTTAACATTTTTCTGGCCTTCTGGAAACTTCTTTTGTTCGATTTCCTTGGTAAAAACAACTCATCACAAGCCCCAGAGACATCATAAGTGCATTTGAAGCTTAACCCTTGAAAAGAGGGAAACACTCTGTCACAAACCTGAAGATCAGTGCTCACCCTTCTAGTCTTCATAGATTAGCTTTCTGAGTAATGATTCTCTCCTAGCAAAGGCCACAAAATCCAACTCCAGAATGGAATGGCAAATGTTTCTTATACAGACCTAAAAGTAGCTCGGGGATGTATTATGAAAATGCCCGTGAAGTTTGCACTACAGATTTCCTATCTGTTTTCTCTCCAGAATTTCAGTAATGTGGATTTCTAGTGAAAGGTGTTATTTCTAATGTGTCATTGGATGATTTTCTTTTTTATAAGTCACAATACTTGTGACTTGTTAGTGCAAGTGGAGGTATTGATGTCTAGTTTCCCAGAATGGGAGTGAAAGATAGTCGATGCTCTCAGTTTGTGTATATGTTCAGATTTGCCACACAAGGAGATTTTCCAGGTTCTGAAACCAGAAACACTGGTGACAGGTAGCAAAGCTGTCACTTCCAGTTGCTTGGTGAGTTATATTAATCTGAGTGTTCTGAATAATTCCGGTTTATGGGCTGCATATTTCTGTGCTTATGAAGTTACCTTGTTCTGTTTGCTTAGGAAACTTGACTCTGAGTAAGACTTCGCCTTGGAATCAATTTTTCGGTGCCGTCTTGCACTGGCTATTATTCTCCTTGCTGAAGTGTTTTCATCCCATAGAGGAGCCTTATGGTTGCATCTGCACTTTAGACTGTTCTAATTGACATATACAGTTTTATTTTATTTTGATATGTTTATTTTAAATACCATTATTAATCTAAAGTTGATGTCCTTTGTCAACAGCAGAGAAGCAGCAGCATGCATTACCGTCTTTTGGAATTAGAACCTCTAAATGATGGCCTTATTCTAAAGAGTGTGTGACTTTTGGAAAGTCACTTTACCTCTCAGATCCATCTTACCCAATGAAAATGACGGGGCTGAGGGAAATGCTCTCTACTGTCTCTGCCCAACAATTCCAAAACATCTAGTCTTATCTACAGTATTCACCAATGTATCTGCCTTTTTCCATCTTGTGAAGGAAAGAACATGGCATGATAGTGGAGCGAGGTGGTACATGTCATTGCCGCTGAGGTATTCTCTAAATCCAAAAAGGAACACCTAGCCTCACTGCTTCCTATGGTCCTTCATAGTTCACTCTTCTGGAGTGCTCTCCTTGAGTCTCTCTTTTTTTTGCTCCATTACAGTCCTTCTGTAGGAAAAACAAAACAAACAAACAAACAAACAAAACAAAACAAAAAAAAAAAGGAGGAAGGAGCTAGGAAAGATTGAAATCCAAAAGGCAGCACTATTTTTTTTTTAAAGATTTTATTTATTTATTTGTTAGAGAGAGCGAGCGAGCACAGGCAGACAGAGAGGCAGGCAGAGGCAGAGGGAGAAGCAGGCTCCCCGCCGAACAAGGAGCCGGATGTGGGACTCGATCCCAGGACGCTACGATCATGACCTGAGCCGAAGGCAGCCGCCCAACCAACTGAGCCACCCAGGCGTCCCAAGGCAGCACTATTTTAGAGAGCAAAGTCCCGCCCTATGTATTCCTGTGCATTTCAGTGCTACAACTTCAGCTACACTTGCTGGACCAAGATCGAGAAACAGCAAGGAAAGATATATAGTTAAAATAGCCCAGGTATTTCTCCTAGTCCTTCCTCTTAGGACTGCTATGGGTGACGTGAATGTTTGTTCCTTCGAGCCCTACGTGTTCCTTTTAATTCAAGCAACTTGACATGCTGAGTGGGCTTCAAGGGTTGTTCTGCCTACCCCTGAATTTGCCTTAGGCACCCAGTTCCATATATGTAAGTCCCAAAGCAAAACGAAGTCAGTAAAAAGATTTAAAATGCAGATCAGCTTATCACAAAAGAATCTCCACATTGCCCATAAAATCTGTTGTTTAGAAGTGATGATTCAAATTACAAGAGAAAAACCAAAGAAACAAACTCTTGACCTCCTTAAAATGAAACCAAGCATGTCTTTTGTTTCTTCAGTGACACAGTGATTTCTTTTTATTTTCTTGTACCTGTTGTTATTATATTTTTAGTTTTTCGGGTATCTCATTACATGCACACACTCATGAACACACACGCACACACACACACAGACACACACACACACACTTAACAGCTATTGCCTTTAAACTGCTTACTGCACTAGAATTGTTTCTTGATAATTGAATCCACCAGGTAGAAGGGTAGGCAGCTGGGTGAAGTGCAACTGCAGACTCTCTCAAAGAAAATTTTATAATCATTCCAACTTTTGAGGTTAAACCAGGTATTCTGGAAAGGTTATTTGAGGGAGATGAAAGTCTCAGGTAATAACAACTGTTAGGGGTCCATTTTCTTATTTCCCTACGTAAGTCAGTCATCAAACCCGACAGAGGACCAGAGGGCACACAGACCAAGGATTTTAGGTGTCTTGATGTGTCATTCCTGTATAACGTAATTAACATCTGCCCTACTGTTCCTGTCAAGAAAGGGAAACACTGAATATGTTAATATTTGGGAATGCAGCATGTCTTTTACTTCTGATCTCACATAATTGTTCTATTAAAACTATATTTTGCTTTTAAAAGGTGGAAACACATAAAATATCATAATTCACAGTGGAGGAATTTTCCTGTTATGTATGATTGGATGATTTCAAAAAAAGAAGAAAGAAAAATAGCCGGAGAACTTTACTAGCCCATCGTTTTTGTAATCCATTTGCACACAAAATGTATAAGGATTTCTCATACATCGAGTTTTGTTAGCCAATTGTAAGAATGAACATATGTGCGTATGCAAATGAAGGTAAAATGTACACTAAATACTAATTTTGAAATCACTGGATCTACTTCAGAAGATTTGATCTTATAGGTTCTTAGAGGATATAATTTCCAACATCCATATAGCACTCTCCCCTATCCAAATTCAAGTTCTTGAATTACTAAGGATGGTATGCATGCAGTCACTAACAAGTATGTTGTTAAATAAACAGGAAATGTGGCCTATGCCTTGTTCTCTAATGGTATGAAGGCTGCAGATGGCTCGAAAAAAGATGTGTCAGTACACGGTGGTAAATCATAAACAGGGATAGATTGCCAGCTTACCTCAAATCTAGCCTTTTTTCCCCAGTCCCTACAGCTCACTAAGTGCTGCCACTCAAGTTAAACTTAACTGTGTCAGATTTTTGTTTCATGCCTTTAGACACTTAAGCAGTAGCTAATGTCACAAACTGAGTTGTGGCCATTTTCATAATCGATTCTGATCGTCTCAGCCAAAATGATCATAGGTTAATATACATCTGTCACTGAGATAACTAGAGAGAATGGCTTGGCTTCTCTCCATTCATTTGGTACGTTTTGTTAGGTACTCAAATACTGTGATCCAGGAATGTATTCTTACAGAAAGAAACAAAAACAAAAACAAAACAAAACAAAAATCATCATATCCTTCAGGAAAAAAAAAAAAAAAAAACCAGCACAAATAATGTGACACCAATTTAGCAGCAATTCCAAATAACAATAACAATCACGCAATTGGCCTGCTAATGTAATTTGGGCATTTTGTCAGTCTCACTAGTAATTTAGACTTAGTAATAGTTGGTGTAACATCACAGGCCTAGATAGCTCTAGTCCACTGGCACTGTAGCTGGGTACTAAATACACAGGTGTTGAGACAGTGAAAAAAAGACAAAGAATCACAAGAAAGAAAAAAGTGGAAAAAGTGGACTACAGTGAGATATGGTGAAGAAACTTTGAGCAGCCCAGAAGGAGAAAACAATAAATGGTAATTTCAAGTCTTATAGGAATGCAGAAAACGCTCATAGAGATTGCTTATCTTGTCATGTAGTAATTGGAAAGAGTAAGTTTTTTTTAAAGCTGTATATGTTTACAAACACAATCTGTTCACTTATAATGATCATTTTAATTAAACAAATGAAAACAGCTTTGAATTTCATGTATTGACCTGACCATCTTAGGGATCCAAAGGGCTTTGGGATAGGCAGACAACCAAATAACACACTTTCAAACAGCATTAGCTCCTAAAATAATAGTGATGATCATTAACCAAAAATGATTAATATAAATACAAATTAAGTCTTCAGTGTCACCTTGACCTTCATCCCTACTCATTCACCTGGATACCAACTTTCAGGGTGAATTTTTATGTAAGGAAAATATGGTTTACAGTTGTCATTTCTAGTTCTCTTTGTAGAATTAATTAGATATCAACTCCTCACCCCCTGCAAACAAGCCTATTTTTAAAAAGCCTTTGAATTTTTATTTTATCACAAGGAAAAAAAAATTCTCATGGCAAATTAACATCCTGCATTTGATGAAGATCTTTGGTATGTACCCTGGTTCATGACTTTGGCTTTCTTCAACTTTATGTCAAAGAATTTGAAGGACACGGGGCGTGTGGGTGGCTCAGTGGATTAAAGCCTCTGCCTTCGGCTCAGGTCATGATCCCAGGGTTCTGGGATCGAGCCCCACATAAGGCTCTCTGCTCTGCAGGAAGCCTGTTTCCTCCCTCTCTCTCTGCCTGCCTCTCTGCCTGCTTGAGATCTCTGTCTGTCAAATAAATAAATAATCTTAAAAAAAAGAGGGGGGGCACCTGGGTGGCTCAGTGGGTTAGAGAATTTGAAGGACAGATTGTAACCATTAGTATATATTCATAGTTTGTTTCAGGAGCCCAATTAGGCATGATCATTTAGAAACATAAAGGATACTTCTTTAGCTCTGCATAAGGTTTTTGTAGCCTATTCACCTGAGAGGAGATACATTTTGGTGGCTGTAAGAGTAATTACCAAGAAGCAATGCTTTTGGTTCAGTGAGAAACACTCTGAAAGAGAAAGACATTTGTGTCAGTTGTATTGCTTAAAGGGAGGATGCTGAAGCAATATGTGATCTTCAGTAGTCTATTTAATCCAATAACACCATTTTATCTTCTCTCATCTGTGTCATCTCTTAGCAAAATGAAACTTGGAGAATGTAATTAGGACCTACGTAATCTAGTTATATTAGCAAAATTAATGCTTCTGTCAGTTTGGTAACTTGAAGATCTCAAGCTGATGGATGAATCGTTGGATAGATATATTCCCCAAGTAGCATCTCCAAGCAATTTATTAGTTTTAGCATGGTGACAAAATATGCTTCCATTGTTCTATTTACATTCCATGCTGACACAGAGAACATTTTGGGGGCATTTCAGCCAGATACAGAATGCTCATAGTGATTGATTTTTGAACCAAAGCCATACCAGTTGTTCTAGATGACAACTTAACTTTATAAATCTTGCCAAAGGTTCACGGATCTCAGGACCTTTGACTGTCATCTAGATTAAAAAGTAAAGGTCCACTGTGCAGGCCACTTCTATTAGAGAGAAACTAACTGACATCCTAAGCAGTAGTGATAATGTTTGGCAAGGGCCAGCTGTCTCGTGATTTTATTGATGTGGTAGACTGAGGCACAGAGGCCAACTCAAGAACTCAAAACAGGAATCAAGTGCTTTAACTGTATTTTCCTGCATATAGTCAGAAAGGCACAGAAACTATGACTTATGAATTTACAATAACTTTTATTTTCTATGACTGTATACTAGGTTAGTTATTTTTGTTATGATCTACATATACAAAGAGTGCGATTTTTGGTGAGTATATGAAATGCAACATTTCAAGAATTTTTACTGAAATATTAAGAAGAGATGGCATATTTCATTCATTCTCACTGGCTCTCTTTTTTAATAACTCACATGGCTACTCTAAATTTTTTAATATTTATTCTGAGTTGTTATCCTTATAATTGGCTTATATACTATGTATAGTTAATAGGAAGCATTGTTGTAAACTGGTCACACTTGGATTTGTGGTAGATGACCATAAAGGATTTTGAAACTGGCTTTAGACCCGTCAGTCAGGCCCTTCTGACTGGATATTTATTAGCTTTGTGTGTAGTGATTTATAAAAACAAAACAAACAAACAAACAAAAAACAGAAACAGACTTTCCCACACTTGCTCTTATCTTTTATATCATAATTTATCTTGTCTGTTCACTCTTTGGTTTCCTGAGTATTTTCTTCCAGATCTTCCATAGTTCTTTCTAGATTTCAAGCCTGTCCCACCCTCTCTGTTCCTTACCCCTTTAGGTATGGGAGTGGTAATAATTTCATACTTTTCCAGGTCCTTGCCTTCCTCCCCACTTTTTATTAGTCCACTTTCTCCAGCCCACACTCCACAAAGAGTTCCTTCATTAAACTCCTCAATAATCCTTTTGAGTGCCCTCTCTTCCATGCCAGGACATTGAAAGATATGCTAGCTACACGAGCTTGCAGAGAGGCATATTTTCACCTTGAGATTTGATAGATGCCTCAAAGCCTTCTCTATCTCAAAATCCTAATTCATCTGCCATTATGCCTCAAGCCTTCATGTGTATGAATTAAAATGGCTTTCTATGGCTCTTACTGAGTTGTAGATATTCTTCCAAAGGATAACACTTAGTATTTTAGTCAGTAACATTATAAGACTAATGAGTTTGTCAGAGTAACCAACCACCATTTATGCCCAAGAAATGGGTCATTTTGAAGAGACATATTGGAAGATAATAAAACATTTCATTGCAGAGGGACAGAAGACCTAGACAGGAAACAGACGTGATTAGCCATAACACCTCCAAAGAAATTATTGAAATAACCCAGAGGAAGAAAAAAAGAAGACCCCTCAGAATAGAAGGTCAAAGTTTGCTTACCAAGATTTTTTTCTTAATTTTTTTTCTTAATGGCAGCCCTATCCCCTCTTTTGTTTTCTTACTTTCACTCTGAAACTCTATTCTGAGAATAATGCTAGTTTGCCTAAAATTTTGCATGTAAATATAAGCTTAATCTTGAGAAATTTGTAAATATTTTTGTTTAGATGGCAAAGTACATTGATGTTGCAATGAAGTTTTTTCTACATCAGAAAAAGGGTAATGATTTACATCTAATAAAATCATAATGACAAAGTTTTTGGTGATAAGTATGGCCACATTGTGTCTGTTGAATAGTTGGGAGTTAGGGTCAACTACCAATAACATCAAATTATTAAAGAGATGTTTTCTAGTATCAGAAAACTATGGTCTCCGATTGGCAATAGGCAGAGCAGAAAATAATGCAGGAAATCTCAGCTGAATTTATATAGATGTTATAAAATTCCCATGTAACACTTATTATTTTAAGAGAGAAATTTATCTTTCAAAGACCGATATTAATGAAGTAATTTCTCTGGATTTGCAAGGTGCATTCAGAGATAAACATACATTTTAGATTGGTATGGGTAATTCTATGCATCACACTGAGAGGGCAAGATTTCTCTCCACAATAGTCTATTATACAGGCCATTTTCAATAATGAAGTAATGCCATTTTCAACAGTTCCCTTAGGAGATTCTTTCAAAATATAACATTAAACTTCTCATTTTTTAGAGTAGTTTTCTTTATGTACAACTGAATTTAAGCAGTGACGTTTACCATGATATTCTATATGTACTCTAATGTGACATATTAGCTTCTTTTAAAATCACCTTTTCTCCTAAACTTCATGAAAAATAATTTCATTCCTTAGAGTTTTAAGCCAGTATATATACAGAGTCTAAACTGCATTTAAGTTTTCAATACATTCCCTAATCAACTTCAGTTTTTCTTTCTTTTTTTTTTTTTTAAAGATTTTATTTATTTATTTGACAGAGAGAGGCAGAGAGGCAGGCAGAGAGAGAGGGGGAAGCAGGCTCCCAGCTGAGAAGAGAGCCTGATGCGGGGCTTGATCCCAGGACCCAGGGATCATGACCTGAGCCGAAGGCAGAGGCTTAGCCCACTGCACCACTCAGGTGCCCAACTTCAGTTTTTCTAAATGTCTTCCCATTTACCTGAACATTCCTGTACTGAAGAGCTAAATCTTACACAATTATCTGCATCTCATTAGGTTCTGCTTTACAGTAATGGCTAATAATTACTTTGGTGTCTTCAGGCTTTAAAGAATTATTTTGTCATGGATCCTGTGAATCTGGACTTCTGAGGACATCTAAAGATCTCTGATGGTTAAAGATGGTTTAACCATCTCTGATGGTTAAAGATCTCTGATGGTTAAACTTTCAGGCATGATCAAGTAGTTTGATAAGACATAGGATGCAACCTAATTATGTTTCATTTTGGGGCATTCCACTTGCTTCATCTCCAAAGTAGGGTAGTGTGTAAGAGCTTTTGAATACAGCTGTTTTGCATTAATTAATACCATCTAGTTATTCCAAGTATTATCCTAGTGAAGTTTTATGCTGTGAACTCTTAGCAATGTTTCTTATGTACAGGTAAAAACTATTTGATTACAATTTTCTAAGTGTAAATTACTTGTGATATAATGTTTTATGTACAGTTTTTATGTTAGCTCACTGATTTGAAGGCTCAGAACAAACTTCATTTATTCATTTGTTTTGAAGCATATCCAGTAATTATCTACAATGTCCTAGTCCTAGGTAACACATGCAATTATTAAAAACCAAACTACCTGGCTTTGTGGTACTTACATTCTACTGTGAGAGCTAGATCATTAACAGATAAATATATTGTGGCAGGTAGCAATGAGAGCTATCAAGAAAAAATCAGCTGGGTAAGGAAATAGAGTGACTGGGTAGAGGATATTTTGTTTTTGTAAAGTGCTCAGTAAATGCCTCTGTGATTGAATTTGAGGAGACATCTAAATGCAGTGAGTTTCTTTAAGGCCAATGAAAAGACAGCCCAGACAGAAATAATAGCAAATCTGAGGACCTCATTAATCTTGGTATATTTGAGGCACAGCAAGAAAGTCAGTGGAGCAGAGTAAGGTGGGGTTGAGGAGAGCAGGTGGGAGATATGCGTTCAGAAAGTTAGACAGAAGCCAGATCATGTGAAACTTTTGGGACCATAGAAGGGAGCATGTCTATTACTCTGATGTGATGGGAGGCAAAGGAGTGATGCATTCTGCTCTAAATATTATGTTAGGCTTAGTAGCCCCCAAATATATTCACATCCTAGTTCCTAGAACATGTGACAATGTTATCTTCCATGGCAAAAGGGACTTTGCAGTTATGATTAAATTTCAGATTTTGAGATGAGGAGATTATCCTGGATTAGCCACCTAGGCATTATGTAACCACAATGGGTCTTTATAAGAAGGATTCAGGGGGAGTTTGAGGAAGTGATATGATAAAAGCAGTGGAGATAGAGAGACGTGCTTTGTAAATGGAGGAAGTACCTAGAAGTCAAGGAATTTCGATGGACTCTAGAAGCTAAAAGAAGGAATGGGAATGGAGTCTCCCCTTTCAGAGTTTCCAGAAGGAAGCAGTGCAGTTGACATGCTGACTTTAGTTTTATGAAATTGATTTCAGACTTTCGACCTCCAGAACTGTAAGAGAATAAACTTACATTGTTTTATGCCACTAAGTTTGTGATAATTTGTTACAGCAGTAATAGGAAACAAATATTTAAGTACATTAGTTACATACTTATAACTCTAGTTGACTCTCGAACAACACGGGTTTGAACTGCATGGGTCCACTTAGACATGAATTTTATTTTTTTATAAATATGGTACAGTACTATAAATGTATCTTCTCTTCTGTATGCTCTTCTTAATAACATTTTCTTTTCTCTAGCTTACTTTATTGTAAGAACATAACATATAATACCTATAAGATACAAAATGTGTGTTCATCGACTGTTTATGTTATCAGTAAAATTATGGTCAACGGTAGGCTATTAGTAGTTAAATTTGGGGGAATCAAAAGTTATGTGCAGATTTTCAACTGCATGGGGGTCAGTGCTCCTAACCTCCTCGTTGTCTAAGGGTCATCTGTATCTTTATTTATCAATTGATTGAAATGGATAGATAGATGCCTCTAGTTAGACATTGGAATGTCAGAAGAATGGAGGAAGACTCAGTCAGTACAGCATGAAACTCTTGATCTTGGGGTTATGACGTTAAGCCCCACATTGGGGATCGACTTGAAAAAAGTGGAAGAAGGGAGTCCTGTTAGGAAGTAATAGTGGCTTGAACTGGTGGGTAGTAAGTAGACTAAAGAACTTTGGCTATGTGTCTTGAGTAAATGACAGATGTTATATTAGTTTTCCGTTACTGAGTCACAAATTACACAGTTTAACTAGTTATAGCATTACAGATATATTCTCTCAGGTTCCATCCATTTATTGTCCCAAGAGTCCGGGTGGACTCAACATGCCTAGGGTCTCACAAAGCTGAACTCAGGGTAACAGCTGGACTGAATTCTTCTCTGGAGGCTTTAAGGAAAAATCCATTTTGTAGCTAACTTTGAATATTAGCAGAATCCTGTTCCTTATGGTTGTGGGACTGAGATCCTTGTTGTCCTAATGGCTACCCAGTTGGCTGCCCAGTTGGAGTTGTTCTCTGCCACTCGAGGCTGATCTCAGATCTTTTCTGTGTGTTCTTTTCTATTTTGAAAGCCACCAATGGCACATTGAATCCTACTGTGCTTTGAATATGAGCTTCCTTCTGCCTCCTACTAGAGAAAACTCCCTGCTTTTCAAGGGCTCACATAATGAAATTAGGCCAACTGGATAATCTTTTTTTTTTATTTAACTAAAAGTCAATTTCATTTGTTAATAAATGACTTTATTATGTCTGCAATATCCCTTTTGCCATTGTCTTCATCCATTTGGGCTGCTATACAAAAATCCCATAGTCTGAGTGTCTTAAACAATAAACATTTATTTTTCACAGCTCTGGAGGTTGGGAGGTCCAAGATCAAGATGCAGGCAAAATTTGTGTGTGGTGAGATCCCTCTTCCTGGCTTATAGACAGCCATCTTTTTTTTTTTTTTTAAAGATTTTATTTAGTTATTAGAGAGAGAGAGATCACAAGTAGGCAGAGAGAGGGGGGGGAAGCAGGCTCCCTGCTGAGCAGAGAGCCTGATGTGCAGCTCGATTCCAGGACCCTGAGACCATGACCTGAGCTGAAGGCAGAGGCTTAACCCACTGAGCCACTCAGGTGCCCCAGCCATCTTTTTGCTATATCCTCACTGGACTGAGAAGTAGGGAGGAGGAAGGAAAGGGGAGGACAAGGTAGAGGAGAGGAAAAGAGGAACTGTGATTGAGAGAGCTAACTTTTTGGTCTCTTCTTTATCCCATTGTTGAGGTTTTCCTGACTCATTTAAATGTCATCGAATCCCAAAGGTCCCACACCCAAATACCACCATAGTGGGTGATAGGGCTTCAACATATGAATTTGGGGGACAGAAACCTTCAGTCCATAGTAGCCATATAATGTAACACAATCGCTTGTGTGATATCTTATCATATTCATGGTCCCAGGCATAGTTTAGAGAATATTGAGAGGAGAGGCATTTTAGGTTTCTGCCTGACAGGTGCCAAAGCTTGTTCCTTTCTTTTTCCTTTTGTCTGAATTGATCAAGCAATTGTGCCCTATATAAGAATGGCAAATGCAGAGTAACAGGTTTGGAGAAGGAAAAATAGCAAGAATTATGTTGCTTGGAATGGCCAATTAGAAATGATGTTGAGGAGCTGATGGTCGTATATGCTGATGTGGCCCCAGGAGAACAAACTGGGACTGGAAATATAAATATATATAAGTATATGACATGTGAGTCCACACCATCATGTGAGCTCACCTGGAATGAATCGACAGAAGGAGCACTGGGCAGTCCAACAGTTATAAGTCTGGAAAAGGAACCAGAAACAGTGAGGCTAGTGATGGACTGGAGAAATCAGGAAAAAAGTGACAGCGCCAAGGAACTTATTAAAATTTAAAATGTGGGGGTTTCACCTCAAGCCTACAGAATCAACATTCCTGGATGGGGTCAAGCAATATATGCACTAAAAAGCTCTCCAGCTAACTCTGATACATGCGAAAGTTTGAAAGCTTTAGTTGTTTGGACCACAGGGACAGCGCAGAATGGAAGAGGATAGTCCTCGATGTCCTCGCATCTCAAAGTCAAGTACTTGAATGTGAGCAGCAACAGGATCTGTGAGATTGTTAGCAGTGAGGGAACTGAGGACCCAGAATGCTTAAAATAAATTGGGACAAGTCTCTATGCCCTCTGAAGACCGTGAGAAGAATATCTAGCTCAGACTAGGGAGGAACAAGGCTGGAGTTACAAGCATCCCAGGTGAAGATCATCAGTCCACTGTGCAAATGAAAGTTAAGCTCACCAGCTTATGTTTCCCTTCCCCATTCTGTAATATGGGAAACAGTGGAGAGTGTGTAATGGCAGATTACTTCACAATATTTTGTACTACTGACCTAGTTTTAGATAAGCAACTGAGAACGTTTTTTAAGGGGACAGAAGATTACATAGCGTGTTTCTTCATTTTTAATTTGGAACTCAGCCTAAAATTAATCTGTAAAAACGTATTTTATTTCTTAACACCTTAGATTGGCTCCTCAAAATGTGTTGCACATCAAATAAGATTTACTACATTTTTTTGAGAAACAATACAAATCGCAAGTAATGGAGAATAATTCAGTTAAATATCAATATGTGAATGAGACTTGAAATGAAAGTTATTAAATATAATCAAAAGAAATGGTAAACTGTAAGAGAAAGTAAATGTGATCTGCAATAATGTAAATAAGGTGTTTCACATCATATAATTTGGTCAAAATTTGGTAATTAATTTAAAGAATCAATAATCTTATACCTTTCCTGTTCAACTGATTACAACATCAAAGACTGATAATGGCTAATAAGAAAAACTTTTCAGAGATAATTTTCTTTGCAACAGGTAGCTTTTGCAGGTGAGAAAAAGGCAGCAGATATTTATGCCATGCAGAAGAAAGCTAAAGGTTTATAAGGAAGTGCTCTCCATTCTTTGTGAGCTATAACGTCTGTCCAAATAGCAATAAATATCCTCTTCCGCAGAGAATCTGCTGCTTGGGCTGGCCATGTGTTATTGTGTTTGGACTGTCTCCATCTGCAAATGTTGACTTTTCATCTGTGACCAAGGAAAAAAATCTGTATGAGGAATGTGTAAAACATTTAATCCTTGTTTACTTGTTAACCAAAGGTTTTGTCAAATCCTGCTGTTGTGGGTTTTTGCATTTGCTTCTCAAGGTGACTTGTAGGGGCAGTCACCAGGTAGGGTTTAAATCTGAGATATAAGCTAAAAACTCTGCCAAAATCATTAGGTTTTTACTTAGATTTAGAAATCTAAATATTTGTTCTAAATATAGTTTTACATTTGAAAACCTAAATGTGACCTAAATAATACAGTAGTCGATAGGAAAAATTGATTTATAATTCCTTTGTTCTGTCTGGGGTTTCTTATGACTAAAATGAATATAACACTGAAAAGTTTGATTATCTATGGCAGACCACAATGGAATTTGATAAGGGAATAAGAACACGGTAGAGGTCATTCATCAAAATCTAGTCTCTTACTCTCAATTTATAGATGAGAAACTGGGAGCTAAAATCTCTTAGGAATCTAAAATTACTTTCACGAAGTCCATACTAATTCATTGTTCTATTGTGTTTCAAACCTGTTTCTGTTTACCCTGGCTATCGATGATGATCATGTGATCTGAGATTTCTAGACTGGTTCTGATTTTTGATGTTCTATGCAGCAATCTCTTGAAACTAAAATGGGTTTTTTTGTTTTGTTTTGTTTTGTTTTGTTTTGAGATCAAACAAAACCTGTTGAGTGAATGAATGAAAAATATTTTTCCCATAAGTATACTCAAATATGCCAGATCTATTTTGGATTTAGACCATCAACATAACTGTTATATACTAATCTCAGTTCATGGCAATGGAATTTGTTATAACTTTTGATTATTTTCCTATGCAAGAACAGAATAATAGCTGATATTTATTCCCATGTGACATTGATTTAAAAGTTTTGATTCGGCATTGTGTAATGTGATCTGAAGTAGAAGATGTATCAAAAAGGAATGTGGGCAATGCTCAACAACTTCCTCTGTTTTTCATGTCAACTCTCATATTTGAAATTAATTTTTGCCATATTTAGATTGGAAGCAAATTAACTGATTTGATTTTTAACAGCAACTGTTCAATAAAGGTAGTGATGATGGAATAGTAGATAGGAAGGGTACCTAGCAGATGAATTTATCGGACATTTTTCCAGGGCCCTCCATATTTACATAAGCATTTAGCTTTGGCTTTCCATTCAAGGTGATCCACAACAATGATAGGAAACTGTTCCACTGTCATAGCTTGCCTCAAAAAAAAAAAAAAA
>ML106101.1:0-35420 GCA_003697995.1 Taxidea taxus jeffersonii | reverse complement strand
CCTGGGATCGAGTCCCACATCGGGCTCCTTGCTCGGCAGGGAGCCTGCTTCTCCCTCTGCCTCTGCCTGCCACTCTGTCTGCCTGTGCTCGCTCTCTCTCTCTCTCTCTAACAAATAAATAAATAAAATCTTAAAAAAAAAAAAAGAATTATAAAAAAACAAAAAACAAAAAACAAAACTAAGAGGCGCCTGGGTGGCTCAGTGGGTTAAGCCTCTGCCTTCAGCTCAGGTCATCATCTCAGGGTCCTGGGATGGAGCTCTGCATCAGGCTCTCTGCTCAGCGGGGAGCCTGCTTCCCCATCTCTCTCTGCCTGCCTCTCTGCCTACTTGTGATCTCTCCCTCTCTCTCTGTCAAATAAATAAATAAAATCCTAAAAAAAAAAAAAAAACTAAAAGAAGGAAGGATAATTGAATCATAGCAAAAGGTAGAATCCTAGCATTTTACACTTGCTGCCGCTGACAGATACTGCCTGAATTCACTTTGCCCAAACGTGCAGCTGGATGATGACAGAAAGAACCAGAGCCTCCCAATCAGACATCGGTTCAAACCTCAATGAATCACTTACTAGGTACAAGGCCCTGGGGAGTGACTTCAGGATCCTTTGCGCTTCCATTTCCTAAAGTTAAAGGCCCTAAAGGCCCACCTCAGTGGGATGCATAAACCCAGCAGTGGGATGCATAAACTCACCATCTATTCCAAACACCCCCAGCAGGGCCTGGGGACAACCCCTGTGGTTACATGCACAGCTGCTTCTGCAGGAGAATGCATGAGCACTCACACAGCACGGGATAAATAAAGAGTACAGTCTCATCTCTTCAGGTCAAGTTTTTGCACCAGTGAGTTTTCAGGCCCAGTTTACAAACAAACAAACAAACTAACCCACCTTTGACTTTTAGAATACACTGAATTTTGGAGCTACTGAAAAGGTTAAAAGGTTAGCCATTGCTATTTCCAAAGTATAAATTCTGATCACGTCACCTGCTTTGCAATCTCATGGTTCCTTACTACCGGCAAACTGAAGTCCAGTTCCTAAGAGTGGTGCACAAGGAAGGCCCTTCCAAAACTGGACACCAGGCCCTCCAGTTCTAAGGACTCTCCCCTGCCATGGCTACTCATATACCTTTTGCTCTGGTCACCTAGATGTAACGGTGGTCCTTCATTGCGTCCTGTTCTTTCCATCTGCCTGGTGCAGGGCTGTGCACCCTCTTTCTTTCACACAGCCCACTCCTGTATCCAGTGACATCTCCTGAGGCTTTCCTTGAACCCTGGCCCTCAAGGACACACTTTACTCTGTGTCTCCCCAACACCATGAAAGCTGAGAGCACAGGGCCACCTCCTCACCGGTCTGTCCAGCCCTTTGGAAACAGATTTTGGTGTCACTGTCTTTCTACCCCACAGATCCAGCCCAATGTCTAATAAATGCTTGTTTGATGAATAAGGGTGGTCAGTATTCTGCTTCCCTAATATGCTGGTTCCATCAGGTCAAGGGCCATAAAAATCAATGAAACAGAAGTCAGGAGGGCAGGTGCTGTGACTTTTGATCCCTGCTCTGTTACCTGAGCCTGGCACTCAATAGATACAGTATTTCTAAATCTATGAATCAATGAATATATGAATGTATGAATGAATGAATGATTGAAGAGGATGACACATATATATGACAATGTAAAGACACACCACCACATCCAACAACAACAAAAACCCATGGCCAAGTGCTTTCATAAATCCAATAAAGTAAGGCACCTGCTCAAAAATGTCCTATCTTCAAGGAAGCTCCAGGGGCCTGAAACACAAATTAGAAAGACAAGACTCCAAGTGTCATCTGGTCCAGTCATCAGCAAGGGCCCTGCTGTGCCCCAGTGAAAAAATGAGCTGATCTAAGGCTCCCCCAGAACATTTCAGTCCCAGATCAGCTAAGTAATCACTTTCCATAAAACATTTATCAGCACTGCTCTTGGCCAGTAATCTCAAATATTCAGCAATTTATCCAACATGCATGAGTCACGGATAAGATATTTTACTGAATAAAACAGCTAAGTTTTATAAAATGTTGTCTGCATCTAAGTTCATATCATGCAAATATCATTATTGTGTTCTCCCCCCCCCCACCAAGTTCCCTTCTTCTCCCAGCGGCGCATGCACCCACCCCCTTCTTCCTTTCCCTTACAGCTTCTGCACACAAACACCCAGGTCTTTCCAACTGCTCCCCACCTCCTTTGGAGTTAGCTACATGCAAATGAACTGGAGAGACTACTGCCTGCTTACAAGAAAAGGACTCAAAAAGCAAAATACAAAGGTCAAGTAGGCACTGGAGGCTTCAGTTTTTCAGTTCCCAATCAGGACAGGCCTTTCAATGGTACTTCAAAAGCTATGATTGCAGAGAGCTGGACTATGCTGTCAGCTCTAAGGGGACAGCAAGTACCTCCCACCTTCGAGAAGGCCTTTATGACTTTTGAAATATCAGCATTTAAGAGCACTCATTGTAGCAAGGAAACACAATTTCACTCTGCAAACATCAGTCATTTCCTCCAAATTCCCACAGTAAAGTCACAAACCTTTTAAACACTTAAGGTTTTAAAAACACTGAAGTTTTAATACAAATAATATCTCTTCATCACACAGCCCTGGGCGGACCAATGAGCTGGAAAGAGGTGACTTTAGGTGCATAGAGACATGCCTTAGCTATGAGTTTAATTCTTTATGGCAAGTGATACTGGTTTTCCATTAACGGTGGAAAATAAATTTTTCCTTGAAATAAAAGCATTTAATCTTTTCAAAAATAAGTATCTTTTACAAAACAAACAAACAAACACCCAAAAAACTATGTAGTAAATAAAAGTTCAGATGGTAATAGCAGCTGTAAAAAAATAATAACTCATCTACGGAGCCGGTGCTTTGCGAAAAGAGTTGTCAACCCGAGTAGAGAAGTAAGAGAGTTCTGCTGAGAGCAGGGAGTCCCTGGCACTGCTGCCGGTGCTCCTGGCTCCAAGGCTTGGAACTGATCGCCGAGGGCCAACACCCCTCACCCCCACCCCATAGAGATCGCGGCGCTTTCGAGGAGCAAGCAAAACCCCACAAAGGAGAGCAGGAACGGGAGTCCCGCACTGGAAGGGGCGCGGTGGACGGAGTTGCTAGGCTGGAAGGGGTGAGGATCCCGAGCCAGACAGGCGCGGTGGGGGGTCACTAACTGGAGGGGCTCAAGGGGACGGGGGTCCCGGGCTGGAGGGGTGGGTCCGGGGTACAAGAGGGAAGGACCCCGGGCTAGGGGGGCGCGGTGGGGGTTCCCGACTGAAGGGGCGCACTGGGACTGGGGTCCTGGGCTGGAAGGACGCAGCAGGACCGCGGGGCGGTCCGGAGGAGCGCGGCGGGACCAGGTCTCGAGCTATGGATGAAGATCCCGGACTGGAGGGGCGCTGCGCAATCCCGGGGGCCGAGGACGCCCGCAAGCAGAGAGGGAGGCCGCCGACCCCACTGCCCCCACACCCCGTCGCCTGCGGGAGTACCGGCCGCCCCGACCGCGTCTCGTCCGGCGCACCACCCGCCGGCCCTACCTGTCCTCGCTGGCGGTGATGACGCCGTCCTCCTTGGGGATGAGCAGCGCGGCCGTGACGGCGTCCTGGTGCCCCTCGATCTTGCTCAGCAGCACAGGACGGCTGCTCTGCGGCCTGGAGTGGATTTCGGCCGCCATGTTCGCGCGGCGGCGGCAGCAGCGGCCTCCCGGGCGGGCGGCCCATCAGCTGACGGCCGGGCGGGCGGGGACGCGCGGGTTCTGCTCCGGCTCCCGGGGCCGCGTGGGCGCTGCGCTGCCGTAAGCTCCCGAGTGCTGCCGCCCCAGCCCGTATTGCCTGGGGAAGCCGCGCAGCCAAAAACTCCGAAGGCAGGCGGAGCGCCCCAGAGGGCGCCTGCCGCGGACAGGGAAAGTGATAAAGGTTGAAAAGTGAAGGCATTCACCCAGGAATGGATTGAGCAGTTGGAGGGGATGAGGAATTGTCTCCCAAACCAGAGCCTTCTGGAAATAATAATACTATTTTGTGTTTATTCTAAGAAGCCATTGTTTGGAAGACGTTCCAAGATTTTGGAAGTGTGAAAAAATATACAGCTGTTTAGAATCCTTGAATGACAGTCAGTGACACTCATTGAGTGGTGACTATATACCAGGCACTGTTCCAGTTTCTTTACACGGATTGTCTTATTTAATGCTGCTAATAACTTTAAGAGACGGAGACGTGAGTGTTTTTGTATTCTCATTTTACAGACAAGAAAACTGGACCATGGAGGAGTTAAATCATTTGCTTAACGTCGCACCGTTATTAGAAAGAGAAAAGTAGCTCTAGAACTTCAGGAGCTGGCTTGGTACTCTGAGCCAGGCGTCTGCATTGCTGGGAGCTGGCCTGGTGCTCACAGCTGGTTCTTGCGGAACATAAACATTAGACAATGCCACTCTATAATCATATATAAACACAGCAAAACATGAAATTGTTCAAGCCATGAAAATGAACAAACATCCCTCTATTCTGCCAATAAGAGGGACTTTCTTTACCAATTACAGCTTTAGCTTCTGCCTAGTCTTCTTCCCTCTAGACCAAATTAAAACCTCCAATCATAGAATTATCCCCATTTCCTGACGGCATCCAGCCCAGTCCAAAGGAAAACCCTCCTTCCTTAAACCCTCCCTGAAATCACCTAATACAAACCTAAATCCCACAATAAGTTCTTTCATTTACCAATGCCCCATAGTTCCCATCATATGCCTTCTGCCAATTAGCAACCAACCCAACATGTTCAACTATGAGTGTGTTCCTGCTTTTGGTTGGAGCACATCAGTAGCTAAGTTAAAGGGTCATGATGGGGACCCAGAAAATCATTGACTCTGGAGACCTCCCCTCTCCAACCCACACTCCCCCCAACACTGTATTATTCTGACTAACGAATTGTAGAATTCCAATACAGTTGTGTGGTACACAGAGCTATCCAGCATTTAAAATGTGACTAGTTCAAATTGAGTTAGGGTAATGAGTGCAAAATACACACTGAATTTTAAAGACTCAGTATGAAACAAAACAAAAAGATATTTCATAAATAATTTTCATATTGCTTACATGTTGAAATGATAAAATTTAGATATACTGAGTTAGATATTTTAAAAATTAATGTTACCTGTTTCTCATTATTATTTTTTAAAGATTTTATTTATTTATTTGACAGAGAGAGATCACAAGTAGGCAGAGAGGCGGGCAGAGAGAGAGGAAGGAAAGCAGGCTCCCTGCTGAGCAGACAGAGTCGGGGACTCGATCCCAGGACCCTGGGATTATGACCTGAGCCCAAGGCAGAGGCTTTAACCCACTGAGCCACCCAGGCACCCCTTTCATTATTCTTTCAATATAGCTAATGAATTTTAAGTTACATATGTGTTTCACAAAATAGTCATTCATGGATTTATTCACTTATTCAACAAACACGTATTGCACACCTACTAAGGACCATATGCTGGCACGATGAATAAGACATGGTTCTTGCAAGGCTTTTACAGTGTGATGATTAGACAGGCTACTGAACGACATTTTCAAACAAGAAATATTTATTGAGTGCCTGCTATGAGCCAGGCACCATTCTGCATGCAGCTGTGCTCCAAAGACACAAAAATCACTCGTCCATTAGGACGTATATTCCAGTGAAAGAACCAGATAACAAAATAAATAACTAAATTACATAGTATATTAAAAAGTGTTAAGTGCTGTGAAAAAAATAAAACAGTGAAGACTGATAAGGACGATTAAGGGTATTACAATTTTAAACAGGATGGTGTGGAAGATTTCAAGACACACTACACAGATTGCCTTCACAGAAGGGTGGCAGTCAGTGAACACTCTTGGCCTGCAGCTCCCTCAGGGTCTGCTTCAGAAGAAGGGAGGCACCATGGCTTGGCCATGCCCTTCATGGCAAAGACAAAATTTGGTAACTAAAAGAGAAAGGACTATAAAGGCCTGGCCATGTTGGTCTGGTGAAGGACATACTGATAGAGCTCTCTCCCAGGTTGGATGAGGCTTTGTCAGGCCTATATTTCAGCTGACTTCTTCTCCTGCCTGATCCTGTTACATCTGCCTCTCTTCACAGCTATGAATGCTTAGTAAATATCCTGCACACCAATCTCTGTCTCAGCATCTGCTTGCAGAGAATGCAGCCTTGGGAAGGCCCCACGGGGAAGGTGACATCTGAGCCAAGAAGGAGAGCAGGGAGCAAAACATGTAGAAATATGGAAGATGTCCTTTCCTGGAAAGGAACAGCAAGTGCTAAGGCCCTGAGGTGAGTGCGGTTTTCTAGGGCTGGCAAAGCAGCTGGTGTGGCTGGAGCAGAGTGAGCGAGGAATACAAGAGATGAGGAAGAAGGGTCACCAGACGGACCATGGTAAGCCCTGAGGTCATGGTAAGGATTTTTGCTTTTCCTTTAAGTGAGATGGGAAGCCAGTGGAAGATTCAGAAGGCAGAAAACTGCCTTAATCTGCCTTTAGTCTTAAAAGGCAAGGATGTCAGTTGGGAGGCTAATAAAATAAGCCAGTTGAGAGTTGATGATGGTTTAGCACAGATTGCAGATGGTGAGAAGACAGTAGAGTCTAGATATTTCTGGAGGGTGGAGCCAGTGAGCTTTGTTGGATGTGGGGTATGAAAGAAAGAGGAGCCAGGATTTGTGGGGTGACCAGCTGGAGGAATGGAACAGTCTGGGGAAGGTATTTGGGCAAGAAGACAGGGAGTTTGGTTTTGGATATATGAAGCTCGAAATGCCTGTAGATGTCCAGGTGGAGGAGTTAGTGGATGATCAGGTGCAGGAGTTTTGTAAACACAACTGAAGAGCAGAGAGGCCTCTTCTGAACGTATAACTTTGGGAACTGAAGGGGTGTAAATGAAGTGTACCAGGCCGCCCTGGGCAGAGTATGTTTCCTGGGCCTGGGTCCTAGAAACATGTAGTCCCATTATTGAATAAAGGGACTATTATCCATTTATTGAATAATCAAATGAAAAAAATAATAAATTGAAAAAATAAACAAATTCATGAATGAATTTTAAAAACTGGCTAATTCCTCAACTCTGTGAGTTAGTGGTAAAAACTCTCTGAGACCCTACATTTTTGGTTCCATACACAATGTTCTCATTGTATTTACTGAGAAACTCTCAATACAGACACTTCATTTTAATATAACATTGTTTGCTTCAACTAGATTATTAGATTATTTCTCCCATTAAATGGACTATTACAGAAATAAGTTTCCTGAGCTTATAATTCATTTATTTGATGAATGAATGTTCAGTGAACTTTTTTTTTATTTTTTAAGAGATTTTATTTATTTATTTGTTAGAGAGAGAGAGAGAGAGTGAGCACAGGCAGACAGAGAGGCAGGCAGAGAAGCAGGCAGAGGCAGAGGGAGAAGTAGGCTCCCTGCCGAGCAAGGAGCCCGATGTGGGACTCGATCCCAGGACGCTGGGATCATGACCTGAACCGAAGGCAGCTGCTCAACCAACTGAGCCACCCAGGCGTCCCTCAGTGAACTTTTTTAATATGCAGTATAAATTTATTGAAACACAAAGACCAGTCATGATCTTCTTTCATCCCTTCTCAGAGAATTTGCTTCACCCAGAAATCCATCAGGTTGTTTTATGATATGTGCCAACCTGCCATTTCCTCTCTCCCTCCCCAAAGAGAACCCTTTTCTAGGCTAATGACCCATTCAGATTTTCCCTTTTGAAAGATTAAGCTAAGAGACCCAAAAGTGAGTTGTATGATCTACCAAGAAAAACAAGAGCTAGACGATAGTTAAGAACAGATTTTATTCTGGAACTATTGCGATAAGGGAAAAGAGACCTCTGTATAGAACTGAGCTCAATTCCAAATACAACATGGACCAGGGGAAATTATAGTCATGGGGGCTGGGAGGTGTCCGTGAACACTGAACTAAGTGGAAGCATCAAGGGTAAGGGTGGGGGGCAGGATTCTAGCTAAACCAACAGGATTCTTCTGAAGGCAGGCCAGGGTGATTCGGTGTCACCAGGGGAAAGTGGTGGGTGATGAATTTGATTAGATATTAAGGGTAATCATATATTGAGGGTGGGGAATCCTTTCTAAACTGACTTAGGATTCTTGCTGAAAGTGGGCTATGCAGTCCCGAGAGACACCAAAACCTAAGGTTGAAGCCTTGTTACAAAGAGGGCTTAGGGAAGTCTGACTAAAGTGTGGTCAAGGGGAGAACCTTTGCCAGAGCCTAATATTAGAGATTCTTGAACTAAGTAGTAACATCCCTGGGTCTGCGTTTCAGGGAGATGAATGAAGATGAACAGTGTCTAGGGAAGAGAGGAAAGTGCAAGATGTGTTTGGAGGTCTGGCAAGGAGGTAAGGATCATCATCAGGTAGCCAACCGCTGCAGAAATTTAAAAAGGATGTGACACCTAGACAAAAGTGGGTGTTTGTGGAAAAAGGAATAATTGAAGACATAGTAGTCCAAGCTGGGTAACGGTGGGGGGACACTGATGCCATGAACAAGTAGAGTGCCCACAGACACAGGTATCTTTTGGGGTCCAGATATTCAACCTGCAACTCAAAATTGGAAATTCTGAGAAGTCTTCCTTTGTGAGTTAATATTAGAGCAAAACACTTATATGAACAGTTTGGTAGGAAAGCTTCCACTAAAAAGTGGAAGATAAAGGGGAAAAAAACCCTTATAATTCCACTGTTCTCATTTTGATATATTTTTTCAGTCTTTTTGGGGGGGGTGCTTTAAAAAGTTTGTACTATTAGAAATTTACATTTTGGTTAAGTCAATATCCCTTAGTCTAGGGCTCCTGAAAAGAAATTTTCTGGAGACATGTTGGGTGAATATTTGCTCCTAAATAGTGGCTGGGTTGATGGTCTGTAACTCTTAAGACTAAATACATATATATTGACAATAAGTGCTTTCTTTTATTAAGACTTTCACGTGTTTTCTTTAGACTGAGAGTGAAACAGGTTTTTGCGCTAATGAGAAAGGAAAGAACAAGAAAGCAACTGAGGGTGAAACAACTCCCACGCATTTCCGGATCCAAACGCCCCTCACTCCCCGCTCACCTAAAAGTAATCTCTGCGTGGACAGGAACCAGAGCTTGCACATGCGCAGTAAAGCTCAACGGCAGCCTCCCGCCCCCGCGTATAAGCCCCGCCCGGGTCTCGCTCAGTTCGCACAATTCCGGGGGGACTGTGTTACCGATACACAAGTCCGACTTTCTTCCTTCCGTCCTCCATTGCTTTTCCCATGAAATGGCCTCCGGCTTGGGGAAACTGCTTTTGCGGGGGCCTCGCTGCCTCCTGGCACCGGCCGCTCCCACTCTCGTCCCGCCAGTTCGGGGCATGAAAAAGGGATTTCGCGCCGCCTTCCGCTTCCAGAAGGAGTTAGAGCGATGGCGCTTGCTTCGGTGCCCGCCGCCGCCCGTGCGCCGGTAGGAGCCGCCTCGGAAGGGGTCGGGGTGGGCGTCGAGGACCGGGCGTCTGCGGGGAGGGTTGTTCCTCGTTCAAGTGCGCCTGGCTTGAGCCTAGGAGGTTTGCCGTAGGGACACCGGTGGAACGTGGACGCGTGGGCTGAGGCACAGGGAATGAATTTCTGCCGCGGGGTGGAGCGCGGGGCTGTCCCCGACGCTTCGGAACTCTTATTTAGAGCCTATCAACTGAGTTGTGAGAAATGACGCCTGCTGAGGCTAACTAATCTTTATGTAGGCTTGGGGGTGTAGTTTCTCTCGTAATTATTGCGAGTTCCTGGGTAAGAGAGGGGAGAAACCGTTGCATAGCATTGAAAGAACAAAATGAAGTATATGCAACTACAAGTCTGTTTGCCAGAATAAAAGGAAAACAGTTGAGCTTTAGCTTTCTTGCCCCAATTAATCTTGTTTCTTCTTAGTCTTGTTCCAGTAGTGTCTGGCAGTAGCTTGACAAAGAAGTCCAGTAGTCTGGCATAAAAGACAGCTTTATAGCTCCAAATGACATCTAGTATGACTGAGGTCTTGAATCTTGTTCTCTACAAATGTGACTTCGACATGTAGTTGTGGCGATGTAAAATATGACTCCATTTGTAGGTATTTGAGTATCAGGTTATTGCTATTACAACCGATGGAACTGTGATTAGCTTTGAAGTTCTTACTCCTTGGGAAATTAGTGTGAAATTTTGATAACTACTTTACTATTGCTCGCCCCCCCCCAAAGTTGAACCGACTTATACATCTATCAGTAGGAATATATGTGTTCATATTCCTATACTCTTTCAAAACAATATTAAGTTATTTTCCTAGTAGGCAGAAAATAGTATATCTCTCTTATTTATTTATTTATTTGTTTATTTGACAGACAGAGAACACAAGTAGGCAAAGGGGCAGACAGAGAGAGAGGAAGGGAAGCAGGCTCCCTGCCCAGCAGAGAGCCGGATGCGGGACTGGATCCCAGGACCCTAAGATCATGACCTGAGCCGAAAGCAGAGGTTTTAACCCACTGAGCCACCCAGGGGCCAGAAAATAGTATCTCTTAATTCATGCTTAACTTTGATTATTGTGAGGTTAGTCACTTTTGGCTTTTGCAGTTGGAAGAAACAAAGGATTGTATAGGTTAACATAAATTTTATAACTTACAAGCAGTATCTTTATATTTTCCTATCTATTTTTACTTAAAAGAGTTTTATTTGGATTTTAGTGTCTCTTTTTAGAAAGACCTTTTAGCCATTCTTGGGAATGTTTATGAACTTTTAACCTACTTGTAATGATACTAGATTATTTAGATGCTAATTTAAGTGGGTGTTTTTAAAACTTAATAAAATAAGAGAAATACAGCGTACTTATTGTTTAGGCTTTGAGCCTATTAAATTATAACTCCTTATTTCATATCTACGTATAAAGCACAATTCCATGGTTATAGCAGAAATAATGACTCGAAAAGGTAGGGTAATGGCTTAATTTCTGATTTTGAAGAACTTTAATTTGGCAGTTGGCTCAAAGGCAAAGTGAATCCACCAATATATATAGCAAAGAACCACAAGTAATCATCTGACTTAAATTTTAACTTTCAGAAAATCAAAGTGTGGTGTTAAAATGAAACTCAGTCTTTTCTTTATTTCCTTTATGTAATCAATAAAGTTGCATCTCAATTAAAAAAGTTGCATCTCAAAGTTTTCACGTTTTTGTAGCATCTTAATTGTTCTCTTTACCATCTCTTACTGTCTTCTGTTTTACATTTTTAGTTCAGAGAAGCCCAATTGGGATTACCATGCTGAAATACAAGCATTTGGACATCGGTTACAGGAAACCTTTTCCTTAGATCTTCTCAAAACTGCATTTGTTAATACCTGCTATATTAAAAGTGAGGAAGCCAAGCGCCAAAATCTTGGAATAGAGAAAGAAGCTGTTCTTCTGAATCTTAAAGACAATGAAGAACTCGCTGAACAAGGGACGTCTTTTTCAAAAACTTGCCTCACACAGTTTCTTGAGGATGCATATCCAGACTTGCCCACTGAAGGCATTAAAAGTCTTGTTGACTATCTCACTGGTGAGGAAGTGGTATGTCACGTGGCCAGAAACTTGGCTGTGGAGCAGTTAACACTGAGTGCAGAATTTCCAGTTCCCCCACCTGTTTTACAGCAGACTTTCTTTGCAGTGATGGGAGCCCTGCTACAGAGCAGTGGTCCTGAGAGGACTGCTCTTTTCATCAGGGTAGGTAATGCTTAATTGCACATGCTGGGACCTGCTTGAGGTGGACAGTAGGTTGTAATTCATTTCTTTGTTATATGATTGTAGAAGGTGATCTGTGAATTTTTCTCCCTACCAAATTCTGAAAAAGACTTAAAGCTTTTTTTTTTTTTTAATGTTTATTTGAGAAAGAGAACATGCACATGTGTGCACGCTGGGGGGTGGGCAGAGGGAGAGAGTCCTAAGTAGACTCTGCTGAGCGTGGAGCCTGGTGTGGAGCTCCATCTCACGATTCTGAGGTTACCCTGAGCTAAAACCAGGAGTCAGAGGCTTAACCGACTGCACCACCCACGCACCCCCATATGTGCATTTTAGAAACTGTTCTAGGGAGATGGGATTAGAATAGTTCAACTTCTCCTCCCACTGAAGGTTCTAATAATAAACTAATAAGACCATTTTCCTATGGGGAAAAATAAGAGGCATTGGTGATCACCAAAAAAAATCTTGATTTCTTTTTATATTCATACTAATATCTTAGATATTCACATTGTTTTTCCTTCACCCTGCAGTTGGTTATTCTATATTGGAGGTCCAGTGATCCATACATAGTGTAACTAACTGTATGTGTTTCATAAGACACCTCTATACATTAGAAAATTCAAAGTCCCCTATTGAGGACCTATAAATTTAATTTTTTTTAAATTCACGTGTAATTAACGTTCAGTGTTATATTAGTTTCAGTGATAAATATTATTTATTGACGAAACTGAAATAGAGTTCTAGTGCTCGGGCAAGTGTTGTAATGAAATTAACTATTTTGTGAACTACGGTATTTTTCTTTTTCTTTTTTTAAAAATTATTTATTTATTTGACAGACAGAGATCACAAGTAGGCAGAGAGGCAGGCAGAGAGAGAGAGGAGGAAGCAGGCTCCCCGCCGAGCAGAGAGCCTGATGTGGGGCTTGATCCCAGGACCCCAGGACTATGACCTGAGCTGAAAGCAGAGGCTTTAACCCACTGAGCCACCTAGGTGCCCCTACGGTATTTTTCTTTTTAAAATTTCTCCCCTCAGGTCCCCATTCACCCATCCTTTATTATATAGTGTGTTTGTTAACATGAGTTAATTGCAGTATATTGTGACAATTCATGTTCCCATATTTTCTGTCAACACTGGTAACTTTTTTTATTGGCAGATGAATTCTACTTTGAATGGTCATAATTTTTCTATTTTCTTAGTCTTATAAATTGAAAATATTATCAAGTCTTTAATAGTTTTAAAAGACAGTTATTGTGAAATTATTTAGATGATTTTTTTAAAATCATGAATTTAGACAGTAAAGTACTATTATAGGAGTTTCTGCCAGAAGTTACCACTATTTATTCATTAATTCGTTTGTTTTAAAAATATTTTTCTTAGTGATAAAAATATATTTCTAAGTTGTGAGATAAGATTTTACCTTTATGAATTTTGGTGGGTTTTTTTCCGAGTTTTTATTTAAATTCCATTTAGTTAATGTATAGTGTAATATTAGTTTCAAGAGTAGAATTTAGTAGGGGCGCCTGGGTGGCTCATTGGGTTTTAAAGCCTCTGCCTTTGGCTCAGGTCATGATCCCAGGATCCTGGAATTGAGCCCCACGTTGGGCTCTGCTGGGTGGGGAGCCTGCTTCCTCCTCTCTCTCTCTGCCTGCCTCTCTGCCTATTTGTCTGTCAAATAAATGAATAAAATCTTAAAAAAAAAAAGAGTAGAATTTAGTGATTTATCACTTACATATAACACATAGTGCTCATCACAGTTGTGCTCGTTAATACCCATAACCCATTTAACCTACTCCCTTGCCTACCTCCTTTCCAGCAGCGCTGTTGGTTCTCTGTAGTTAAGAGTCTGTTTTATGGTTTGCCTCTCTTTTCCCCCTCCAGGTTCATCTGTTTCCTTTCTTAAATTCCACATATGAGTGAAATCATTTTGTATTTGTCTTTTTCTAACTGACTTATTTCGTTTAACATAATACTCTGTAGCTCTACTCATGCCATTGCAAATGGCAAGATTTCATTCTTTTTTATGGCTAAGTAACATTCTGTGTGTGTGTGTTTGTGTGTGTGTACACCACTTTATCCATTCATCAGTTGATGGACATTTGAACTCTTTCCATAATTTGGCTACTGTTGATAATGCTGCTATAAACGTTGGGATGCATGTATCCTTTTGAATCAGTGTTTTTGTATGGTTTGGGTAAATACCTAGTAGTATAATTGCTAAATCATAGGGTAATCCTGTTTTAAGGAACCTCAGTACTATTCTCCAGAGTGGCTGCACCAGTTCGCATTCCCACCAGCAGTGTAAGAGTGCTCCCCTTTCTCCGAATCCTCGCCAACTTCTGCAGTTTCCTGTGTTTTTAATTTTAACCATTCTGACTGGTGTGAGGTGATATCTTGTAGTTTTGATGTGTCTTTCTCTGGCAGTGCGTGATGTTAAGCATATGTGTCTGTATGTCTTTGAAAAAATGTCTGTTCATGTAATCTGCCCATTTCTTAAATGGATTATTTTTTGTGTGCTGAGTTTGATAAGTTCTTTATAGATTCTGGATACCAATCCTTTATCAGATACATCATTTGCAAATGTCTTTCCCCATTCTGAAGGTTGCCTTTTAGTTTTGTTGACTGTTTCCTTTGTTGCACAGAAGCTTTTTGTCTTGATGAAGTCCCAGTAGTTCATTTTTGCTTTTGTTTCCCTTGCTTCTGGAGATGTGTCTAGTAAGAAGTTGCTATAACCTATGTCAGAGAGGTTGCTACCTGTGTTCTCTTCTAGGATTTTGATGGTTTCCTGTCTCACAATTAGGCTTTCATCCATTTTGAATTTATTTTTGTGTGTGGTGTAAGAAAGTGGCCCAGCTTCATTCTTTTGCATGTTGCTATCCAGTTTTCCCAACACCATCTATTGTCTTTTTTTCCAGTGGATATTTTTTCCTGCTTTGTTGAAGATTAGTTGACTGACCATATCTTTTGGGTCCATTTCTGAGTTTTCCATTCTGTTTCATGGATCTATGTATGTTTTTGTGCCAGTATCATACTGTTTTTAAAAATTTATTCATGTATTTATTTCATTATTATTTTTAAGAATTTTTATTTATTTTATTTTAATTTTATTTTGGGGGTGAGGAGGGGCAGAGGGAAAGAGAGAGATAATCTGAGCTGAGCTGAGCTTGATCTTACAACCCTGAGATCATGACCTGAGCTGAAATCAAGAGTTGGATGCTTAACTGACCACACCACCTAGGTGCCCCAGTACCATACTGCCTTGATCACTACAGCTTTGTAATAAAACTTCAAGTCCAGAATTGTGATGCCTTCAGCTTTGATTTTCTTTTTCAAAACTGCTTTGGCTATCTGGGGTCTTTTGTGGCTCCATATAAATTTTAGGATTGTTTGTTCTAACTGAAAAATGCTGGTGGTATTTTGATAGGGATTACATTGAATGTGTAGATTGCTTTGGGTAGTATAGACATCTTAACAGTATTTCATTTTTCAGTTCATGAACATAGAATGTTTTTCCGTTTCTTTCTGTCATCTTCAGTTTCTTTCATCATTGTTCTTTAGTTTTCAAAGTACAGATCTTTTACTTCTTCGGTTAAATTTATTCCTAGATAGGGGATGCCTGGGTGGTTCAGTTGGTTATGCATCTGCCTTTGGCTCAGATCATGATCCCAGCGTCCTAGGATCCAGTCCTACATTGGTGCTGCTCCCACTGCTTGTGCATGTGCTTGCTCTCTTCTTTCTCTCTCTCTGACAAATAAATAAAATCTTTTAAAAAAAAAAGTTTATTCCTAGGTATCTTACGGGTTTTGGTGAAATTGTAAATGAGACCTATTCTTTCATTTCTTTCTGCTGCTTCATTATTGGTGTGTAAAAATGCAACAGATTTCAGGATGTTGAATTTTTTTTTTTTAAGATTTTATTTATTTATTTGACAGACAGAGATCACAAGTAGGCAAAGAGGCAGGCCGAGATATAAGGAAGCAGAGATCCGGATGCGGGGCACCATCCCAAGACCCTGGGATCATGACCCGAGCCTAAGGCAGAGGCTTCAACCCACTGAGCTACCCAGGCGCCCCAGGATGTTGATTTTTTATCTTGAGACTTGACAACTCATATATCAGTTCTAGCAACTTTTTTGTGGAATCTTTTGAGTGCTCTTGCCAGAATATCATGTTGTCTGCAGCAGCTATGATTTTTGTAAGAAAACTTACATGAAGAACTATATGGACATGAAAAGGAGTAATACATTTTGTCTTTTTCAATTCCCATTAAGTTTTTAAATTCTGTTAAAAGTGAACTTTGATTACATTCCTTATTTTCTTTATACTACTTTAAATGTATAAATTGTATTTTTATATGCAGGACTTCTTAGTTACTCAGATGACTGGAAAAGAACTTTTTGAGATTTGGAAGATAATAAATCCCATGGGGCTACTGGTAGAAGAATTGAAGAAAAGGAATATTTCAGCTCCTGAATCTAGACTTACCAGGCAGTCTGGAAGTACCACAGCTTTGCCAGTGTTTTTTGTTGGCTTATACTGGTTAGTAAAATTTTAATTTAACTTCATAACATTGATTGGAAGCCTTACAACTGACTTTTCAGTTTTTAATATATGCTCTAACTGCACTAACAGATGTAAAAAATCTCATTTCCACAATTTCTTTTTAAAAGATTTTATTTATTTATTTGACAGACAGAGATCACAAGTAGGCAGAAAGGCAGGCAGAGAAAGAGGGGGAAGCAGGTTCCCTGCTGAGCAGAGAGCCCGATGGGGGGCTCGATCCCAGGACCCTGAGATCATGACATGAGCTGAAGGCAGAGGCTTTAACCCACTGAGCCACTCAGGCGCCCCACTCTCATTCCCACGATTATCTATTGATTACTTTCCTGCTGGTCAGTCTTAGGGGAAGATAAATAATCTGTGGTTTGCTAATAGTAGCTTTTGTTAACCAACTGTAGTTATAGAATTCCATTCATTTCAGTGAATAAGAATTTCATGTTAATTAAATATTTCTGTAGAAAAATAAAAGTTCTGATTCATAAGTGTTAGAGATTTACTCTTAATCCACACTTGTAACAGCTTCAGCTGAGTTTAGGACTAGAAAACCATCGGCCTAGTTAACCATCAAAATATATAAATCAGCCCAGATTGAGAATGTTTTAGTTTTGTTAGTAAACAGTTGGCTTTCCTCACACTGATTAAATATTTAAGAAACCTAGATTAAAATTTAGGTCAATATTTTTTGATCTTTATATGATGTAGGATTTTATAGGTTAAAGGCATTGGGAGACATCACAAAGGAGAAGATGGACAATGTTGTAAAAAGTTTCAAATTTAGTTTTAATTCAGATGCAAAGCAAAATAATTAGGTGGTCTTGCTTATTAACTTGGTAAGTCTTAAGCATGTCATTTATCAGCAGTTCATATATTCCTAGTAGAAGAAAAGAGTGGTACAGTATTTCTGTCAGTAATTTTGACCAAATGCCAAGAGGTTTTAAATTCTTCATCCTTTGATTTGGTATTCTCACTTTGGGTGTATCTCTCCAGGTTGCATCAAAAATTTGTAAACAAAGATACGCATTTGTGTTTACTCTTTACTCCCCATACCTAGAGCAGTTCTTAGGACATGGTAGTCAGTAAACAGTTGTTGAACTGGTATTATTTTTTTCAATTAGAAAATTAGAAATAACTTTGGCATCCAGTAAGAGAGGAATAATAAATGCACATGACAGAATATAGTACAACTGGGACAGGTGATGTTTTTAAGGGATTTTTAGTGACATAGAGAAATTTTGAAGAATGGCCTCTCATTTTTTTTTTTAAAGATTTTGTTTATTTATTTGACAGAGATCACAAGTAGGCAGAGAGGCAGGCAGAGAGAGAGGGGGAAGCAGGCTCCCTGCTGAGCAGAGAGCCCGATATGGGGCTCTATCCCAGGACCCTGGGATCATGACCTGAGCCGAAGGCAAAGGCTTTAACCCACTGAGCCGCACAAGCGCCCCTGGCCTCTTATTTTTAAACAAAGCAGTTTGCACTATTACTACAGTGGTTGTCACTGGGTAGTAAAATTACTTAGTTTTTCCCTAGATTTTACATAATGGTATTTTTAAAAAGTGATCAGTGATACACTAAGACCATCATTGGACCAGAAACATAATAAACATTTTGTAAAAGCTTGAAATTCACTCAGATGATTTTCTCATTCCATACTATGACATATATGTATATGGAGAATTATTACTGTAAAGTTTAACTTACATGATTAATCTTTGTTTCATTTCAAATTACTACCATAGCAAATGTTTCTTAGCAAATCCTTTCTGTATTGTTTTTCTTTTTCCTACCTAGTTTTGCTCATTTTTCTTTAATTTGGTTCTATTCTTCTTTAGCTTTCAAGCCAACTTATATTGAATCTGAGCTATTAAGTGGAATTGCTGCTCCTGAGATTTTTCAGAGATGCTTCTTTTAGTTAGTAAAGTTTGGGGTCAGGAAATTTCTAAGAAGTAGGTAAATGTTATTGGAAGTAGTACATCCATACCACACTTGTTCAGTGCACATCCTTTCCTCCCTGTGGGAACAGTTTTACATTTTTGGAGAAAAATTTGCTAGTTTTTTGTAATAGAAATATCAGTAAAGCAGGAATACCCATTTTTGTTTAATTTGGCTTAACTAGAATACTGATAGCCTTAAGTGTTCACTGTGCCACCTCAGTATCTTTTGGGAATAAACTAGAGTGGATTATAATATATAAAATAATGTTTTAAATCTTAGCAAGTTTTAAAGATCTAAAGCTCTTAAAGGACAGAACTGATTTCTCATTTGTTTTAAAGTTTAGATGAGAAACCAGAAAGGCAACAAATTTTTTCCATAAAACTTTTCTTCATATCACAGATTCAGGATGAACTAAAAATAATGTAGTTATATTTTCCATGAACATTTTTAATAGTTTCAAATTTCTTATAGCAAGATTTGTATATATTTAAATTCCTTCAACAACAACAGCAACAGCAGAACAAACCCATACTTACATGTGCCTTGGTTTTTTGATTTGAAAAATACTGGATCCATCTCGTGAGTTGTTTGTATTTCTATGGAAATGTAAATATTTCTTCTCTAACTACTGCATATAATAAATTTGCAACAAAACTAGTTAATATCCAAAAAAAAACCTAGTTAATATCCAATACTCTTGTATTATTTCTGGTAGATATTGTTGCCAAAGTAAGATTTAGAAGCCATAACTGATCTGTGGACTGTGTCTTATCGCGAGTAATTTCAGACTACTCTTGTTTTTTTCCTAGTGATAAAAAGTTGATTGCAGAAGGACCTGGGGAAACAGTGCTGGTTGCAGAAGAAGAAGCGGCTCGAGTGGCACTTAGGAAGCTCTATGGGTTCACTGAGAACAGACGGCCCTGGGACTATTCCAAGCCTAAAGAGAATTTAAGAGCAGAAAAGACTATCACTGCCAGCTGACCTGCCAGAATTGTGGCAACCTGAAATTTGTGAGCCAGAGAATGAGATAAATGTTGAAGATGTTCGAAGCTGGATATTTTTCAAATTGTAAAGAAATAGGTCTTATTTCTCATAATGAGTTCCTAAAATTAAATAATATTTATCAGGTCGTTGATTTTTTTTTTGTGGGGGGGATGGTCAGAAGTCTTGGATGTTTTTCCAATAAGTTTTTTCTATAGTCCTTGATTTTATTATTTTATTTAACATGTATAGTTAGGTCTGTTTTATTACTGGCTAGCTTTGAGGTATCACCATAATTTGAATATATGTTTTACGTGAACTTTAATGCCAACAAAAAAGGCACTCTTTCTCTAAAGATTTTATTATAGTTTAATTTGATATACCGACATTGGTGAACTGTCTTCATAACGGGATTTTAGCTAAAATAGTAATAACTCTTAACTCTTATAAATGTTAAAGTACAGCTTATCACAATTAGACAGTTATTTACATGATCCCTAGAGTCTGTCTGGGTTCAAAATTCTGTATACTAATTCATAGTTACTCAATTTCTATAAAACAAATAACAGAAAAAATAAAGTTTATGCTTTTAAAAGAAAAGGAAGTCAGAAGCAGCTAACTGAAAAAGTATATATTTATCAATGTTATTGGAAAAACAAAGTATCAATTTAGTATTCCATAATTATAATCATAGCCACTGTGTACCAAACACTGTTCTATATTTTACTGTAACACATTCAGTTTCTAGAGAACAAATCTTAAATGCCCTTCTAGTTCTTCAGTCCTTTGTGTTGGATGCAGTATTTCTCTAGCTGCAATTTTTTTGTTGTTGTTTCTTTGTTTCTTTTTAGCTTTTTGGCAATAGTGATAATTTTTAGTTTCAGTTTGTCAGTAGTCACTCCCAGGGGTTAATAAGAAAAATGGGACTTGGGAGTTGAGAATAGAAATGTTAGAACGGAGGGCACTTGTGCTGTAAAATCTTTTTTTTTTTTTTATTGAAATATTTTTATGTTTGAAGAGCTACCATTAAGGTAAATATCTTGGGTGACCCATTCAGGGAAGTTCATTTAATCCAACTTCCTGAAGCCTGCATCCTTTTACTGGTGGAGATGCTGGTGGTACACACTGAGGCCTTATTTCCAGATCAGACCATGCTCGTTTGAGCAGGCGTGGCAAGAACAAGACCCCTGGCTGAGTTTTCACAGCTCCCATAGAGCTGCTGGTGGCCCATCTTCCTTTGTCAGATGCAAGGAGGTGAAAGGCTTGCCATAAAATCTTTATAAGGGAAAATAAAGAGGACCTTTGGAACCCCCCTTTCTGAAACTGGTCAGGGAAGTGGGAGTTTTGTCAGATGTAAGGGGGTTTCAGTATCCCAAGTGAAGCAGAGGCTGTTTTTAGAGGGGGAAGTTTGAGAACTACCTAATTGGCCAAATTGGTAGGTTAAATGATTTCATCCTTCTTTTTGAGAGTTAACTTTAACTCTTCTAACACTTGAATGCAGGGATAGAGGGCCAAACCCAGTAGTAAAAAAACACCACACTTGGGTGTATCATCCACAAGGAAATATGATTTGATTTCATGGATGCCAGAGAAGAGATGATAGTTTCTGAGAAGCAAAAGACAGTAAATGTCCTCCAACCACTTATTCATCCAGTATATGCAAAATGTCAAGTTTAGGTGGAGTATTACTCTAATTTTATTTTAGATGAACATTTTTTCTAAAGCTCTTTAGAGAATTCATTTGCAAACATAGTAGTCCTTCATTTCCCCCATAAGTAGTGCTAGTAATGTGATCCCAGGTTTCCCCTGTTCACGGCATTTTGCAGGACCTTATACCACAGGGTTGGAGGGGAACTATCTTCATACTTTGGTTTTTAAGCTCCTGAACCTTGAATGATTCTAGATTTACATGTAGGACAGATCTAGCTCTGGTTCTTAAAAGCTACTTTTTCCAAGTAGAGAGATCCAAATCCCTTACGGAGAATGTGGTTTCGACACATTTCTAAGTAAAGTCTTCTCTGAATTTAAGTTGTATTTTTTAAAATACCCACTAAGCTATGATTGGCTAGAATGTAGAAAATAAAACATGTTTTCTCAGTTCCATATGAAATTGTTTGAAACTCAGAGCCAACCTCTTGGAAATCTTTTTTTTTTTTAAGATTTTATTTATTTATTTGTCAGAGAGAAGGCGGGAGCAAGCACAGGCAGACAGTGTGGCAGGCAGGGGCAGAGGGAGAAGCAGGCTCCCTGCTGAGCAAGGAGCCCAATGCGGGACTCAGTCTCAGGATGCTGGGATCATGACCTGAGCCGAAGGCAGCCACTTAACCAACGGAGCCACCCAGGTGTCCCAACCCTCTTGGAAATCTTAATTTGCAATATAAGGACCAATAAATACTGTGTGAGTTTGATATATGGCCAAGAGGAACATGGGCGTAAGGATGTTGTCAAAGAGGTGTGTGACCAAGAGCATTGAGTGACCATGTGGAGGACTGCCTTTTGACTAACGTCTGGTTCATGTTGAGAAGACAGTCATTATGACCATAAGGAAGTTGAAGAAATACAGTAGCACTAATACTTGAGCTTGGCCTGGCACCACCGAAAGATGTTTACCTCTTTAATCACTCTGAAATTGACATCCTTTGCCACCATTTCCCACTCGCTTTCCTAAGCCCAAAGTAAAAACATTGGGCCAAAAATGCATGATTGATGTCTATGGGCTCCATTACATAAACCTTATTCTTTTTAGTCCATCCTGCTTTTTATGATATGCATATATAAAACAGGAAACAGTATTCTCAAAGAGTTTTATGTGGTCATGAGAGCCTGAATTATTACTAGAAAGTACCTTCCAAGTAAGAATGGAACAAATAGGGACTGTTTTTGTGTGTGTGCAGCTGTTTTAAGATTTGGCCACTAGGTGGTGTGGTAATCCTACTTCATAGTTCCGTATGCAATGTGCTCATTGTGGGGAGCACTTTTCTCCCTATACAGGAAGGACAGACATTTAGGGCAAAGGATTATAGTGAAAAATGACTAACTGAGGCCTGTTAGAGCTCTGACAGCCTATGAACGTGGTTGCAGAAACTAGCTCACCTTATCCCGTAAGATGTTAGGAGTCTGATATGTGAACAATTCACCTATGATGCCAAGGTATGGATGTTTGAGCTCTTTCATATTTTTTGAAAAGAGGGAAAGTTGTAGGGTTGCCATAGATTAAACTTTTAAAGACCCTTTATTGGCCTCTTCTCGCTATTCTTTTCTTCTTCTTCTTTTTTTTTGGTGATGGAGAAGATGCACTGCAGACTCAAGGGCATCTTGACCCTTTTAGCCAGATGTGGACATTCTTCCCATGTGGGGGACCAGATCTTCCCAGCTGAGGGGCGCCCACTGAGGAGGCCCAGCTGGCAGCATGTAAGTAACGTTTGTATTCCTAAGCCCACTTGGTTTTCTCCTCCCTTTAGTTGACTCTAGTGTCATCTACAAATCTGTAAATTTGTAAAGCTCCTCTACCATCATCCCTGAGGACCCAAGCTGAGGCTTGTAAATTTGGTTGGCTCTCAGAGCACTTGGAAGCCATGATTCTCTCTGTAGAATACCAAGAATGATTGTTAGATTAAATCTCATCTTGCAAACTAACAAGTCCCCCCACCCCGCAGGATAAAATTAATGCAATCAAAAATTGTTAGCACAAGCACACACACATGCCCCTGAAAAAAGAGCAGTTTGACATTGGTAGTGGCTGTTCCTTCCATAACATTCATTTGTTCTTGATCAGGTATCTCATCTGTTAGTGCTCACTCACAGCAAGACTAATAGTTTCAAGAAAAATTTCTGGGAGAAAAGCAATTAAGAAAATTAAAAACATTAACATATTTTCCCTTCAACTGAGGAAGAACTCCATTATTTGGTTGCTTGCAGAATATCTTTTTACCACATCTGTTATGTATCAGAATCATCAAATGAACTAATGAGTTTATTCTAATGAGTTTTGCAGAAGAGATGAGTAATGAGGTCATTGAGTGCTAGAGAAGAATATTTCTAATCAGAGCAATTGCCTGACTTTCTGAAGACACTTCCTCTATGTACATTATTGATCAGCAAGACAACAAATCAGGGCCAGAGATACTTATCAGTAGGCAAGATAGTTAATAAGACAAATACAGTAAAATAAAATCAGCTGATCGTCCTCAGATTAACCAACCTGATGATGTCTCTGGGGCTCCTGACAACCTGCCTTTGGGACTGAGCTGTGTGCGTGCTCGCATTGTTCCCTTGTCTATGAAGAACAAGTGCAAAGGCCGGCTACCCTTCTTTTCACCTTTGATGGCTGGGATTAGAAACTTCAGATGAAGGAGGTATAGTGCTGTGAAGTTTAAAAATTCACTTCCATTTCGGTACCTCCTATTCAGTAATTTAATCTGCAAACACTAATAATGTATCTGCTATCATATAAAAGCGATTTTTAAAAAAGATTTTATTTATTTGACAGACACCCTGAGAGAGGGAATACAAGCAGGGGGAGTAGGAGAAGGAGAAGCAGGCTCCCCACTAAGCAGGGAGCCCGATGCTGGGCTTGATACCAGGACCCTGGGATCATGACCTGAGCCAAAGGCAGCCGCTTAACGACTGAGCCACTCAGGCACCCCATAAACAGTGATTTCTCATTTAGCAAATTTTTCCTTTAAATCACATCTGCCTCCTTTTTTTTCAAGATTTGAGAGAGGGTCAAAGGGGAAGTTGGGGAATCTCAGAAGAAATGGGCTATAGAGCCAGTAGTGTCTTCCACTCTTGGGTGGCCTGAAGTGGGTTCTGAAGTGGTCATGGGAGGCCAAGGCCAGAGACATCTTCTGCCAGTTAGTTGACTCCGTCGGTGCCTTTCCCCAAGCAGCCACCAAAGTCCAGCCCTAGGAAGTGGTGTCTGCTACTCTGCTGGCTCAGGGCAAATCCCTGCTCCTCCCACTTCAATTTCTTAGACCCCTGAATGTAGAACTCATGGGTCATTCAGTTTTTCACTTTCAGAAAAGCAGAGTTTCTGGGACAAAAGTCACTCCCTGTGTCTTATGATTGGCATTATTTTCAAGTTTTTGTCATCTCCTTTTTAGGACAAAGACTCAAGGGCCAGTAAGACCTAGAGCTTTCAACTTATTTGGGTCAGTGCCTACTCTTTTTCCGGGCAGAATGGAAGAATCCTCATTTCATTAAGTGTCAAAAGAGTGATTTTACTGGTTGTTGGCCTCAGTTCCATAAGTCTACCATTTTGTTACTTTGGGAAAATTGCAGCTTGTCTCCTACCCAAACTCAATGTGACATGTAATCTATGTGATAAATTGTTCGCTCAAATGTCTACATGCATAGCAAATAAAGATTCTGACACCCAATTCCAATGTGTGGGGTCCCGCCTCCGCATCACCAATGCTCAGACACCAGCTGGATATCCTACAATTGAATTCAATTCTAACACCATCTACTGAGAGGGAGTATCACATCTCCCTGGTTAAGGGCTCCGGCCCACAAGGCTTCCCCTCCCCTGCCCACCTCAGATGCCAGTTGGCACCCAGGTTGTCACCTCTCCTTCTGACCCTTACACTATAAATCAGAGGTTCCCAGGACCCCCTCCTCGGC
Organism: Taxidea taxus jeffersonii; assembly: GCA_003697995.1. Classification (NCBI taxonomy): domain Eukaryota; kingdom Metazoa; phylum Chordata; class Mammalia; order Carnivora; family Mustelidae; genus Taxidea; species Taxidea taxus. The sequence goes on along the minus strand of ML106101.1, from coordinate 10,605 downwards.
TTCTATTAACTTGCTAGAGTGACTCACAGAACTCAGAGAAACATCTTGCTTACTAGATTGCTGGTTTATAAAAGGATATATAACTCAGGAACAGCCAGAGGTGCACAGGGCAAGGTCTGGGGAAGGGCAAGGAGAGTCCCTGCCCTCCTAGTGCACCACTCACACAAAGCCCCAGGTGCTCATTGACCCAGAAGCTCTCTGAACCTGTCCTTTGGATTTTTATGAAGACTTCATTACAAAGATGTAGTCAGTTAAATCATTTGGCCACTGGCCATGATTCAACTTCCAGCCATTCTCCCCTCCCCAAGGGTCAGTGGGGGTGGAGCTGAAAGTTTCAGCCCTCCAGTCACATGGTGGGGTCTCCTAGGAACCAGCCTCCAATCTGTAGCTCCCAGGTCTCTCTTTGGAGGATACCCTGGCCAGCCCACCAGATCCAGCCCTGGCTGGCAGTCCAGATTACTGCAGGTCTGCCTTCTGTAGAAATCTGCACATTTGTTTAGGTTAGGGCTTAGAATTAGGTAGATGCCTTGTAACCTCAAGGGCTCCCTCCCATGACTCAGCATTTCTGGATGCTTGTCTTATTTGGCTGAACGATGCCTCATTAACATAACAAAAGAGATCTTTATAGCTATCACTTTGTAAATTCCAAGGGTTTGGGGATCCCTGTGCCAGAAATGTGGATGAAAACCAAATATATATCTCTTATTATAAATCACAGTGTCAGGGCACCTGGGTGGCCCAGTCGGTTAGGTATCCGACTTCAGCTCAGGTAATCATCTCAGGGTCCTGGGATTGAGCCCAGTGTGTGGCTCTGTGCTCAGTGGGGAGTCAGCTTGTCCCTCTCCCTCTGTTCACCACCCCCTTATGCCCTCTCTCAAATAAATCTTTTCTTTTTTTTAAGATTTTATTTATTTGACACAGAGAGTACAAGTAGGGGAAGCAGCAGGGAGAGGGAGAAGCAGGCTCCCACCAAGCAGAGAGCCTGACATGGGGCTCAATCCCAGAACCCCAGGATCATGACCTGAACTGAAGGCAGATGCTTAACCAACTGAGCCACCCAAGCACCCTTGAAATAAATAGAATCTAAAAAAAAAAAAAATCACAGTTTATCACAGAAAATGTCATCTTTTATGACAGGCCTGCAATTTCTTTTTAATTTTTTTACTCTTTTAAAAGATTTTTATTTATTTATTTAACAGAGAGAGATCACAAGGAGGCAGGTAAAGAGAAAGAAGCAGGCTCCCCGCTGAGAGCCCGATGCGGGGTGGGGGGGGTGGGGGGGGGGGGGGGGGGTGGGGTAGGGGGGGGGGGGGGGGGGGGGGGGGTGTCAATCCCAGGACCCTGAGATCATAACCTGAGCTCAAGACAGAGGCCCAACCCACTGAGCCACCCAGGTGCCTCAGGTCTGCAATTTTTTATGTTAGTCTCCATATCTTAAATTTATTTGTTTCCCTCAAGTAAAGGAGTTTTTCTAAATTTTATCTTTTTGAAGATAAGACCTATAGACTCATTGACTGAAGTGTATCAAAAGATAAAAGTTGAATTCTGTAAAAGTAATAATTTGAGAGGGACGCCTGGGTAGCTCAGTTGGTTGAGCAGCTGCCTTCGGCTCAGGTCATGATCCCAGTGTCCTGGGATCGAGTCCCACATCGGGCTCCTTGCTCAGCAGGGAGCCTGCTTCTCCCTCTGCCCCTGCCTGCCACTCTGCCTGTGCTCGCTCCTGCGCTCTCTCTCTATCTGACAAATAAATAAATAAAATCTTAAAAAAAAAAAGTAATAATTTGAGAACTTTCCTCTAGTCTAGAGATTATCAACAAGTTCTAGAGGCTGCCAGAGTCAAGTCAGAATATGGGTGCTGATGGGTAAGAGAGGGTTAACGATGAGCTGGGAAGATCAAGTGAAACAATAAACATAGTCTAGGAATCTTGATACTATGATTCTTCCATGAGATTCTTCCAAGTTCTATATATCATAAATTTGAAACTTTACTATTTAAAATACTAAAGAGGCATTCAGAAATGGCACCTGATACTTCAAAATTTAATGTGTTCAGTGAAGTGCGACCAATTTCTATTTTGGGGGAGTAGACCATCTGTAACACATAACAGGGCCACATTCTACTAGGTGATATTAGAAAAGCAAACCGTTGGGGGCACCTGGGTGGCTCAGCCAGTTGGGTGTCTGATTCTTGATCTCATAGCTCAGGTCATGAGTTTGAGCACTGCACTAGGCCCCACACTGGGTGTGGAGCCTACTTGGGGTGGGACTTATGCCCCTTGGCCCTACTTGTGTATCTTGTAAGTACATTTAACACAGGTTAGGTATTTGGCCAAGCTAGAATTCACTCTCTCCCTTCCATGATTAACTTATTTGTGGAAAGGACATATTTATCTCTGTACCCCCTAATGCCTGGTACCCAGTAGGTAGGTACCCAAATGAATAAATGGAGGTATAATTCTTGGATTACTGCTAACACTACTATTTCTATCTTAAACTATTCAAAATAATATAACAGAATGGGACTAGAAGAGTAAAACTGGCTATAAAAGCATTAATAACTATACTAGTATGTTTGCTAGAGTACAAGTAGTTTTTGTTAACCCTTCAAAATAAATTTTTGGCATTTACTCTTTTTATGAAGCAGATTCTCCACGGAGCAGAGTGTGTGATGTGGGGCTTGATCCCAGGACCCTGGGATCATGACCTCAGCCGAAGGCAGAGGCTTTAACCCATTGAGCCACCCAGGCACTCCAGGGATTTACTCTTAAGGAAAGCAATTCCCATCCCCTTTCTTTCTCTCTTGGCTAACCAAAGTATCCGTACTGAAATAGTTGCAAACAGCAGAGCTCAGCCCACTTGACAAATAAGAATCACAAATGGCAAATTGTTGGAGTGTTGGATGTAAAGTTTTAATGTATAAAGAGGGACGAGTAGAGCTCATGGGTTACAAAAAAAAATGTTTTTAAGTTTTGATACCTATTTTAAACCAATTCTGATATTAGATGATCCAAGCCTTAAGGAGATTAGAAAAGTAACAACAGTGACAACAAACCAGGCAAATAAAAAATTGTGAGGAATTGTGAGGAGGTCTCCAAAAACAAAACAAAACAAAACAAAAAAACCCTTTCCCTATCAGGAAACAAACACTCGGGCCCATCACTGAAAACGTAACATGCACTGTTGACTCCGAGTTCAAAGTGTCTCAGGACCTAGCACCTTCCCTGTGCGCTTGCTATAGAAAACCCTACTCTTTGCTGGGAATACTCTTGAATCCTGCCCTTAGCGAGCCACTGCTGAGATGAGGGCTGGGATTCTGTCCTCTAGTGCTCGGCAGTGACTTAGTAGAGGCAGTGAAGCAAGGAACAGTGCCTGATTGCCAGCGTTAGAGGAAAAGAAGAAGAAAATGCAGGGGGCTGTGGGTTTTCTGCTACTTGCCTGAGTGCAAAGGTTTAATAGAAGAAGTTGAAGTATTTTTTTATTAACATATAATATATCATTTGCCCCAGGGGTACAGGTCTGTGAATCATCAGTCACCATTTCCCAATTCCCAGCACTCACCATAGCACATACCCTCCCCAGTGTCCACTATCCAGCCGTCCTATCCTTACCCCCCACCCCCTCAGCAACCCTCTGTTTCCTGAGATGAAGAGTCTCATATGGTTTGTCTCCCTCTTGATCCCATTTTGTTTCATTTTTTTCCCCCTTGAAGTTAAAGTATTTTTAAAAGGCTCTGTTTCTTTTGTTGTATTTTCAATCACAGAGAAATGGCATTTTTTTTTTTTACTACTCATAACACTTTATTTTTTACTTTGTACAAAATACAAAAATGCAAATCCAAAGAGTACAGAGCAGTAGTGACAGGCACACTGCAGAACAGCAAACCTTGTCTAGCAAGACATTCTTTTTTTAGACTTTATTTTAGTGAATACATGCATTATAGAAAACAACAACAACAACAACAAAAACACCCAGAGAGGCTAGAGATTTTACTATTTCTACCCCCGAAAGAATGCTTACTATCAAGACTTTGGATGAGACCAAAACAAAAGAATTAAAAAAGGCCAATAATATTTTTTCATAAAAAAATTAAAAGCTACCATAAAATGTGTTTTTGTGTTTTATTTTTATTTTTTTTTATTATTTTTATTTTTTCCCCATCACACTGATTCAATTTCTTCTGAAATGCCACACGTGTAAACAAAACAAAACAGAACTCCTGAACTGGACAGTAAATACTCAAGAGGGTTAGCTCAGTAGTTTAAAGTATTTTTTTAGACATTTTGAAGCCTTTCTATTCACCTGTCAGTAAGTACAGTGCTTCAGCCATCCTGCCCCTTTTCCCTTTGATATATATCCCAGAACAGAAATGCTTGCATCATTAAGTCTCTGTTCCTAAGAACTAGTTTTGAAAAAGAAAGTAATGTACAAAAATATTTAACAGAACTATGAAAGATGTAGGAAAGGAGCCTTATTTTCATTGCAAAGGAGCCTTAGCTTTGCCTGGTTTCTCCTGCACACTCTTCAGGGTTTGTATATCTGCCCCATGAATAAGACAGCACCTACAGAATTAGGAGGAAACAAGGCACAACTCTATAAAAAACATTTCTTAAAATAAGATATAAAGTGTGTTTAAGGGATAATCCCTAGGCTGCAATTAATTGTTCTCAAGCAGTGCTATCCAATAGAACTTTCTGCAATGATGGAAACATCTATATTGTCATTGTTCAATACAGTAGTCACTAGTCACATGTGGCCATTGAGCCCTTGAAACATGGCTAGTCTAAGAAACTGAATTTTAAATTATATTTCATTTTCATTATTGAAAGTTAAGGTTAAATAACCACGTGTGGCTTGAGGCTCCCATACTGGACTTTTGTGCAGGAGCACACGAATTATGACATTAAAGATACAACAGGACAAAAGGATAAGGAACTAGCCTGTGTTATTGATTAAAAAAAAGAGTAAATGCTGAAATGTATGAGTTTCTACTCTGCACCAATGTGAAGCCAACCTCTCCACAAAGACAATCTCACTTATTCTTCATAATTGTACTAAAAGGTAAGAACTATTGTTATCCACATTTTAAAGATGAAGCTAAAAGGACAGAGCCAAGTCCCCATGACTTGGGGAGCCAGTCTGTTATCAAATTAACAGTTCTTGGGCTGTAACAATAGAGGGGGCTTCCAGAGGTTGAGGACACGTAGTTTCTTATAAAATTTAACTACTGCACTTACAAAAATGTGGACAAAAAATCAATAGCTGTCAAAAGTCCCCAAAAGGGCTGCAGAGCTCTCTCAATGTTAAAAAACCAACCAACAAACCTAAAATCAGTGTTTACAAGATTCCATCACACTCTGTAAACATAGCCATGGTTTTCTTATCTCTTCAAGGTGGGTGGTCTATTACTCAAAGTGTGCAATTGTTGAACAAGGGAGACAGATTAAGAGAAGCAAGGCTGGGTTTCCCTATGACTCCCTATACCTTTCTGAATTCTAACAGCTAGCGAAGGACAAAGGACAAAGAGAAGAGTCGCTTACCTGTAGGATTATGTCGGATGAAAAACAGAAAAGGTCTGTCTACTATAAACCAGGGAGGTGACGACCTTGCAATTAGAATTGCAGCTACGGGGAGAAAAAGAAAATGTGTTGTACACCCCGCATGAGGCCAGCAAGGATCTTCGATGCTGGAGTTGGAGGACACAATGCTTGTCCCACAGGCTTGTCAGGTTAGATTGGCCCAATGGTCCTCATTTATTGAAGCTCTACCATGGGCCAGGCCCTTTCCGCTCCATGTCTCATTCAGTCTATACAAATACCATCTTCTTTAATAAATGTACTCACTCCGTAGGGTGTTTAGGAAGATTAAATGACCTAAACATTATAAGCTTGGAGAACAGTGTTTGTCACTTAACACCTAATGCATACTCACTGTTATTATTAGTGTTTTTTATTTATACCATCTGCCTTGCCAATGAAGGCTCCCTGGTCTTTTTCGCTCCGCCAAAGCCTTCCTGTACATCAAGGCCCAGCTGTGTTTTCAACCATTTTGCCTGTGCCTTTTCCTCGGGTGGCTCCCCTCTGCATGGTAACGGAGACCTCTCATCTGGGACTCCTACCCCACGCTGCTGTATACGCTGGACTCAGAAAGCAAACTTCTGTACCCCACGGCCCTAGACATGCTTGCTCTGCCATGCTTCCCCATGGCAGCTTCAATTTCATAAGCCTGTGACAGGGCCTTGCGCGAGGGTAGGTGTTGCGATTTTATCTGTACCACTCTTTCCACAGTGGCCCAGTTCTCTTCCTCAAACCCCTAATGACTACCAAGTCATTAGGTAGCACTAATGACTTGGGCTTGATGTCACAAAGGAACCATCTACAGCTAAACCTGGGGTTACTGAAAAGCAATCAGGGGTTAGCAAGTCTTCTGGGCTAAACTGTACCCCTTCAAAATCCCTATATTGAGACCCTAAACCCTATTTAAGTTTGAATGAGGGCACAAAGGCAGGGCCCTGATCCAATAGGACTGGTGTCCTTTAAAGAAGAGAGTAAGACACACGGGATGTCAGTGCTCAGGGCAAAGGCCACGTGAGGACATAGGGAAAAAGCAACCCTCTGCAAGCCACGGAGCAAGGCCTCAGGAGAAACCAGCCCTTGATCTTGGCCTTCCAGCCTCCAGAACTGTGAGATATAAACTTCTGCAGCATAAGCCCCCACCCCATCCGTGGTCCCATGCTACAGCAGCCCTAGGGACTGAGCCAGCAGCATTGGCTTCCTGGGCATGTGGCCGGCCAGCGGCCAGTCACACTCACACGAGGCCCACACTCGGTTCAGTGCCCGGCTACTGCTGTCTTCAAATTCTTAATAAGTGTTCAGAGAGGGCTCCATATCTACAGTCTACAGGGCCCTGCAAATTACGGAGCCAGTCCCTATAATTACACAGATGGGCAATATTGGTCAATAATGGCAAAATCCAGCTCTCACTTACAAGTACCTCTTAGAAGAGACAAAAGGCATCTGAGAGATTTGAAGCACTTGTATTCTAGGTCTTTGTTTTTAATGTTATTTTAAAGAATTACAAATTAAATGTTTATTCTAGAAAGGCCATAAAGTGTCTATTTGGAGCATAAATGGTACTTTTTCATGACCAGAAATATGTGACCCAGTTACAAGCAGAGCTGGGATATTCCCTTTATGAGTTCAGAGTTTGGCCAGATCCACCCAATCTCAGTTGGATAATTAGGGGTTACGAAAACCAACCTAAGATTGTCCTATTTTCTCCTTCATTATGTAAACCACGAGGAGAAAGCAGATGTAGATGTTCTACTTATCAAAGGAGGTGGCCCAGCAATCCTGCCGTCATTCAACAGCTGATCGCTCCTTCACTTTGTCCCGGATAGACCTGCCTAGTTCCTATCGGTAGTTGCTATTATTTTAGGTTGCAATACGAAGATTGGGCTTTTCTGCCAATAAGAAGCCAGAATATGCTTTAACTTTCCGAGGGCAGGGGTCAGCAAACCCCTGCCTTCGGGCAGAGTCTGAGAGGGTCAGATCCTGTTTTTATAAATAAAGCTTTATTGGAACACAGCCACGTCCACTGGCTCCAATCTGTGAAAGCTCTGTGGCTTTCCCGCTACAGGGGCAGCTTTCCCGTTACAGTGGCCGAGTTGAGAAGCTTGGGTGGAGATAGTAACAGCCACAAAGCAGAAAATACACACTATTAAGCTCTTTACAGAGAAAGCTTGCCAACTCTCGTCGTGGAGGAATGTCTCACACTGAGGGGCTTTCCTTAATGGAACAGACTCTGAGCCTTAAGAAGACAGGTCCTCATTCTCTCTAAATTCACCCTTGTCACCTGGGGGGCAATCCCCAGTTTTGGGCGGGGGACTATTGGGTTTGCTACCAATTGGCTAAGAGGCTAGGCAAGCAATAGCACACTCCCGTTCCCGCTACGTCACAGCCCGTCCTGGCTCCTGACCCAGTTCTTACTTGTTGCTGCTGAAGCTTTGGTCCCATCTTCGCTGACTTCAATTTTTGCTTTCTGCAAGATGTGAGAAACATGCAGGTTTTCTGACCCTGTTTCCAAAAAATAAAACAAACACAGCATTTATCTGATACACAGGCCATCCATTTGGCTCGGAAAGTAACTTCAAATCCTTGGCAAATTCCAGTTCTTAAAAGGTGTCAGGGGAAGTGACATCTTATAGTCTGGTGATTGAAGGCTGTAGGGTGACGGTCACCTGCAGTGAATTTCAGTCTCTGTTAAGTGAACTGTGATATCACTTCTGAGGAGTGATTCACCGACCCTGAATGTGTTAGTACCTCTATCAAGTCAACTCTGATCACTCAGCATTGCATAAAAAAATAAAAAGAGCAGAGCTTCAGTAAAGAAGTCCAGTTTTCCAGAAGAAGCAAGGCAACAATATTGCTTATAAGGGACAAAATGTCAGATCCAGAAAGAATTTCAGATGGCATTTATGGATGGGGAAACTGAGGCCCAGAGGGTTAAGAAATCTGCTCTCAGATCATATGGCTGGTGAATGGTTTTTCACAAGAAAAGCCAGTCGTCTCACTGCTGTATTAGTGAGAAGAGTGTTGAGTGTAAGAGTTCAGAACCAGACTCAGAATGGCAATTGTGCCTCTGGAACCTTCTAGTGAATCTATTTTCCTTCTCAGCAAAACCTTATCATTCCAGCAATACCCACTGGCCACGGCATTATAGGAGAACGCAAACAGAAGTCAATGGTAGCCTTGATGGGACATGGGTCTGGAAGCAAACTGAAAAAGTGCTTTCCATGTCACCTGGTTTTCAACTGTCTGCACAGATGCTGGGTTTTAATATGACCAGTGGAGAATGAGAAGGATGTCCGCAGGATGAAAGTCACAGGTTAACCATAAGATCTAGAAGAAATTCAGGCACCTGGTTCTCCCTCTGAGCACCTGTGAACCAACCTCCTGCCGGTGTAGACGGTGGGCCACAGAAGAGAACCCTGGAGGGGAAAGTGCAGGCTCAAACAATGCCCTCTAACATCACTGGGCTGAGGAATCCTGTTAAAATGATTCTGATTCAGTATGTCTGGGTGAGACCCAAGACCGTGCCCCTCAGACAAGCTCCCAGGTGATACTCAGGCTGCCATACCGGGGACGTGTTGGGTTATCCAAGGATGAAAGGGCGTCAGAATATCCCTACAGCTTCAAGTTCACCAAGGATGTCATGTGTAGCCCCAGGATGGGCACACAGGTGCTCACCTGCAGGCCATCGAGCTCAGTAATGAACTTCTCAAGGGGAAAAACACAAAAGGAGCACAAATAATGTTTACGCCATGACTTCTCTTTGGAAGGAGGTTGCTGTGCTCCACATTAAAAGGACCAAGAGCGGAGCTATATTCAATAGGACTGTAACTCTAGGAAAAGGTACATATATTGACAAATGTAGTGACAGAATACCAGCTGTGATCTAGATGCTTTGGCAAAGAAAGATTCCAGTTAGACCCCTCTGAATTTATACTGTTTCAGATTAACGAGCATTAAATGCCAAAATACACATCTGGATATAGTGCACGCCTCTTGTTGCTGGATGGAAGCAAGGATCTGAGAGTTTAGAAATCTTCATTTTCCAAACACAGGGAAATTGTTTGCATTTGAAAAAGAGACTAACATCTAATTAAGAGCGACATTTGTAAGTATTAAAGACGATACAGGAAGGTCTTCCATAACTGCAGAGTCACCTGGGCCTCCCATGAAATGTACACATGAAACACAGAGATGAATGATTTCTGCTGATTTTGATGACTGAGGATGAAGAGCATCATTTGGTGATAAATCAGAGTAAATCTTGGGGAATTTCAGGGCAACACAGTCCTAATTTTGATCTTTTCTTTTGTTCTTTTTTTAATTTTAAAGATTGATTTATTTATTTGAGAGAGAGAAAGAGAGAGCAGGGGAAGGGGCAGTGGGGGAGAGAGAGAATCCTAAGTAGACTCCCAGGTAATCGCAGATCAACATGGGGCTTGATCCCACGACCCTGAGATCATGACCTGAGTCGAAATCAAGAGCCAGGCGCTTGATGGACTGAGCCATCTAAGCGCTGCTGATCTTTTCTTTCCAAACAAATCAGAGACCCAGTTTGTAACACAGTCTTCAAGTTTAAGACGAAGTTTTAAATTAAACATACTTGTTATTTTTGCAAAATTTGCTTTCGATGGATCGAACATCTCAGTGATGCCAAGAGCTTTCAGCGGTTCCTTCAGGTCTGTCTGTGCTACAGCTGTGAACCTAGCAGGAAAGGAGAAAATGAGGGAAAATCATCATACCATAAACGATGTAAAACCATATTACCAGTGCTGGTGCAGAAGGCTTGATAAATGGATTCTTTGTTAAGTATGCTCTGGACACCAATCTAAACTGTATCTAAAACTACAGTTCCAAGATTTAAGTAGAGAACAACTCCTCTCTCAAACACTTAGCTGGCAATGAGCAAATGAGCAGTACCCCGTAACAGCAAACAAGGGTGGCCTCACCCTCATGTGCTGCAGGCTCCCCCTTTCCAGTTCTTAGGGAGATCTGCGGAAGCACTTTCCCTCACTGTAGATAATCACAGGATTATCTA
>RCUC01147552.1:0-170683 GCA_003697995.1 Taxidea taxus jeffersonii | reverse complement strand
GAAGGGTCTTGGGAAGCCCTGGCCCATGCTCAGTAAAACTCAAGTTGTCCTGCCCAGGGCACTAGCTCCACGGAGAGCCCCAAGCTGCCCAGAACGAAACCTCTTCAGCTGTCTTACCAGGCAAGAACCCTGGAAATGCCTCCAGACAATACCTACTATAGCACCAGCTGTCTGACTAGGGTGCACTCTATGTGGAGAGGAGTGAGACTGTCCTGGCCTGTACGTGCTTTGGTTCTGTACCTCCCACCAAAGTGGCCCTAACACGAAGTGCCCCAGGACCCAAGCCCATGACATCTACACATTCAGAAAGCCAGCTAAAGTCACCAGGCACATATTCTCCACAGGCAATGACTACACAGTATCATTCTACTTTGGAAAAGTAGCTGTTGCGTGTAATTCACAGAAAAAAAGTTAAGCAAGAGGAGGAGACAAAGGAGTCTGCTTCAAACAAAGCCAAAACCTTGGAAACAGGACTAAATAGAATGGAAATAAGAAATATGCCAGATAAATATTTCAAAATTATGGACATAAAGATGCTCACTGGATTGGACAATGGGGTTGATAAACTTACTGAGAACTTGAACAAAGAGAAAATTTAAAAAGAACCCATCAGAGTTGAAGAACACAATATCTGAAATGAAAGGTGAACCAAAGGGAATCAACAGCTAAGAGGAGAGAAAAGAACAGATGAGTGATATGGAAAAGAGGGCAATGGGAAAAACCCAAGCTGAACAGTAAAAAAAGAAGAAAAGGAAGGGTGTGGGCAGATAAGTTATTTGAAGAAATGACAGATGAAAACCTCCCTTACCCAGGGAAGGAGACAGACCTCTAGGTTAAAGAAGTGTAGAGAAGTACCAAAGATGCGCCCAATGAAGTCCACACCACAAATAGTAATTAAAATGTCAAAGATAAAGGGAAGAGATTTAAAAACCAGAAAGAGAGAAGCAGTGAGTTATATACAGACTATCAGCTGATTTCCCTGCAGAAACTATACAGGCCAGAAGGGGACAGTATGATATATTCAAAGTGCTTAAAGTTGTAAAAATCTACAACCTGAATACTCCACCATCATTCAAAACTGATGAATTTTCCAGAAAAACAAAATTTTAAAAAGTTCATCACCTTTAGAGGCCTTATAAAAAATACAAATGATTTCTTGGAGGGGAAAAGAAGAGGCCATAATTAGAAGAAAATTACGAAATGAAAACTTTCATGGGTAAAAGTAAACAAAGGTAGTACAACGCTTATAAAGTATGCTTGAAGATTAAAAGATAGAAGTATTAAAGTCCATTATATTTATTTTATTTTTTTTTAAAGATTTTATTTATTTATTTGACAGACAGAGATCACAAGTAGGCAGAGAGAGAGGGGGAAGCAGGCTCCCTGCTGAGCAGAGAGCCTGATATGGGGCTCGATCCCAGGATCCTGAGATCATGACCTGAGCCGAAGGCAGAGGCTTAACCCACTGAGCCACCCAGGCGCCCTAAAAGTCCATTATATTTAAAAGTCTGTTAAGTGTGGGGTGCCTGGGTGGCTCAGTGGGTTAAAGTTTCTGCCTTCCGCTCAGGTCATGATCCCAGGGTCCTGGGATCAAGCCCAGCATTGGGCTCTCTACCCAGCAGGGAGCCTGCTTCCTCCTCTCTCTCTGCCTGCTTTTCTGCCTACTTGTGATCTCGTCAAATAAATAAATAAAATCTTAAAAATCAGTTAAGTGGACTCACAAACTAAAAAGATATAAAATATGACAACATATACATAAAATATGGAAGCAGGAGATAAAAAATGAGTTTCTTTTAGAATGGGTTTGAACTTAAGTAACCATCAACTTAATACAGACTGCTAAATACTTAGGATGTCATATATGAACCTTATGGCAACCACAAACCTAAAATCTGTAAGAGATACACAAAAAATAAAGAAAGCTAAGAAAAACACTAAAGAGAGTCATCAATCACAAGGAGAGCAAGAGACCAAGAAAGAAATGGAGAAGAACTACAAAAGCAACAAAATGGCAAAAAGAACATATATATCAATAATTAAATGAAATGGTCTAAGTGTTTCAATCAAAAGACACAGGGTGACAGATTGGATTAAAAAAAAAAAAAAAGACCCATCCAAGTGCAGTTTGTAAGAGACTCACCTCAGTACTAAAGAAACATACAGACTTAAAGTGAAGGGATAGAAAAAGATACTCTACGCAAATTGATGGGGGGGGGGGAGTGAGCAAACCAGAGTAGCAATAATTAAATCAATAAAAATAGACTTTAAAACAAACAAGAGACAAACAAGGACATTACATGATAATAAAGGGATCAATCCAACAAGATGTTATAATTATCTATGCACCCAACACTGGAACACCTACTAATACACAAAACAAATATTTTTTTTTAAAAGATTTTATTTACTAGAGAGCGAGCGAGCGAGCACAGGCAGGCAGAGAGGCAGGCAGAGGGAGAAGCAGGCTCCCTGCCGAGAAAGGAGCCCGATGTGGGACTCCATCCCAGGACGCTGGGATCATGACCTGAGCAGAAGGCAGCCGCCCAACCAACTGAGCCACCCAGGCGTCCCCACAAAACAAATATTAATAGATAAAGGGAGAAAGTGACAGTAATACAACCCTGGGAGACTTTAATACCCCACTTAGAACAACAGATCATAAAGAATGAAAATAAGTAAGGAAACAGTAGTTTTTCAGCTAACATATTAGACCAGAGGGACTTAAAAGATACATACCCCCAAACAACAGATTATCCATTCTTTTTAAGGGAACACATAACATTTTCCAGAAGAGATCACATGTGAGGTCACAAAACAAGTCTTACTAAATTTAGTAAGACAATTCACAGTGATCTTTTCCAACCACAACATATGAAAACTAGAAATAAATCACAAGAATAAAAGTCTAAGAAACAAACATATAGAGGTTAACAACATGCTATGAAACAACCAATGAGTCAATGAAGAAATCAAAGAGGAAATTAAAAAAAATACATGGAGACAAATGAAAATGAAACACCATGGTTCAAAATCCTTGGGGACACAGTGAAAGCAGTTCTAAGAAGGAGATGCATAGTGAAACAAGCCTACCTCAACACAAAAAATTTCAAATAATCTAACCCTACGTGTAAAGAAACTAGAAAAAGAACAGAATAAACCCAAAATTAGTAGAAGGAAGAAAATAATAAAGATGAGAGAAGAAATAAATGAAATGGAGACTAAAAAACCCAAAAGAAATAGAATAATGAAACTAAGAGCCGGTTCTTTGAAAAGATAAAAGTGATAAACTTTTAGCCTGACTCATCAAGAAAAAAAGGAGGACACAAATAAAAAAATGAAAGAGGGTAAGCAACAACTGACACCACAGAAATACAAAAGATCAGAACAGAATACTACAAAATTACATGCCAGCAAAGTGGCCAACCTACAAGAAATACATAAATTTCTAGGAATATATAAACTGTCAAAACTGAATCACAAAGAAATAGAAAATCTGAAGAGACCCATTACTAGTAATGAAATTGAACTGATAATAAAAAAAAAAACCCCAACAAACAAAAGTCCAGGACCAGACAGAGTCACAGGTGAATTCTATCAAACATTTAAGCAAGAGTTTAACACCTGTTCTCCTCAAAATACTCCAAAAAATATTAAAAAAAAAAAATGGGTAAACTTCCAAATCCATTCTATGAGGCCAGCATTACCCTGATACCAAAACCAGTCAAAAACACTACAAAAAAAGAAAACAGGCCCGTATCAATGATAAACACAGATGCAAAGTTCTCAAAAAATATTGGCAAATTGAATTCAACAATACTTTAAGAAGATCATTTGCCATTAAGTTTGATTTATTCCTGGGATGCAAGGATGGCTCAGTATTCACAAACCAGTCAATGTGGTACATCGCATTAATAAGAGGAAGGAGAAAGGAAAAAAATGAAGATGTCCACTCTCACCAGTTCTGATATTCAACACAGTATGTGGATAGCCACAGCTATCAGACAACAAAAAGAAAAGGCACAGAAGTGCTGAAGAAGTACAACTGTCACTCTCTGTAGATGAAACTATACAAAGAAAATCCTAAACTACACCAAGAAAATCCTAAACCCTAAACACTGCCAAAAAACCCCTACTAGGAATAATAAATGAATTCAGTAGAGTTGCAAGACAGAAAATTATCACCCAGAAATCAGGTGCATTTCTATACACTAGTAACAAAGTGGCAGAGAAATAAACAATTCCATTTATAATTGCACCAAAAAGAATTAAATGCCTAGGACTAAAATTAACCAAGGAGGTGAAAAAACTGTACTCTGAAATCTTTAAGATGCTGAGGACAGAATTTGAAGATTACACACAGGAAAGATATCCCAGCCTCATGGACTAGAAAGATTCATATTGTTAAAATGTCCATACAACCCAAAGCAATCTACGAATTAGATGCAATTCCTATCAAAATACCAACTGCATCTTTCACAGAACTGGAACAAATAACTGTAAAATTGTACAGAATGACAAAGGACTTCAAATAGTGGTAGCAATTTTGAGAATGAACAAAGCTGGAGGTGTCACAATTCCAGATTTCAAGATATACTATTAAGCTACTGTGATAAAAATAGCCTAGTATTGGCACAAAAACAGAAAGATCAACAGAAGAGAGTAGAAAGCCCAAAAATAAACCCATGCTTATATGGTAAATTTTTAAAAAATTAAACATTTTTTTAAAGGTTTTATTTATTTATTTGACAGAGAGAGCCCAAAGTAGGGGGGGGCAGGCTCCCCACTGAGCAGAGAGGTCAATGTGGGGATGTGGGGTTCGATCCCAGGACCCTGGGATCATGACCTGAGCCAAAGGCAGAGGCTTTAACCCACTGAGCACCCACGCTTATGTGGTAAATTAATCTATAACGAAAGGCAAAAATATACAATGAAGGAAAAGACAATCTGGTTAGGAACTTTTGGACCAGTGCCAATGAGTCTGCCACATGGGCACACTCCATCCCCCTAAGGAAAGATGATGCTCTCTGCATAAGACTCTGCTTTTCCCCTAAGGACAATCCTTTTCTTTTGCTAATAACTTCTTGCCCTACCCTCCTATAAAAACCTTTCATTTTGTACAACTCCTCAGAGCCACACTGTACTTGCCAAATGAGCTGTTGTCCGATTTATTAATCATTTAATAAAGCTAAGTTGATCTTTAAATTTGCTCCGTTGAGGAGTGCCTGGCTGGCTCAGCTGGTAGAATATGTAACTCCTAATCTTGGGGTCATGAATTCAAGCCTCACATTGGGAACAGAGCTTACTTTAAAAAAAAATTACTGGGTCGCCTCTTTGTAAGAGACGGCCCTGGCCGGTCAGTTTGATTCTTGATGCTTGGTGCGAAATAAGGCTTTGCTTGACCTTCGCTTTGTATCAGTCTCGTTCCTTTGATTACGGACCCAACATTTGGGGGCTCTCCGGGATTAAACGACGAGAACTGAGCCAGCATCAGAATTTCTGGGAAAAGCCTCCGGAGGTAAGATCTCCAGATTTTATTCTGTGAGATCTAGTCTGTCTGGTTGCGGAGCTCCAAGGAATGGCCCACCGGGGAGAAGCTGGACGCAGCCATGCTCTCCAGGGCCGGAGTGGATGCGAGGACACCCCATCCCTCTTCTGGTAGATCGTCTAGGGGGTTCGGGTCCCCCTAGGCGGTCAGGGTACCAAGAAAATCCCCACCAGTGGGTGGTTGCAGGAGACAGAAAATCTCCACCAGCTGCTGGGTCTGTGGTGTTCTATGTGTTGCTCATCCGCAAGGGACCGAGAAAATCCTTAACATGGAGTGCTTATAGGGGACCAAGAAAATCCCCCCCCCCCCGCGGCAGGGTCCAGGTGAGGACCGCCACTTGGTTTGCGGTTGTCTTTTTGTTCTCTGTTCTGTTGGTTGCTCGTTTGCAGGGGACTGAGAAAATCTCCAGCAGCGAGTGTTTATAGGGGACCGAGAAAATCCCCACTGGCGAATGTTTATAGGGGACCGAGAAAATCCCCACCAGCGGTTGTCTTTGTCTTGTCTTTTTGTTGTCTGTTGTGTTGTTTGTTGTGTTTGAAAGAGTGGGGTAAGCAGAGAGTAAGGGGACTCTTGACTTTCATCTCTCCATTCCTCCTAACAGATGTGGGGCTTCTCCCTCCCTCATTTCGTGTGTTAATGGCTATAACTGGAACCAACTGCGGTTAGTCTAACTCGGGACAGAGACTTTAAGGAATATTCCCAAGCAACTGCCGAAACTCCCTTCGATCCGGGGAAGTTCCTTGCACTCTCTGGCCCGACGTGGACCGGCTAGCCCCCGCCCCTCTTTGCTGGAGGGAAAGCATGGCGCCTACTCCTCTCCCGGAGCTGATGAGCTCTAAAACTGAGAATCCTTTCTCTGCCTTCTGGCAGCACTTTGTTCTTTTGTCTCCTCATTCGGTTTCTGCAACAACTTGGGTGTGGCCTGCATAACTGGCCTCTCGACCAGCCTCGGTGCTTCCTGCACCAGGGCTCCTTCTCTCTTCTCTGTCAAGGAGCAAGGAGAGCACCCCTGGACCTAACACCCCCACTCCAGATCTTTCCACCCGTGTCTCAGGTAAACATTCGAAGTGGAGTGGGCCCAGGTGGAACATAAATCAGTATTTGAACTAACTTAAGTTTGTTGGTTTAATTAAGATGAACATGTCTTTTGAGTTAACAGCAGTAAATGTGAAACTTCAAAGTTTACTGAGGGTCAAATAAGCTCGTGTTATTTGCTGAAATCTGTTAGCAAAAGATGACTAAAACTGATGGTTAATGAAAGTCTTTGGTAACCTGAAACTTTAAACCAAATGGGATAAAATGCTAGAGCACTGGTTGCTGGAACTAGGTTTGTGCTTTTGAAATCTGTTGGTGAACTTATTTTGTGCTTAACTGATTCATAAATTTGCCTTTTAAGAATTCTGTTGTAACAGTATACAATTGGTTAATATTTAGTCTTCACTAGAGATTGAGGTGTTTCTAAGAAAATGTAAATGGCTTTCTCTTTGCCTGCCCAGAGTTGTAAATGAGATCTCTTTGACTCATAAGGCTTTTCCTTGATACGCTAAATTACTCAGGGAACACTGCTAAACCAATGATAAACCTTGGGTGTTACATTTGGGTAAATGCTGTAACTACTCTAAAGGTTCTATACATTTCCCAGAGTTTTGATAAGGGTCATCATTTGATATTTAACCATATCTATTCTGAGTTTTTGTCACTTGTAATTGTTTTAAATTCTTTTGTAAAATGAATTCTGCCTTAAAGGAAATTCATACGGGAGACTTTCTGTAAATACTTTGTTGGTCTTTGATATGTTGAAATCCTGGAACTGAAATGGGTAAGAATTTCCAGAATAAAAGCTGCATTCGGACTAAAGCAGAATTAGCAACATGGGACTAGATGAACTGAAAAAAAAAATAATAATAATAATAAAATAAATTTAAAAAAATTACTGGTTTGAATTTTTGCTATTTAGCCATTTGGTGGGCAGTGAAGGAAAGCAAAAGCAAACTTCTTCTGGCAGCATTCAAGGAGAATGAGAAACAGAGACATGGTACCCACAAACCTTTTGAATTCAGTGTCTCCTGCTGTTTCTGAGGGCTGTGGTAATTTCCTCTTGTTTTTGACCTCTACATGCTCTCTCTGTTTTGTGTTTTCCCGTTCAGCTCCTGACCTAATTGGCTTTCTTTTACAGGGCAGGTCAGCTTGAAATGGCAGATGGTTATGCTGGAGCCCAGTTGAGCCAGCGGAAGTGTCTTCCAGAAGCCAAGGCCTTCAGACAACAATTCCCCATGTGGAAAACCCCAGCAAGGTTCTGTGTGAATTGCTGATGGTGTACACAGGGCCTTGTGGCCAGGTCAGAGTACTTCCAGTATGTTCAGGTACAACGTTTGTCTTGTTTTATGTAAATAAAGGCTCTTGCTAGCACGTATATAGAAGGCCAAAAAGCCACAAAAATTGTTGGACAGAAGCCGAGCATTCAGAGGCTGTTAGACTGTTTGCCACCTCAAGAAGATGTCATACAAAAAATAATAGCTTCGGATAATGGCTGACTTTTTCTAAGACTTAATGAAGTTTTTGTAAGTAATTTAAATATAATTTAAATATAATTGTTAAGAACAAGTAAATAAAAATTTTAGATAACCTTTTTAGTCTCCCCAATTCTTTTTAGTAGTGTAAAGCCTTAAAGTTTTAGGTTAAATGATGAGTTAGTTTTAGGTTAAATGATGAGTTAAATTAATTAAATATCTAGATCATTTCCAAATATGACAAAATACTAAACCATTAATTACTAAACACTGGATAGAACTAGGGTGTAGAAAAAATAATTATAGAAGGTTTATGAAAAAGGAATCTTCTTTTTAAAAACTATTTTATTTATTTATTTGACAAAGAGAGAGATCACAAGTAGGCAGAGCAGCAGGCAGAGAGCAAGGGGGAATCAGGCTCCCTGCTGAGCGGAGAGCCTTATGCAGGGCTAGATCCCAGGACCCTGAGATCCTGTGACCTGAGCCGAAGGCAGAGGCTTAACCCACTGAGCCATCCAGGCATCCCAAAAAAGGAATCATTAAAAAGGAATTTTAATGTGTAGTCAAACTGGTTAAGATTAAAATAAATTTATTAAAAAAATAACTTTCAGTATGAAAAGTAAGCTGGTGCGAGATTAGAATTTAGCTTTCTATTAAAGGGACAATGTTTTCTTGGACTTTTAGTCTTTTTTTTTTTTAAGACTGTAAAAGTTCCTTTCTTTTCTAAATATTAAATTTCATAATGATCTGTTATCTTATTCAGGCAAGTGCTTTAAAATCTTTTTTGACATTTCTGGGGCACCTGAATGGCTCAGTCAGTTAAGTGTCTGATTCTCGATTTCAGCTCAGGTCAGGGCCCTGGGATCCAGCCCCACGTTCAGCTCTGTGCTCAGCATGGAGTCTGCTTGTAGAGTCTCTCCCTCTGCCCCTCCCCTCACGCTTGCATGCTCGCTCACTTTCTCTCCAAAATAAGTAATTTTTAAAAATCTTTTTTTATATTTTTGACAAACTTTTCCAAATCAAATTCTAAATGAAGTCTTTTTGACCTGGCATATTCCAAAGGATTTGTTAAACCAATCAGGCTTATTTGACATGCAAATTACATGGAAAGCATTGTCAAATAAATAATATGAAGCCTCCTTTATACTATATTTGTAAAATTGTGGCACATGTAGACAATGTCCATTCTGCTTCTGCAAAAATGGCACCTCATTGCCAGACTTTTGCGCTCCTAACGCCCTTGTAACATGGTGACAGTGTACTCCTAAATCAGAAAAATTAAAATGGGTAAGCAATGGTTATAAACTGAATAAAGAGTCAGGCGTATGGGGAAACTTAAGACAGAGGCTTGGTTCTTCCTGGCTCCCTGACAAATTCCATCTTCCATTTTTTGCATACCTTCACCCATGGTAGTACATTTAGATGACTCAAATTACGAATAGGTACTGGGGTGAAGACTTGTGGAAAACTACAAGAACAGTCTACCAGCAGGGTCTGACCTGTCTGGTCCACAATCACTGGAAAAATTGTTTTTATTTGTTCTCCAACGCTTCAGATCTCCTTTTGGACCTTCTGAATACCAGCAGCCAGACTTCTATGGCCACTTAGTATGGGCTATCAGTGTTCTTGTATGTGTGTTTTCCGGATGAGTTAAAGCCTTTCCTTGCTGCAAGGCTCATGCCCTCACAGTAAAAACAAAACATAACTGTTAAAAAATATATTTCTGGGGCACCTGGGTGGCTCAGTTGGTTAAGCGGCTGCCTTCTGCTCAGGTCATGATCCCGGAGTCCTGGGATGGAGTCCCGCATTGGGCTCTCTGCTCCACAGGGAGCCTGCTTCCTCCTCTCTCTCTCTGCCTGCCTCTGCCTACTTGTGATCTGTCAAATAAATAAAATCTTTAAAAAATATATATATATATATTTCTCACTTAGGGTGTACTTTCCACTACCTCCAATGATCAAGGCACTTACTTTGTGGACATACATCATAGAAGCCTCAGAAAAAACCTTACAAGCTTCTTGGAATTCTTTTAGTATACAACCTTCTGCTGATTCCCTGTTGTCTTATGATTCCTTGTTGGTCTTATGGTACTAGCAAGCTACAGTAAATCTCTCTGTAATGTTTTATGGTCAAGCCTATCATCAGCAGGTTTAAGAAGTCTTCCTGGATCCCAATTCAAAAGAACATGTCAGTCACAGTCTAGAACCTAGTGACAGGGTATCATAACAGGTAACATAAGAGAGGAAGATAGCCTTTGAGCCCTGTGGACAGGGACTTTACCAAGTGCTCCTGACTACTGACAATACTGCAAAACTAAAAGATGCTAGAGACTCTAAATGTAATTTATGAGGAAGATAAGTAGCTGACATCTTTTCCTTTACACTGGTATTGGCCAGGAAAAATAACACCTCCATCTGTATCTCCTAATACAGTTGCTAAAGGGGTGGTAACTTCTTCAGTTTGGGCTAAGAAAAAAAATCTGTGTCCCTAACTTTTCATAAGTAGAATTACATTTCATTGGTCAACTCCCACTGTTGAATTAAAAAAAGACCTACCACTGGGGAGCCTGGGTGGCTCATCTGGTTAAGTGTCTTTTTTTTTTTTTTAATTTAAAAAAAATGCATTTATTTGTGGTTGGGTTATGTACGTTGGGGAGGGTATGTGCTATGGTAAGTACTGTGAAGTGTGTAAACCTGACGATTCACAGACCTGTACCCCTGGGGCTAATAATACATTATATGTTAGTAAAAGATTAAAAAATGTATTTATTTGACATAGAGACAATCATTGGAGGCTCCAGTGAACAGAAGTCCAGGACCAGATGGCTTCATAGGTGAATTCTACCAAATATTAGAAGGCGAGTTAATACTACTCTTCTCAAACTATTCCAAAAAACAAAAGAGGAAGGAAAATTTCCAAATTCATTCTATGAGGCCAGCACTACCCTGATACTAAAAGTAAAGACACCACAAACATAGATAACTATAGGCCAGTATCTCCAATGAACGCAGATACAAAAATCCTCAACAAAAATACTAGCAAACTGAATCTAATAACATATTAAAAAAAAAAAAACATTCACCACCATCAAGTGGGATTTATTTCTGGGATACAGGATGGTCCAATATTTTCATATCAACCAATGTGATACCTCATAATAGAAAGGATAAAAATCATATTATCCTTTTGATGCAGAAAAAGCACAAAGACAAAATACAACACCCATTCATGGTAAAAACCTTCAACAAAGCAGGTCTAGAGGAAACATACCTCAACATAATAAAGACCTTTATGAAAAACCCACAGCCAACATCATACTCAGAGGGGGAAAAAACAGAGCATTTTCTGTAAGGTGAAGAAAAAACAAGATGTCCACTCTCACCCCTTTTATTCAATATAGTCCTAGCCACAGCAATCAAGACAATAAAAAGGAATAAAAGGTATGCAAATTGGTAAGGAAAAAGGAAAACTTTCACTATTCATAAATAACATGCTATATATATATATATGTGTGTGTGTGTGTGTGTATATATATATATCCCTAAACCACTAAAACTGACAAATGAATTTAGTAAAGTTGTAGGATACAAAAATCAATGTACAAAATCCTGTTGTATTTCTATACACTAATAATGAAACAGCAGAAAGAGAAATGAATAGTCCCATTTACAGTTGTACCAAATATAATAAAATACCTAAGAATAAACTTAACCAAGGAAGTAAAAGACCTATACTCTGAAAACTCTAAAACACTGATGAAAGAAATTCAAGACAACACACAGAAATACAAAGATAGGGGCGCCTGGGTACCTCAGCTGGTTAAGCATCTGCCTTGGCTCAGGTCATGATCCCAGGGTTCTGGGATGGAGTCCTACACTGGGGTCCCTCCTCACCAAGGACTCTGCTTTTCACTCTCCCTCTGCCACTCCCCCAGCTCATCATGCTCCCTCCCCAGCTCTCTCTCAAATAAATAAAATATTGAAAAAAAAAAAAAAAGAAATGCACAGATATTCCATGGTCATGGATTGGAAGAATATTGTTAAAATGTCTATACTATCCAGAGCAATCTATACATTTAATGCAACCCCTATCCAATAGCATTTTGCACAGCACTAGGACAAATAATCCAAAAATTTGCATGGAATGACAAGACTTTGAATTGTCAAAGCAATTTTTGAAACAAAACAAAACAAAACTGGAGGTACACAATTCCAGATTTCAAGTTATATTACAAAGCTGCAGTTATTAAAGCAGTATGGTAGTGGCACAAAAACAGAACAGAAAGCCCAGAAATAAACCCATAATTACATGGTCAATTCATCTTTGCTAAAACAGGAAACAATATGCAATGGGAAAAAGACAGTCTCTTCAACAAAGGGTGCTGGGAAAACCAGACAGCTATATGCAAAAGAGTAAAAATGGACCACTTTCTTACACCATATCAAAAATAAACTCAAAATGGATTAAACACTTAAATGTAAGATCTGAAACTATAAAGTCCTAGAGGAGAGCACAGGCAGCAACTTTTTAAAATATGTCTTCTAAGGCAAGGGAAATAGAAATAAAAAACTACTGGGACTACATCAAAGTAAAAAGCTTCTGCACCACAAACAGTCAACAAAACTAAAAGACAACATACTGAATGGGAGAAGATATTTGCAAGTGACATGTCCAATAAGGAGCTAGTATCCAAAATATCTAAGAACTTAGACACTTGAACACCCTCCAAAACCACATAATCCAATTAAGACATAGGCAGAAGACATGACAGACTTTTCTCCAGGGAAGATACACAGATGGCCACCAGGCACATGAAAAGATGCCTTATCAACATCATTTATCATAAGGGAAATGCAAATCAAAAGTACAATGAGATATCACCTCATACCTGTTGTAATAGCTAAAATCAACAAGAAACAACAAATGTTGGTGCGCATGTAAAGAAAAAAGGAACATTTTTGCATTGTTGGTAGAATGCAGGCTGGTGCATCTACAATGGAAAACAGTACAAAAGGTCTTCAAAAAATGAAAAATAGAACTACCCTATGAACCAGTAATCACACTACTGAGTATTTAACCCCCAAAATACAAAAATACTTACTCAAAGGGATACATGTGCCATTATGTTTATTGCAGTATTATTTACAACAACCAAATTACGGAAGCAGCCCAAGTATCCATCAATTAATGAATGGATAAAGATGATGTGGTGATATATAAAGACACACACACACACACACAAGAATATTATTCAGCCATAAAAAAGAATGAAATCTTGCCGTTTATTCCAACATGGAGGTAGAGCACAGTGCTAAATGAAGTGTCAGAGAAAGAAAAACACTATATAATTTCATTTATATGTAGAAGCTAAAAAAACAAACAAAAAGGCAGAAACAGACTCATAAATACAGAAAACTAGTCGTTGCCAGAGTGGGGGTGGAAGTGGAGTGATGGGTGAATTAGGCAAAGAGAATTAAGAGGTATAAACTGCCAGTTATAAAATAAATAAGTCCTAGAATAGTCAATAACATTCACTGTAAAAACACTGTAAAACATTGTATAGTGACAGTGACTACATATATCATGGGTGAGCACTCAGTAATGTAGAGAATTGTCAAATCACTACTTTGTACACTTGAAACTAATACAACATTGTATATCAACCATATTTCTATATTGTTAAAAAAAAGGTATTTCTGCAAATTATAAACCATACTTTTAAAAATACATCACCTGGGAAAGGAAGAATAAAAAAGGAAGACAAATCTTAATTCCTAAGTAAAAATATCTGTCAACTCCAAAGGGGAGGGATATATATAAAATATGTATCTTTTATATAAATATAAAATTATAGGAAAAAACAAATTCTTAAGCAGTGAATTCATGAATTATTATGAATTTTATGAATTATTCTACAGTTAAGCTCATTTAGCTTATTCTATGCTTTATATAAAATTATTGCTTTTTCTCCATAGCACCAGAATGACAGCTCTCAAAAATTACTCAATGTGATTCCCGCTTCAGTGGCAAAGTAGACTAATTCTACCTACTTGTCAAGACTGTCAGAGGAATTACATAAAATAATACATGAGAAATCCACAGCTCTGTGCATCTCTCATCCTAAGTTCTTAGTAAACAGCATTATTTGACCTCAAGGATTGGTGTATCCAAATTAAAGCATATTAACGAAGTTGTTCCCAGCCATGTTTATGTCCCTTCCAGCTTTTTAAGCTTGTGAAGATTAACCAGAACACACACGACTACAGTAAAATGTTTTTATCTTTTAAGTTGGCTTTTGTACTGTGGTAGGTTTTCTATGGGGAAAAAGTTATTTCACAATTCATCTACCATCACCACTTCATATATAATTCAAATAATATATCATTTTCTCATATAACAAAACATTTGACAAAATCTCATTCTCTGTGCTACCGTAATTTTATTATGACTCTTCTAACTCTGCAATCTCTTTAGATACTGAATTCACCAAAGAGTTTTGCTTTTTGTTCTCTGGTTCCCTTGTAGAGTATAAAGAAGATGTAGGTATTCAGGAGGTGGGTGGGTAGTCAGAGATGCAGTATAAAAAAGATTGATGAAACTGTCAGAACTGATAATAATGAAAATATTACCTGTTGAGCTCGAGTAACCATCTCCTTGTAGATACTATCCAGGCTGATATTTGATAAAGTAGTTAATGCTGATACAATTGTTTCTGCTTGTGCTTTGTCAAATCCTGTAAACAGCAAATATGTATTTATGTTTTTTAAAAAATGCGTATCTTTATCAACCTGCACAGCTAGAATAACTTTCCTCATCAAACTATTGTTAAAAAAAGGTTACAATTAAAAATTTCAGATTATGTTATTCTCTAAAAGCACTCTATAATTTTAATTCCCACTGATCCATTTCCCCATGTCTACATCAACACTGGATATTGCTAGTGGTTTTGATATTATAATTGGCATTAAAAAGTGAAATGGCACTGCATTATTTATCCTTAAAATTTGCATTTCTTTAGTCAAGTAACTCTACATATATTTATTGCCTATTTATCTTTTTCTGTGAGCTATTTATGGCCTTTGCCCATTTTTCTATAAAATTACTGTAATTTTATTAACTAATTCATATGAACTCTCTGTATATTAAAGCAAATAGGTTCATTGTCATGTATGTTCCTAACTTTGTGAATGATACCTTTAGATATACAGATTTAAGTATTTCAGTAGTCACATTGGTCAGTCTTTTCTGCTTTTGAGTTTTAGGTCTTGCTTCCTCAATCTAAAAGTCTTAAAATATTCTATATCCTAGTATTTTTAATAGCTTTACTCTCATTTTTTTATATTTGACTTTTAATCAATCTGTAATTTATTTTTCAGTGAGAGTATCTAATGTTTTTTCAAACAGCTAGCCATGTAATCTATCAATTTATTAAACAGCCCTTCCTTTCCCTAATTTGTAATACCCTCGTTATTGTTTGCTAAAAATGTCTATATGTATCTGAATGCCATTCTATTCTATTCCTGTACTATCACATAATTTAAATTACTGTTTTGATATCTGGTAATCTTTTGTTTGTCTTCCTTTTCGCTATTCTTTTTTTCCTTTTTTGCTATTCTTAAATAGTCCTTGCACTTCCATGTGAACTTTAGTATCAGCCTAGAAACTAGTTTTTCTTTTCTACATAATTGAAATCATATTACACATGTAAATTTATGTTTTCCCCCGACTTAATCTGAATATTTCTCCTATCAGTAAATATTCCTCAACACTACTTTGACTGTAGAATATTTCGCTGTATGGATGGCGCTTGTATTTAAAATGACTCTTAATTGTTCATAATAATGATATTGTCTTCACTAGGTAATTTACTGTGACTGTTAATATTCTTTCAAGAGATACCCATTTCTTACCATGAGTTTCCAAATCCTGAACCAGTGCATGGGTATCAAAAGTTAATTTCCTTTGTTCTAAAGGAGTTATGTCCACTCGCCTCATATCATATCCTTCCTTGGTTGTGGTGGTGAAGAAATCTGAAAAAGAAGACAGGTTTCTTCCTTGTAGTAACCAACACAAGTATGACATTTTAGCTTCTAAGGCATTTCTTCTATTTAGCACACAGTTCCAGCTCCTAGGAATCCTATAATTTTAAGGAAGAAAACTGAGTCTTCTGAGTGGCTCTCTCTTTCATCTGCAAAGTTTCTAACATTATTCTACAATGGCAACCACTGCAAAAATATTTCCTTTCCTCCTTTTAGTATTCAGATATATTTTGTTAGGAGTCAGTCAAAAGTTGTAACATAATATACATCAAAAGCTTTAGGGGCGCCTGGGTGGCTCAGTCGTTAGGCATCTGCCTTTGGCTTAAGCTGTGATCCCCTGGTCCTGGGACTGAACCTCAAGTTGGGCACCCTGCTCTGTGGGAAGCCTGGTTCTCCCTCTCCGACTCCCCCTGCTTGTGTTTCCTCTGTAGCTGTCTCTCTGTCAAATAAAATCTAAAAAAAACCCCAAAAAAACCAAGTTTTGGATATTACTGCCAAGTCTCTCATTACTGGAAGAGTGGAAACCACCCAACTCTCCTAGGGGCCAAGAAGTCTTTTATGGAGCTATGGTAATTATTTATACCTACATCCCCATATAAAGTAGCTTTTTGAACGCCCATTACATACCCATTTTATTTCCATCACAGTTCTCAGCTCTAATCTGAAACTGTCTGTTTTGTTCCTCTGAACCAGAATCTAAGTTCCATGAAATTTTGAGTTTTTCATTACTGTACCTTCAGTACCTAGAATGGTGCTTGGCAGATAACTGGGTCACAATATTTTACTGCTGAATCAACTGATGAATTTGATTGTAAATCCTAAGGTATTTACTACTATCAATACAAAGGCCCTAGCAAATTTCTCATTTTTGTGCTAAATTGTCCCATTTCAATAAATTCTCAAATTTTTTTTTTTTTTTTAAATAGAGCGAGCACAGGCAAACAGAGAGGCAGGCAGAGGCAGAGGGAGAAGCAGGCTCCCTGCCGAGCAAGGAGCCCGATGCGATGCGGGACTCGATCCCAGGATGCTGGGATCATGACCTGAGCCAAAGGCAGCCGCTCAACCAACTGAGCCACCCAGGCATCCCAATAAATTCTCAATTTTTAACCTAGACAGAGTATGGTCCTTTTCCATATATTACTGATGAATTTCATTAAAAGGTATTCTTCTTCAGAACTTTGTCTACATATAACTTCACTACTATTATTATGTATTAAATAAAATAACAGCTAATTAGTGTAACTATTAATTGAATGGTAGGTACTATACTAGATTTTTTTTTTTAGGAGATTTTATTTGAGGGAGAGAAAGTTATTTGAGAGAACGAGCGAGAGGGAGCCTGACACAGGGCTTGATCCCAGAACCCTAGAATCATGACTTGAGCTGAAGACAGATGCTTAAAACAGATTGAGCCATCCAGACACTTGATATACCAGATATTTTATATTATGAATGCAAGTTCTATTATCTTCAGTTTTACAAAAGAAAACTGAACCTAGAAAAGGTGAAGAATTTTACCTAAAGTTAGTCATTAGCAGAATCAGAATTAAGACGCAAGTCTTCTGACTCTAAAGCTCATGCTCTTTCTGTCACCGTATGCTCTTTTTTATCCTAAATCACTTTATTTATCTAAGTACTTAAAAGACATAGCTGCAACCTCAGGTATTACTTTTCTGCTAGGTGATGTAGGGAAAATGTCATTCTTTCCTATGTATTTTTTTCACCTGAGTGCCAGGCACAGGGCAAGACGTGCAAAACCAGACATAACTGATGTCTTTGCTGACTTTGTGGACTAGTAGGCAGGAAAGAGATATTTAAAAATAGTATCTAAATATAAACTCTAAATTCAATGATAAAAAAGTAATGGCCAGTTCTTTATATTTATATTCATTCAAATACTCAGATTAAATAAACAAGGAATCAGATGTAAAGGTGGATCAATTTTGCACACATGGACATACACATTAGTACAGTGGTTGGCTCTGAGTGCCATCTAGAAGAGTTAAGCAATGTGCCTGTGTGTCAACATTAGATTTGAGGAAGAGAAAAGAAAAAAATGAGGGAAAAAGAGGGGCAGATTTCAGTAATATTTCTAAAGCAATTGTATTAGGACTGATTAGTACCCACAGTTACCCATCCTTGATTAGAAGTTTAGTATTTCATTTGGGGTATGCTTCGGGGAAGGGGAGATTACACACACACACACACACACACACACACGTATATGAATGAATGGTACTATTCTGCTTTCACACCTATTATTTATCCTTAAAATTCTCATGTTATGGATAATAAAAACAGGTTCAAAAATGCTAAGTAACTGCCTGAGATCTTATGGTCTCAGAGCTACGCAGATGACTGCACAATTCCTCTTTCTTCCATGAAGGAAAGCTTCCCACTGATATAGGAGAGAGACCAAATAAATACCTAACACTGCTGCAAATCTCTGCAGGGTACAGTTGCAATCTCATATCCCACTGTGCTCAATTTGGCCCTCTGCTCTCAAGGACTCTTAATTCTTTAATTCCCTTAATAATTTAAGAATGTTCTCCTTTTCTCTGCCTGCTCATATTTATCCTTCAGTGTTCAGTTCAAATGTCTCCTCCACCAGAAAGCCTGCCCAGACTCTTTTAGGCCAGATGTTTTCTTGTTAGGGTTTTTCACAGGATCCTAGAACATTACTTTGCCACACCTCAAAATTTACACATTTGTATGATTATTAACTGTTTACTTTTCCCACTAGGCCAGGGATCAGGTTAGCAAACCACAGCTTTCAGGCCACCACCTCCTATTTTTCTAAACAGCTTTACTGCAACACAACCATGCTCATTCACTTATGAATGAAAAACATGAGAATAATCTAAATATAAACTCTAAGTTCACATGATAAAAAAGAAACAGCCAGTTTTTTACACCTATGGGTGCTTTCATGCTATCAATATAAGAAGAGTATTAAGTGACTGAATGGTCCACAATACCTACAATACAATCTGGCTCATTGTAGAAAAACTCTTAACTACCACTGCATTAGATTACAAGGTCCCTATCAGCAGGAACCACACCTATTGTTGCTCATCATAGAATCCCCAATGCCTAATACCAACTCTGCATGCTCAGCAGACACTTGCTGATTAACAGAAACTGTATTAGGTGTTGTGGATACAATGAAGATCAAGGCCATGGTTTTAAATCATGTGCTATCAAGATATATCCATAACGGAATAGAGAGGAGAGACATTTGGTCCTCAATGAGAATAAAGGGTTAAAAAATGGCTATCTGGATGAAATCTTACCATCTGCAGCAATGTGGATGGAACCAGAGGATATTATGCTAAGTCAAGTCTATCAGAGAAAGGCAATTATCATATGATTACACTCATATGGAATTTAAGAAACAAAACAGAATGATAGGTGAAGGGAAGGAAAAATGTAAAATAAGACAAAATCAGAGAGGAAGACAAACCGTTAAGAGACTTATCTTAACTACAGGAAATAAACCGAGGGTTGAGGGATGGGAGGAAGCTGGGGGGATGGGGTAACTGGGTGGTGGGCATTAAGGAGGACACATGACAAAATGAACACTGGGTGTTATATGCAACTGATGAATCACTGAACTCTACTCTGAACTAACAGAACAGCATATGTTAACTGAATTTAAATAAAATTTTTAAAAAATGGTTAGTTAAAAAAGATAGTAAACCTTAAAGAGGGGTTACAGTAAACCTTACAAGTAAACTTTAAAGAGGGGTTAGCCAGGCAGGAGGAACAGGATGAGCAAAATTCACAAAGGCATGAGCTGCCTTTGCTATTTCTACCTTGGGCTCTATTTACTATGGGGCTGAGGAGAAACAGAGAAGGATCTGTGGAACATTCATTCTTAGGTGTACTCAAATAGTTATGTAATCTTTGGCTAAGTCCTCATCACCCTAAGAACTAGGTGCTGACACCCTCCCTTGCAGTAGGACTTTAGAGAGCACTCTTCTTTGGAGGGAATAAGGAAATGGAAAAGCTTTGATACCACAGCAGGGCTTCACAAGTACTTCAACTCATAAGCACTCCTCCCACCCGGCCCCCAAAAGCACTTTTAAGAATAAGTCTTTGCAAGCATATTAATAGGTAGAGGAGAGGAAGTAGCCAGAATCGCCATTCTTAGCTCAGGATGGGATAACAGGTCCTCCAAACCTTAAAAGTTCCCAGAACTTATACGATTGTACAAAACCCCAAACCCTTCCTTTCATACCTATCTTGTAGTTTTCTTAAAGTAAGAAACAAACTGTTTAAAGACTTAACCAGCATCACAAAGCTGTTAAACTGTTATCTTGGATTAGCACTCAGGCCTACCTTGAACCAAGCTGCCTCTTTACCAGGAAAAGGCCAGATTTTACTTTCCATTAACACACATAAAATCCTGCCTCATTAAATCTAAGCTACAAGTTTTATATCAGCTTCTGCTAACTTCAGAGAAACAATACTTTAGCGGCATAGCTGGTTATTAATATACATTTCTATATGCTGGTCTGCTGGCAGGCACTTTGTTACCTACTTCAGAATTAAGTAACACAGATATCCCTGGGCTCCACCCCTGACGACCAATTCCATAGTTCTGCAGTAGGGCTTAAAACTATGTACTTTTACAAAGCATCCCCAGGGTTCCTCTTCCGCTACATTTGGGAACCAGTAATGAACTAGGAATCCAGCACTACTAAAACTTAGACAAACTGCATCACCTTCCCATGCCTTCTATTATTTATCTTTAAAAAGGATATTGAACTAAATAACTGAGATCCTTCCATAGGTCAAGGTCAAGGTTTTTAAATTCCTTCATTATTGACATCATTAGTCAAGTTTAAACTACACAGTAAGCATTCAATTAATATTTGTTCAGTAATGATGGACACAAATCCTATTAGGTATAAGGGGCCACTTAAGATTTCTCCAAGAAAGATTTAAATAGGGTAACTCAACAAACGTTAAAAGACATCACTGTTTACTTATTAAGTATTTTCTAGTACTTCAAAAATTCATTCTCCGAAACTGTTCAATATTCTTTGTTTACATATTCAAATGAAAACACATTATCTCTCAAAATTTACAAAATAAGATTGAGAATAGGGTGATTTCCAAAGATTCAAAAAATGCTATCTCCTTTTTGAAAAGTCCATCATCATGCCTAAGTAAACTCAACACCTAAATATGTAACCGAATACCTCGTGACAGACACTGGGAGTTCAACAGCAGTCTTACAGATGGGGGAATCAACAACTGCAATCTTACTGTGAAAGTGAAGCAATTAACAGAATGGCACAAAGTACAGTGGGCACTGGGTGGCTCATTTCCCATGGCACTAAGGATTTAAGACGGTGAAAAGAGAATGCTAAGGTTAGTACGAAGTGCCTGTTCTGTAGACAACCTTATAGAGTTTTTAAAAATGTTTAAGGGGGGATTCTGGAATCATCTTCAGCATAAAGTCTGACGTCCTTCAGGACACAATGCTAACAAGGGTGCCAACAAATTCAACACTTGCAGGTTCCAGCATTCACATTTTGTTTGGCTTTGAATGGCTACTCTGTGACTGCAGAGTACCAGAAATTACAGCGAAAATAAAGCTGGCCTGACCTGAAATGTATGCTGTGGTTTACCAAACACGGAGGCTCTAGACAGCACCCAAAAAACACAGCCTAAATTTGAAGAGGCCACGGAAGAAACCAGAACTCTCAGAACAGATTGCTCTAATCTCCCCGAGGGCTGGGATTGACAGCCTTATCAGACCGTAAGAAGGAAACAAGGCCAAGGAAAGAAGCCGGGGGGCGGGGGAGGGGAAGATCTTTAGTGGTGGAGCCAGGTGGGAACCCCAGACTCTCAAGCGCCCGCTCTCAGAAGAGAAGGCGGTGCTCTACGGGGTCCCTCGCCCTTCCCGCCCCAGTGCAACCCGGGGAGACCCTGCGCCGGGGTCGCCCGCACCTGGCGGGGTTGGGAGGGGCGTGGCACCGTGGCCTAGGGCGCTCCCGAGCAGGCAGGAACCACCGGCTGTCTCCCCACAGAGTCCTCAAGCATCGGTGACAAGCGGCCTCGTCTCACCTCTCCGCAGGGCCGGCGAAAAAACCACGCCGAGGCTCGAAAACCGGCGGCCCTCATTGCCCTCAGAACACAGGAGCCGCCGAACATAGCGACTCCACATTTCCGGTTTTCGGGCTGGCGGGAGGAGGCGAAGGGGGGGGGGCTGCTGAATCACGTTCAGGCTTTCGGGCAAGGTAGTTCTGGCACCGCGAGGATGCTGGGAAGTGTAGTTTTCCGCCTGCCCCACAAACCACCACCAGCGGAGCCTCCAGTCGCGGTCCCGCAAAGATGGGCTTCTTCACAGACGGACCCACCGCTCACGAGCATGGTTCACAGTGGCTCCGCTCCTCGCACCGTCCCTTCCCAACAAGCGCACGACGTTACTGCCCTAAGAAAGCGGAACCGTGTTTGAGACCTTCCAACGCCCGTTTCCTAGCAATGACGTACAACTCAACAGTAGCGGTTCCCCGGGAAAGCCAGAGGCCATTACCCGAGAGGGAGTCACATCCTCCCGCCGGGCAAGCTGGGACTTGCAATCCTCGTCCGCTGAGCATTCCGGGGGATCGCGCAGAAACCTGGGATCTGTAGTCCAACGAGGCCTTCGTTCGTGCAGCTTCATGGCCTACTGCTTCGCCCTCTTGTGTATAGGAGGACGAACTTCAGGTGGTTTAGTCCCCGCCTGGGGGGGAACAATTTCTGTTTCCAGAGTGGACCTGATTTTCACCACTTATTCATCTGAGAGCTGTTACTTCAGACTTTGTTCCACAAAGTAAAAATCCTGAAAATAACAACACGCAGTAGCTGTGGGGTTCAAATATGCTCATATATTCTTCGTAAATTCTAAAGTGGTCCCAATAGTTAGGTTTTAGTGGCTTAATTATTCTCACAAGGATGTAAACAGTTACCCCTGGATTTACCTACTGTTTTCAAAGCTTTGTAAGTATCAGCTGCGTAAGGAGCGCCATTCTAAGCACTGAGGCCCATTAAAGGAACAGCACTTGATTCCTGTCAGCAAGGGTTTTAGCCCGCAATTTATGGAGAGGAAATAGAAGGCTATTAAAAAAATTGAAGGAAAAAAAAAGGAAAAGTTTAAACTCACCAGAAAAATGAAAAAAGCAAGCATAAATATATACCAGTTTCACCTATTAAAGTTAAAAAAAGTTATCGATGCCAGCAAATAAGCAATTAGAGAAGGTCACTCACACAGCTGGCAGGAGTATAAGTTAGTACAATACATTCGGAAAGCAATTTAATAATATATATGAAATTATAAAAAGTGAATAGCCAGGGGTTCACTTCTAAAAACCTACCCTAAGCGAAAGTAATCATAGCTATAACAAATATTTTTTAAAAATTATAACCTATGGAATGTTCTTTATAGTAGTAAAATTTAAAAATAATCTAAATATTCAATGTGATCCAACAACTTGCACAAATGCCCCAAATTGGAATACTATACAATCATATAGTTGGAATTATTATTCAAATGAGAATATTATACAATCATTGAATATTATATAATCATTAATATGATATATTAAAAAAATTCTTTACATACACACACATATTAATGTTTTATGCATATGTGTATGTATATCCCATATAATT
Source organism: Taxidea taxus jeffersonii (assembly GCA_003697995.1). Taxonomy (NCBI): domain Eukaryota; kingdom Metazoa; phylum Chordata; class Mammalia; order Carnivora; family Mustelidae; genus Taxidea; species Taxidea taxus. The sequence goes on along the minus strand of RCUC01147552.1, from coordinate 146,924 downwards.
GTAATTCTCATTGTAATTACAATTGTAATTATAATTGTAATTCTGTCAAATGACATGATGATCACTGTTCTGGAAGAGCTCACAGACTACTGGAAGATATAGACCAGTAAGTGGGACCAAGATATTTTTAATTACCTTAAGTAATGATTATGGAAAAAAAGTGTACCTTTTTGTATATCCACACTTATTAGTTATTATTTACATTACTGTAAAACTCCACAACAGAAATAAAGTGTTGATTAGTCAGGTGACCAAAGCAGGGCTTATCATACTCTCTTTCACAGAATTCCTGTAGTGACCCACGTCCTTGCCCTTGCCCTTGTATTTCTTGTTTGTATCCATGACAGTAGAGACACATCTGTCACTGTTTTCTCCAACACCTGGCATAACGTCTCTCCCCTAATGAGCCTTCAGGAAAGATGTTTTGAATGAATCAATAAATGTTTGAAATATAGTCATCATTTGGTGAGGTGACCTGATAGACTGGGGCATCGGAGTCATTTGGAAGATCGGGCGGAATTGGGGGAGATAAAACTGAAAATAAGAAGAAAAAGACTAAGGAATTGGGCTTGTACAATAGACTCTCAGGAGATTTTGAGTGTTTTTGAGTCCAAACTAATAAAAGCCAGTTTGAGTACCTTTCCAGGAAACAGTCTTCGCCATTCGCTGGGACAGGCTTATGAATCATTGCTCCTCCCAGTGTCTGATGAGGTGACCTGGCCATGAGAAGTGCTCTCTCTCTGAATGGAGCTTGGTTTAGCTGCACCTGAGGCCAGGTGGAAGTGGGTCCTACCTTCTTCATTGTGAAGGGACACTTTTATTGTGTTTTTGCTTTTATGAGCCCCCAATTTAAAAATATCTCACACTCTTTACCAACCACATATATGAAGCCACTACGTATTTTCCTATTTTTGATTATTTTAAGACCGAGATAACTAGCATTAGTTAGTGAGGAGATAACTAGCATTAGTGAGTAGGAGATACGCAGTGCTGATCCAACACCAAAACTGGTAACATCCTGAAGGACGAAGAACTTGCCAGTTTGGGTTTTTTGGGTTTTTTTTTGTGGTTTTCAGTTTCATCTTCAGTGATGCTACAATTTCCTTGGGCGTTGTGAAATTCCAGGCCCCTCATGAAGACCCCAATAGTTTTCCTTCTGAGGCCCAGAGGTCTGGGAACCCAGGCTGGGCATAATTGCAAGAGATGGTGAATGCAGCTCTGCTGACTTCAAGGAGAGAGGATGCAGCCTGGACTGCTCCCCATATTGGTCCTTTTCTCTCAGAATAGGTCATATGAAGGAACCCTAATGTATTTTTTAAAGCAGGTGAATGAGGCTTTGGGAGACAGATGCGACCCAGTGGGATCCTCTTCCTTCTTAGTTTACTTTGAGTTTTTGACACTAGAGGGAGTATGTGGACAGGACAGAAGACCATCTTTAGCCCTTATTTCTGCAACTAATTTTGTAGTTTTTGTATAATGAGTCAGAGGAGCCCATTGTCACAAAAGTTTTGTGCTAGTTTATTTTTTTTTTTTTTAAGATTTGTTAATTTATTTGAGAGAGAGAGAGCACAGGGAAGGGCAGAGGGAAAAGGAGAGAGAAACTTAAGCAGACTCCTCACTGAGCTCAGAGCTTACCTGGGCTTGATCATGACACTTAATCGACTGAGCCACCCTGGGCCCCCTGTGCTAGTTCATGTTAATATCACATTTCTCATGGCTTGAAAGTGACGACAAGCCCTCTACCCCCATGGCTCTGAGACCTTCTTTTCCTGATTATACTAAGGAGCTGGCAACGACAACCAATGACAAGTTTCCTGATTATAGTAAATCAAGAAAAAGATTAAAAGGAAAGAAAAAGAGAGCAAAAGAACTGTTAAAACATTACTATATTTTGCAATGTGACATCATATCTGACAGTGTCTCTCACTGGTTATTCATTTATTCCTTCAACTAATCCTTATGGAATACTATTTACGATGTCAGGCACTTTGCTAAACTATAAGGATTCAGACATAAGAGCCAGTGCTGCTCTCTTGATTGCTATTGGTCTAACTATGATCAATACTATGAAGAAGGAGAAAGGTGCTGGGGCGTCTGGGTGGCTCAGCTGGTGAAGCACCTGCCCTCGGCTCAGGTCATGATCTCAGGGTCCTGGGATCGAGTCCTGTGTCTGGCTCCCAACTCAGCAGGGAGACTGCTTCTCTCTCTCCCTCTGCCTCTCCCCCTCTTGTACTCTGTCTCTCTCTCTTAAATAAATAAATCTTAAAAAAAAAAAAAAAGGAGAAAGATACCAAAGAAAAAAGTCCCTTACACCAAGGGAAGGAACTCCTAATACATGGGACTTGCTTCATCTCTTCATGGGAGCTCATTCCTCTACATCAGTACATTTAAGCTCTGTAGCAAGGCCATGAGTGAGGCAGTGTTGCTACTGTTTCAGAGATGGGAAAACTGAGGTTCAGAAGGCTGAGGTGACCTGTGTCCCACGTCACAGAGCCAGTAAGGGGTCGAGCTTAGAACTGAACATACTACTCATGGTGCAGAGAAGTCACACTGTCACTCACCCCTCCACCGCTGCTCTTCATGGTGCATGGGGCAGAAACTGTGAAATCATGGCTGCTATTAGGGATATGTGGCCTCTCCTCCTCCATGAGGCTATTCTGCAACCTTTTTCATTTGTTCAATAAAACAAAATCTCTCATACAGGGGTGGCATCTAGGTTTCATCTTCATAACGACTCTCTTGGACTGACTGCTCAGAACAAAGCGTTGAGTGGTCTGAGGCCACATCCTGGTGTCGTAGGGAAGAGTGCCCACTGTGGCCTGGCCACGTCTGCCAAGGATGCAGGAAAGGGAAGGGGCCGCACATGTGCTGTTTCTAGTACATCAAGATCCTGCACCAGTCACGACGTTTCCCATGACACCCACCTCCACCCCCAACACCCACTGTGTCCACTTTCTCTTATTCCTTCCCTTCCCAGCAGGAATGGTTCCTGTCCATTTAATAATAGCTTCAGTGGCCCGAGCAGGTAATGGGTTCAAGGCACTTGGCATATTACTGCCAGGCCTCACAACAATCCTGCAAGTTTCAACGAGGTTCAGTGACTAGTTCAAGGACACACGAGGAGTAAGTAAGTTGAACCCTGGACCAAAAGATGAGTTTTACTTACATTTTGTGGTGGGCCATGAGTTTGCTTAAAGCCTCACAACACCCCCGGGAGGTAGTTCTCTGGGTTTACAGCTCGGGGAGGCAGAGACCCAGAGGAGAGGAGCCAGCTGCAGAGTGGGGGAGCCCTCCGGACTGGAGTTCAGGCCTTCACGTGCTGCTCCTCCCCTCCCCCCGCCGAGAAGAGCCCTGGATCACACAGAGCCTTTGCACAGAGCTAACCTACACCACCATGGGGAGACTCTGGGGGCCCCTGATTCATTTTACCCCATCATCCTTACTGTTTCCAGCTCTTCTCATCAAGAAGGTCTTTCTTTTATTGGTGGTTCCTTCCTATATCCTTTAGCCTCTTTCCTTTAAAAAAATGTTTTTTTGAGGTGAGATTCATATAACATAAAATCAAGCATTTTATTTTAATTTTTATTTATTTGTTTGTTTGTTTGGTGGGCAGCAAAGCAAGGTTTATTGAGCATTTTGAGTGGTAGTACAAAGCTCTGGAGGAGGGAGGAGACCTGGGAGGATTGCCCTAAAATTAAGCATTTTAAAGTAAACAGTAGCGTTTATTACATTTGCATTATTTTACAACCACCACCTCTGTCTTGTTCCAAAATGTTTCCATACCTGCAGTGTAAACCCATGATGCAGTAAGCAGGCTCTCCTCACTGCCTGCTCTCCCAGCCCTTAGCTACCGCCAGTCTGCATTTTGTCTCTGCGGCTTCATCTGTTTTGGGTTTTTCCTATAAAATCAACTGCATTTTACAACATGCAGCCTTTTGTGTTTGGCTTCTTTCACTTAGCCTAATGTTTCAGAGGCTCATCCACGCTGTAGCATATCAGTACATCATTCCTTTTTATGGCTGGATGACACTTTTTGGATGTATGTACCACAATTATCTATTCATCCTCCGATAGACGTTCGGGCTGTTTTTACCTCGTGACTATTGTGAAGGGTGCTGCTAGGAACGTGTGTGTACACAGGCTTGAGTATCTATTTTCAATCCTTTGGCATATACCTCGGAGCGGAATTGCAGGGTCATATGGTAATTCTGTTAAACTTTTGGAGGGAAGACCCATTTGTTTTTGAAGCGGATGGGGAATTCGTTGTAAAATAGATAGACATGTGCTTTTGGAAGACCCAGAGATGAAAAGGGGTATCTTCTACAGATTAACAGAACCAGGGTGGCTAGATATGAAAAGATGAGATGTGGTGAAGAAACTCCATTCCTCCAAAGAGCTATGGGCAGGAGGGGATGTGTGTGAGGTGAGGGGTGAAAAGTAGCCTGAGGTACAAAGCCTCAGCGGGGGTGAGGGCACCTCACCTGGAGGTGCTAGTACCCCTTCCTCTCATACCCAAGGGATGCTTGTGACACTGCCAAGCTCCAGGAAGCTGCAGAAAGCCCAGCAGGATTGCAAACCTCTTTATTTTATTTTATTTTTTTAAAGATTTTATTTATTTATTTATTTGACAGAGAGAGATCACAGGTAGGCAGAGAGGCAGGCAGAGAGAGAGAGAGGAGGGAGCAGACTCCCTGCGAGCAGAGAGCCCGATGCGGGGCTCTATCCCAGGACCCTGAGATCATGACCTGAGCAGAAGACAGAGGCTTTAACCCACTGAGCCACCCAAGCGCGCCGTGAACCTCTTTAAATGTGAGCATTTTATGGCTATTTGCGTTGTCATATTAGGAATTACAGCCATAAATGAACCATAAAAATACTGTTACAGCGATTCTATCAGAACTTGAGGCCTGAACTTGGAACTACTACAGAAAGAGAGACTGAGAATTCTCAAAACCTCAACACTAACAGGTGGCCATTGAAGGCAGGTATGTGTGGAACGTGGGCTGTGTGGCCCTAGGAAAGGACCATAATGCAGAATCAGGACAACAAATGAGGAACTGCTGGACAGGAAGAGGGCAGAAATACTTCTTTAGATCTACCTGGCTAAGGTTCAGATGGTTTCACCGTTCCTATCCCAGTGTGGTGGTTATAACTGGTTTTACATATGCTTAAAAAATTTGCATAGTAATTTCTATATGTTTTATTTGATGGGTTAGGTTTGTTTATTCTCAACTTTTTGTGGCCATTATTAAGGTTCCAAACCCTGAATCATGCAGAGAAGATTCTGATGTCCAGAATGGGCAGGCCCGTTAGGCAGTTTACATATATAAAAATGCTGTCCGAATACAGGTGTTTTCTGGATTCAAGGCCTTGATCCAAACACTATTTATGTTGCCACCTTGGTCAAATGGATGCCAAGATGTCAGTATGATTTCTGACAAGACGGCCAGTCTTAAGGTGATGGGCACATGCAAAGGATTCAGCTCTTCTGGTTTAAATTACCAGACACTTGCCTTAGCTCACTCCTCACTACAGCAGCACAGTACAAAAGATAAACATCAGAAGTTACGTCCTTTTGGAGAGGAAGGCGCATTCCCATCTGGATATGAAATCTGAAGCCGGCGGTCCTCAAACATAAGCAGTTTCTTTACAGAAAGTTCCAACAAGGAGGAGAAAATCTTGGAACCGATCTCGCTTTTGCCTACAAAATGATCAAACTGTAATTATCACATTTAAGGGGTAATTGTTCCAATTGTACCAGAATGGGATGCTCCAGCCCTCTTTCTTCAGCTGACACAAATAGAACTGCTCTGAAGATGGAACGGTACTTCCAGAACAGCTTGCTTTGAGCTTGTTCTTTTTATAGTGACTCTCGGGTCAGGGAGAGGTGCTGTGTGGGCAGGCCCGAAGGAGTCTGCTGGGATGTTGGCCTCTGAGGCTCTTCCCTCTCCCCAGCCAGGCTCTCTGATATCCCCCTGCAGCCACAGACCCAGACCCCAGAGTAGCACCCACATTGACCTAAAGCAGTAAGATGCACATCCTTCTTCCATATGTCCTCCAATGTTTGTAGCAGTAATGGCCACAGTTGCCAAACTGTAGAAAGAGCTGAGATGTCCATCAATAGATGAATGGATAAAGAAGATGTGGTCCATATATACAATGGAATATTATGCCTCCACCAGAAAGGATGAATACCCAACTTTTGTATCAACATGGACAGGACTACGGGAGATTATGCTGAGTGAAATAAGTCAAGCAGAGAGAGTCAATTGTCATATGGCTTCACTTACTTGTGGAGCATAAGGAATAACACGGAGGACACTGGGAGATGGAGAGGAGGAGTGAGTTGGGGGAAATCAGAGGGGGAGATGAACCATGAAAGACTGTGGACTCTGGGAAACAAACTGAGGGTTTTGGAGGGGAAGGGGGTGGGGGGCTGGGAGGGCCTGGTGGTGGGTACTAAGGAGGCCACGTAATGCATGGAGCCCTGGGTGTGGTGCATAAACAATGAATCTTGGAACACCGAAAAAAATAAAGTAAAATAAAATAAAATATTTGCACCCTTCTTGTCAGATAGCAGGACTTGGCCAGGAGGCCTGATAGTTCTCAGACCTGCCACAGGGCAGATGAAGGGGGGAGGTGCGGCTCTGCTCTGAGTTGCTTTCATATGGGGCAGGATCAGGACAATAGTGCTTTAAAAATAGGGACCCCAGGAGATGAAAAGAGGAAAAAAGGATGGATACTATCACATGCTGAGCCACTGCTATGTTCTAGGCACTGTGCAGGCACTTTCTCATATGTCGCCTAATTAGACTGCAAAATCTCAGGTAGCCAACACAGTGTTCGGGAGTCGGCCGGGTGAGCAGTCCTTTTTTGGGTTTTGAACTTCAAGAAGGTCTTGAACTTCTATCTTCCTCATCCTGTCTCTGGAGAAGGGAGTAGTAGCAGGAGCCAAAAGCAGACAGCAATCCTGAAAACTACTTGTGAGCAGCCCGGGTGAGCTTAGATAGAAGGGTGGTGGGGTTGGGAGAGCACACGAGAGCACAGTTTCTCTTCCTAGTTGCAGATCACCATGGGGAACGGGCAGGGGTGAGAAATGAAGCAGGAGCCAGACCCTAAAGGATCTTGCATGTTACGCAGAGAAGTCTTGACTTCTCGGGGAGGACAGACTGTAGTGGAGAGCAGTCCCAAGATGCTACCATGCAGCGGGGAGAACGGGCAGTGTTGCCCGAGCTGGTGTTGCCCATCAAGTCTGGGCACAATCACTGAATTGCTTGGAGAAAGTTTAAATACACACATCTTGTCAGGAAAGCTGCTGGGCTTCATTGCTTTGTATCCAACTGCATCCAGGCCCGAGGCTGCTAATCCGGGACACCAGGAACCGCTGACTTACTGCATGTGCCCACCTGGATCTTGAGTGGAGAAGTGAGGCCTGGAGGGTGGGGTAGGGGGAAGGGTTTGGAGCCCACACTGAGTGCCTGCAGCCTCTACTCTGTCTCCACTATTCAGAACTTGTACCTAAAATATTTAAAGAAACTGATTTCAAATGCAAATTAAAGGGCAAATGTTCTCAAAAGGAAAACAAATATTGGGTTTTAAAAATATAGTTTCACTTGGACTTGGAATCTCACATTGGTTGTCCAGTTGAGCGAGAAAAATCAGATTTAGAGTAAGAAAGTGATGGACACCATGCTACATGCTGAGAAGATACTATCTTTGTCAGGAATTTTCTGGTTCTTCGTGGTAGAAACTTGCATTGAGAGTCAACTATGTGTTGTTTACACACGCGTCCTCCTCTACTCATCCAGGGCAGAATGCATCCATATGCAGCCTGGAACAGCTGGAACAGGGCCTTGAACATGAGCAGGCCTCTTGCCATCTCTTATTTTTCCTCCCTAATGCCTGCTGGCTCTGCAAGGTAGAGTCATGGTCATGATGATGGGCTCTAGAGCTGGTCGACCTTAGGCTTTGTTACTTGCTAGCTGTGTGATATTGCACAAGTTACTTAAACCTTGCTTTGCCTCAGTTTCCTCATTCAGAAACAAAGATGTTCATATTATTTACCTCTGGGGGTTGTTGTAAGCTAATAGACATAAAGGGCTTGGCATGGTGCCAGGTACATAGAAGGTGTTTAAAAAGTGTTAAGAGGGGCACCTGGGTGGCTCAGTGGGTTAAAGCCTCTGTCTTCAGCTCAGGTCATGATCTCAGGGTCCTGGGATTGAGCCCTGCATCTGGCTCTCTGCTCAGCAGGGAACCTTCTTCCCTCTCTCTCTCTGCCTGCTTGTTATCTCTGTCTGTCAAATAAATAAATAAAATCTTAAAAAAAAAGTGTTAGGATTTGTCTGGCTTTTCCCATATGGTAGGAAAACAGTCGCTGACAGCTCGAAGTTTTACATCCGACCGGCCACCAGTGAGAGACTAAGTTTTCCCTGGTCCCATGTCCAAACATCCAAAGGGAAAGGATTCAGAGGCTCATTCTAATTCAACTTTGTTCTTGGACCAATCAATGTGGTCAACTGGATGAATGTCATGCTTGCCCCACTTTAATCTGTGGTCCCTTAGGGAGCAAGAAAGACCATTATGACAAAGTCCCTGGCCGGTCTACTGGGGAAGGTTGGATACCTAGCTCCCCCAAGTAATGGGCATGGTAATGCAGGCACACACAAGTCCAGCAAACCTTCCCATTTCAGAGGGTACTTGCCAAGGTCTTTGGGACCTCCGCACTCAAGGTATTCTCTATAGTTTCATATTACTCCCCACAGAATGCAGAAAAAATATAACCCTATCAGTCTCTGTTTGCAGATGTGACAAAGGATTATGGAAATAACAATGGATGCTAGGCTCCTGGGGACCTGGTCAGCTCTCTGGGCCTAAGGCCTTGAGCTCCTCAGGACAACTGGTGCCTGAGCCCTGATTTCCAATCAGCAGTGATTTATTCCTATTCCCGTGGACCTTGGCTATCCGTCCCCACTCCCCCATGGCCTTCCCCTTTTCCCTTCTTCTTCTTTTTTTTCTTTTAAAGACTTTATTTATTTATTTGACAGACAGAGATCACAAGTAAGCAGAGAGGCAGGCAGAGAGAGGAGGGGAGGCAGGCTCCCCGCCGAGCAGAGAACCCGATGTGGGGTTCGATCCCAGGACCCTGGGATCATGACCTGAGCTGAAGACAGAGGCTGTAACCCACTGAGCCACCAAGGTGCCCCTCCCCTTTTCCCTTCTTTGAGAGCCTACCTTGCCTCTCCTGAGGCCTCCAGACGCTTTTGCTGGGACTCAGGAACTAGATTCTAATCTCTTACCAAACCTCGCACAAATTCTTCTCTAACAGAGTGAATTAAAGGTGATGGTGAAGATAGGAGTGCCCCCATTCTCTACCTTCCATTGCCCTCCAGGGCTTTTATACAAAATCTTCCCACCATCCTCTTGGCTCAGTAACACTTTCCCGTATACCAGCTTTATAGCAGCAGCAATTCAAACTCTCTTCTTAACAAAATTCCAAATTAGCCCATGTCTTCAACCTCTAGGATGGTTTGAAAATGTGCAAAATGGATAACGTTAGAATCTGTAAATATCAAGGATCTATGATGCATGTGGGATAGTTCTCCCTGTCCTTAGGGTTCGATTGGAGTGTTTTTGGTGCAGCTGGCACTAAGCTGAGCCATGTAGGATTTTGACAAGGCAGGAGAGCAGTATGAAGGGTTAAGGGGGGGGGGAGGCACAGGGGAAGGGCAGGTCATGTTTTAGGGATGGTGAAAATTGGGTGTTCCTAAACCTCAGGGTGAGCGGAGAGATTAATAAAAGATAAGGTTGACATGGTACAACGTGACTGTTGGAATCTCCAAGACAGCAGAATTCTTTTCCCCAGAAGCCACACATGGGGAAGATCTTGAGTGTCCCTTGCACTGTTGTAAGTAATGAGCAGGAGCCTCTATTGTGAAGAAATGGGGTAGAGTTGGTGGGGCATGTGTGTGTTTTGTTGTTCGTATGGAAGTCAGCCTCATTATAGTGAGCAAGTGTTTTCTCATGGTAGATTTAAAAATTCCTCACCTCATAAAACATTTACTCATTTTTGTTTCACTTTCCAGGAGATGTTTAGAGTCACTGCAGTAAGCACATGTGGACTGGTGATGAGCTGCCGTCCCAGGGAGCTTTCCGGAACACAAGTGTCTCCCCTGTCCAACCTTCTGGGAGTCCTTGTCTCTGATGGGTGCATATGTGGTTCCACAGTTAGCTGCCTCACCAGACTATAAACCCCAGGAGGGCAGGGACTAGGTCCTATTCACACCCATGATGCCGAGCAGGGCAGGTTCTTAATATGGCTTAGGTAAACTGAGCCACGATGAAGAGTGTGGGAGTCTGAGTCTGGGAAATAACGTTGGAAGGTGAGAGGTCAGCAGCAGTCTGAAAGGGGGTGAAGGGGTCATAGTTAGAAACAGAATATGAATTGAACTTCCAGGAATGACTCCTCCAAATCACGCTGCAGAGTGGCTGCCTTTGCCCAAATCAGGAAGCTGCTGCCATAGCTTTTGCCTCTGAACCCAAGGCAGGTGGACTCTGTTCTACCCTGAGAACTCATGCCTCATGCCCTCTCTCTCTCCCTATGCAACTCCATTCCAAATTTAAGTCCCAGACCAGGGCATCTGATTAGAGAAATTGAATTGTGTTTGGAGCTTGTGTGAAAAGAAGTTTGGGCAGTTGTGGTTTTAGGGTTGCAGCCTCTGCCCAGAGCACATTAGAGGGGCCGACAATAAACTAGTTCCCCACGGTGTCTGTCACGGTGAGGCTGCTGGGAAGGCTGTGGGATGGGGATGAGGCACAGGGAACTATACTGCCTCATTCATTCAGCAAACATTCTCTGAGGACCTCCTGTGTTTAGGGACTGAGCTGGGAGAGGTGCAGAGGCAAGGTTCCTGCCCGTGGGGCACCATCAGTCCTAAGGACTGAGGCAGAGATGCTCGGGATGAAAGTCTCAGTCCTGCCTCCAGATGAAGGGGACTAGCTCCAGAGGCTGGGTGAGGATACTGCCCAGGCAGGAGCCAAGTCCTGGCCCCAGCACTTATCCGCTGGAGGACAAGGGGGCACAGATCCCGGCAATGGACCTACGACCGTGAGCTTAACCTTCTAGGCAAAAGCCACGCACAAAGATTCTCAGAGCTGGAAGGGCCTTGGTGGTTAGCTGGTCCAATGGGGGTGATCACACAGGCTTCCTCTTCTCCTGCATCCCTGAAGAGTGATTAAAATCATTTTTAGCTTTATCTAGACTCTTGGCTTTATCTTTCAGCTTTTAGGTTCTCATTTTATGGGTCAATATGTGGCAGGTTGCCTCTTAGATGAAATATGTGAACAGGTGTAAGAATAGAAAAGTAAGAGCACATTTAAAAATGTTAATGAAATCAGGGCACTCAGGAATAATAAGAGCTTGGTTTCCACTGCAGTTTGGTTACTGTGGCAGATAATTGAGGCTGGAAACATATGTGAGGCTGAGTTTCAGGTCCTCTCTGGAGGGTAGAAGATGAAGGGGAGAAAATCATCATCACAGAAAGACCTGGAGAGGCTGCTGCTTACATCAGAAGAGAACATGCACAAGTGAGTTTCCTTTCTAGTAACAGGACCTATATTGCTCCCATTTATTTTGTCTCCTCAGTAACAGTGTGGGGTCTGGTGGCCCAAATCTGAGTCCCTGTCCGGGCAGTGAGCGGTCAGTCCTCCCCTCCTTCTGAGGGACCAAGCACTAAGGTATTGGTCACTGCGGCAAAGTCTTGGGCCAGCTCAATGGGTCACCAGCAGTGTGCAAGGACCTGCCCTCCAGCCTTTTGGGCATTGATGGTGGTGTGAGTTCAAGAGAAAGGGGCATTTACTGATTCTTTTTTGAAGATTGATTAATTTATTTTAGAGAGAAAGAGAAAAAATATGAGTGGGAGGGGCAGAGGGAGAGAGGGGAGAGAATCTCAAGCAGACTCCACACAGAGCGCAGAGCCCAAGGCAGGGATTGATCCCACGACGCTGAGATCAAGACTTGAGCAGAAAGGGAAAGTCAGATGCTCAACTGACTGAGCCACCCAGGCGCCCTCAAAATGAGGCATTTATTGAAGAGATGTGAAGTAGTAAGGAAAATGGATGTGTGAGCCCAGGCTTGGAAAGTTCAAAGACAGGCTTCACCTTGGGGGAAGGGAGGTACCCTGAGCACAGTCAGACATAAAAAAACCCAAGGGGTGCGGAAGGATGCATTTTGAGCAAGAGGTGCATTAAGAATCCAGAGCCTCAGGAGCGGGGCTGTGTAGCTCCTCACTCTATTGCTAGACCATCAGGGTGCTAGGTCTTTGTTTCTCTTTGTAAGTCTTTGGATCAGTCTAGGTCCCAGCAGGAAATGACTGGCATTCCTCAGCTGGGATTTCTGAAGCAACTTCTAATGAAAGGACTATTGGAAAAAGTGTGCCTTTTCCTTAAGGATTTCCTTAAGGATCCCTCAAGGAAACCCCAGACACTAGCAAGGGCAGGAAGCCATTATCGTAAGGAGGGGAGATGGTGATCTTGGAGCCTGGTTGAAAGTTGCTGCCATTTAAAGACTGGAGGGAACTGTGGCCATAGAGGAAGGCAGATGTCACCAGACCTAGAGTGTAGGAAGAGTAAATTCTGTGATCTTTCTCTCCTCCAGTCTCCAATCTCCTGCAAGTTGCCCCATTGGCTGAACTCGAACCCAGCCAGAAGCCAGAGGGTAAAGGAGTCTGGGGATGTACTCACAGAGGTCAGTCCCCATGAGCACAGGGGGAGAAGAGTAGAGGATGGGTCAAGGGGGGGGGGTGGAGGGAGTGCAAGCAGAGAAACACCAATACAGAATTCCTGCTTCTTTCTCTATCAAGTTCCAGAGACAGAGAGAATCAGACTGGCTTGGTTAATTACTCTGGCCTGTTTGGGCAGAGCTTCATTCTATAAGTTTCTGGTCAGCCTTGGGTGGACTGACCTTGAGTATCTGGACATTTGCTCTCCAACGGCTCTGGCCAGAGGAGGAAGGACAGGTCTGGGGCTCAGAGCATGAATTCCCTCTGTGGGGAGTGTGAGCAGGGCGCTTTCCTTCAGAACTGGCTCAGTAGACCGGGCGTGTCCGCGTGCTATGCCAACTCTGCAGAGACAGCAGCAATGTGCTGGGGCCTGACTTAACAGCCACACAGCCCTCCCCGGCAGTCCGAAGTTTGCATGGGCACAGGTGGCCTCATTTTGAGACCTCTAGGAAATGTTTTTGGCAGCAAATGCCAGAGCCGAGGCTGGATGGGCTGGCTTGGTGTCTGACCCAGGGTAGCTAGTCCTTGTGTCCTTAGGCCTCAGGAATACACCATCTCAGGCTCCCCTGGGAGCCCTCCCATGTACAACCCAATCTTCAGATGGTTTAGGATTAGCCCACAGCATATATACTCCTCTAGTCCAAGGGCTCATCCTCTCCTCTTGTCTCCCCAACAGTTTCTCACATAGTGTTGGATGCATGATACTTTTAGGGTCCTTTCAATACAAAACGTTCACTGGTATAATTTAGGTAATGCTGCACCTGGCAATTCAAAGACAAAGAAAACACAGTCCCTGTCCTTGAGGAGCTCCCTAATGTGCCAAGAGAGACAGATCATAGACTAATACTGTGTGTTGAGGGTTATGATGGAGCTAAGCAGTGGGAACTCTACATCACAGATAAGGACCTGCCTAACCTAGGGATTCAGAGAACACTTGTTGGGATAGATAATGCTGGGTCTTGAGGGATGAATAGGAGTTGGCTGGTATAAAAGGTCAGGCAGATTATTCTAGGCAAAGGGGAAAACATGAACATGGCTATGGAATAGACAATGTGCAGACAATGCTGATGATGGTAATAAGAGCTAAATGTCTTGAGGACTTCTCGTATACCAGGCTCTAAGAATGACATGTGTATTATGCCATTTAATCCTTACAAAATCCCTGTGAGATAGGGACTATATCATTTTCAGTTTACAAATTAGAAAGCATAAACATAGAGTAGATAATAAACCCTCACAGAGCTAGTGAGGGGCAGAGTGTGACAGGAAGGAAATGGCCTTGAATGCCATGCCAGGGAACTTGAACTTTATTCTTTTTTTTTTTTTTAAGATTCTATTTATTCATCTGAGAGAGAAAGAAGTGCACAAATGGAGGAGAAGAGCAGAGGGAGAGGGAGAAGCAGACTCTCCGCTGAGCAGAGAACCTGATGTGGGGCTGGATCCCAGAATTCAGAGATTATGAACCTGAGCCAAAGGCAGATGTCCAACCACCTGAGCCACCTAGGTGTCCCTTGAACTTCATTCTGTACTCAATGAGAACTGAAGCACTTTCAGTGGAGCTGTTGTGTGATCAGATGAACAATTTGGAGATCTCTGCGGTTGCAGTGTAGACAGTGAATGCAAGCCGAACAAGACTGGAGGGACAGATTAGTTATAGGGCTGTTATCCTCTCCAGAGCTGATTCCAGCTGGTAAGAACTGGTGAGAGCTGGAGCTTGCTTCTGACCCCCTCACTACTAATTAGCTACAACCTAGTCCTCCTTCCTGGAATAGATAAGCTCCATTCTCCCCTTCAAGTCAATAATGCCAGGAGCCCAGAAGGGGATGGGAAGCAGCATATGTATCTGTCCTTGTGCTGGTCCTTCCTGTAAGTCATTGGGGAGTGTGTGCTTGTTGGAGGGGGGACCCACCAGTCCCTGCTGCTACCTCATCCTGTCCTTCTCATGCAGGAAGAGAACTGCTACACATCAAAATGCACTCTGTATGCATTTTGCTGGATGAGGGAGGGGAGCATCCACTGGGTTGAATCAGCAAAAGATTTTATTTTCCAGTAGTCTCTCCACCCCAACATGGGGCTTGAACTTATATACCCGAGATTAAGAGTTGCAATGCTTTCCTGACTGGGCCAGCTGGGCGGCCCTGCGACGAATCATTTGAAGATCAGAGCTTACATAGGGCTGGGATTCCTGGGATCCTCTTCCTTCCAATTCTCCGGCTGGGGGAACACTGCAGCTACCTCTCTCTGGCTCACTTGTGTTCCTCTAGCACCTATCCCAGACTGGGTAAAGGTGGGACAGGCCAGGGGCTGGTTTTCCTGCCTGGCTCTGTGAAGCCCAGCCACAAGAGGCCCTCCTGCTCTGGCTCCTTCCTATGCACGTGGCTCCTTTGTTTGCCTGTGCTGTTTTCTGTGTTGGTCTCAGCTCCCGACATGAAATGTAAGAGCTGGGATCTTCATGTGGGCTGACAGGGAAAGAGCAAAGGAGGCCTCTCTGTTGGCTCTCAGCCCATAATCCAGGCTGTGTAGACAAAGCAGTGCTCCATGGGGCTTAGTCTGCATTGGTGTTCACGGCCTCAGAGTAGGACCTCGTGCCACACTTACATTTCCCTCAAGAACCCCGTGGGTTGGTAGGAGGATGGGATACTGTACTGTGTCCAACCATCTGTTTTGTGAGGTCCTTGAAAACACAGCTTTTCTCATTGGTTCCTTCCAATACAATTCCTCTATAACTCAGTATTTTAATTCCCACTTTACAGATGAGAGAACTAAGCCTTAGAGAAGTTAAATGATTGGCTCAAGGTCTTACTTACTCTCAAAACTGGGTCAGAGTCCCAAGTGGGATCAGAAGGTCTCTCAGACCCCTTCCACCATAGGCAGCAAATGAAGTAAGTAAAGCCAAGCGTTCTCAAGGAGCTGCTCGGGAATTTATTCCTAATGAGATATTACCCTGGCTGTCCTTTTAATATTTTTATCTTCTTCTGGTAAAAACAGCACAGATATATAATTTCAATTGCAAGATTTGTTCCCAAATGAAAATAGCCATGACATTTTTTTTATAAAAATATATATGCATCCCTCACGAACTGATATGTTTTTACCAGCCTCCAGATACTGGAGTACAGTGGTTTCAGGAAAATTGTTTTTGGCAACACTTGCTTTTGAAATAAATGCATTGGGGTGGCTCAGTGGGTTAAAGCCTCTGCCTTCGGCTCAGGTCATGATCCTGGGGTCCTGGGATCGAGCCCCGCATCGGGCTTTCTGCTTGGCGGGGAGCCTGCGCCCCCCTCCTTCTCTGCCTGTCTCTCTGCCTACTTGTGATCTCTGTCTGTCAAGTAAATAAATAAAATCTCCTGGATGAGGGAGCAGGGAGAATGCTACTGAAAGGGAAGGTGGAAGATTGTTGATTGATGTACCTGCAGTTCATTCCGGTCCTTAGGATGCAGCTTTGAGAGAACAGAGAGGCAGAAGCAGCTTTTGATGTCAGATTCTCCACCTACTTGCCTCCTGCGCCACTCCAGCCTCCCTCTACCCCTTCTCCCCTTCCTTCTTACCACCCCACCACCAGTACTCCCCACTCTCCCCAGTTTAAGCAGAAGGGACTTGATTGGTCACTGGGAGGGAGCATCATTCAGAGCTGTGCCTCTTTTCTGGAGCACTTGCAGAAAATCAGGTTCTAGAATTTGGAGCCTGAGAATAGCCCCAAGCTTTATTTTCCAGATCATTCAGTCAGAAAGCTGGAGAGGAGGTGGGGAGGCTTCTGTTAAAAAAAAAAAAAAAAGGTGTATTTTATTATAAATGTAGTCCTTGCTTAGAAATAAAAAAGTGTGGAAATCTATAGGGTTCAGAATGAAATTGCTCTCTAATACCATGTCCTAAAGAAACCTGCTGTTAATAGTTTGAGGTATTTCTTTCCCACTGTGCCCCAACTTGCTTTTCTCACTGTCATGTCTCTGACATCCTTCTGAATCAGTACCTGTAGGTCTATTTCATTCTTCTTAGTAATTGCATAGTATTACATGGTGTAAGTTAAACATTATCCTTTTAGCTGCTGTTCCTACTAATGGAACTTAAATTGTATCCATTTTTTTTTTCCTGGCTGTCATAAACAAAGCTGCACTGAATATTCCTGTAGGTATTTCTTAGTACACCAATGTGACAATGTCTAGAGGAAGAATTTCTAGAAGTAGAATGGCCAAGTCAGAGTGCACATGTTTACAATGTTTAAATATATTGCTATATTGGCTTCACTAATATGCGTACTCTGTGAGGGTGGTCCTTAGCTGTCCATAGCTCTTACC
The DNA here is from genome assembly GCA_003697995.1 of Taxidea taxus jeffersonii. Taxonomy (NCBI): domain Eukaryota; kingdom Metazoa; phylum Chordata; class Mammalia; order Carnivora; family Mustelidae; genus Taxidea; species Taxidea taxus. The sequence goes on along the minus strand of RCUC01147552.1, from coordinate 129,853 downwards.
AGCATGTATTGTGTGAATTGCCTCAATCGATAGCCCCCGAGTCCTCTAGAGGTTTGGGCAATCCCCAGGAACGCTTTCATTCCAGGCCAACACACTTTTGTGCACCTGGTATGGATATTAATGTAGGCATGGGGAATTCAAAGATGTCTGGAGGTGGAATGACATTGCATCTTAGAGGAGTTTATGAGCAGGAGAAGAGATAGGTAAATGAAAATTAAGAGATAATGTGCCAGGTATCAGGATATAAGTAAACCAGTGAGGGAACGTGGAGGAGGGAGTAACTGCCTCTGTCTGGGGCACTTGGAGAAGGCTTCCCAGAAGAACTGGGCCTTGAAAGATGAGTAGGAATTCTTCTGGTAAAGAAATGGAGAAGGGAATCTAGGCAGAGGGACTAGCATGAGCAAAGGCCCAGAGGTGGGGACATTCATGTGCTCTCTGGGGAATGGTTCCATTGATCTGTAGGATGATCAAGCAAAGAAGGATGAGTGAGAAATCAATCAGGCAAAGTAGGCTGCATTGTGAAAGACCTTGAATACCACAGAAGGGGGAGATGTTGGAATCAGGTGCAGGAAGGGCAGAAGGCAGAGAGCCTGCTGCCTGGAAAAGTGATTAAGGGACTGTGCAGAATTTCAGATGGGGGTGATAAAGGATGGGATCAGGGTGACAGTGCTCAGGACAGAGAGGAGAGGGCTAGAGGTGTGGACAGTATTTAGAGACATTCCTTTGGGATCTCAGACTCAGACTGGACTCAGCCTAGAGGCTGTCACCTGGGTCAGATTTATTACACTGGATGGCTAATAAAACTGTATTGATTTCATTTTGTTTTGCAACAAGAAATCCCACTGCTGGGAGAAATGTCAAATCTGATATGTCTGAGAGGAATGAACAATAGGACTGCTGGCTGGTGTAGCTGAAAACTGCTGTCTCAGGACCAGGGCTGCCTGCACTATTTGATAGGCTAAAAGAGCCTCGATACTGACCTGGGCTAGAGATGGGGGAGGAGGACAGTGGGGAGAAAACAAAAGGTGAAAGCAAGGACCTTATAAAAGAAAACCCAGGGATTAGCATGGACACATTTCAAATAATCAATCAATTAATTGACTCATGAACCCTGTATAAAAATTTACTCTGTACTCAGCAGTGTTGGCCTCTGAGACACAAATCTCCTGTTCCCCAAGGACCTGACATAGGACCAGAGCCCAAAACACTTGCAAAGGAGTTGGCTTGTCTTAACAAAACAATGGCGTTTGAGATATTTGTCCTAGTAACTCCTTTGTACTCCCCACCCCAGGGCTTCCTTGTGATGGTAGGTTGTTGTACCATTAGTAGTACTATGTAGGTCCTATTCTTGTTCTCAGCTGATTGCCAGCTTATCTCCATTAAAGCAGTAAGTGATGATCAGAGCATTTCTAACAGTAGCTTAAGACATGATCCATCCTGAACCTTCTTTTCCAATGTGTGTGAGGAATAGCCTGGTCCCAGCATGACTGCTCACTAGCTTTGTGACTTTGTAAAAATCATTTAGCTTTTCTGAGCCTCATTTTACTCACCTGAAGGTATGTGACATCATAATTCCTGCTCTGCCCTCTTCACGGGATAGTTGGAAGGCTCAAAAGATGTGAATGTGCTTTGAAAATCTCCAATTACTCCCTGTGCTCTCAGTTGCTCAGAGACAAAACTCTGGGTTATTATTGCAGAGTGTTCATGATTTACAAGCCCCCCCTTTATTTACCCCAACCCTCAAGGGAGTGAACGTACCACACTTTGGTCCACCTCCTCCCACTTAAAGATGGCAGGCTCTGAGCTTAGTGGAGTTGGACTACTTTTTTCCCAAAAAGATACCTGTGAGAAGGGGAAGGTGCATAAGACTTAAGAAGGCATTTCTGAAGATTTGTATGCAGGTGGCAGGATAAGAGCAATTAGACTCGGACTACAGAAGAAGAGATAGGTCAAACATTGGGAAGAATAACCTGGTTTTATGGATTGGGAGACACCGGGCTGTGCGACTTTGAAACTTTCTAAGACCTGAGTGCTGTCCCTTCTGACCAACTATGCAACTTTGCGCAAGTTACCAAGGTCACTCAGTTACCATTTACTAAGTTATCAAAGTCTCTGGGACTCAGTTACTTCCTAAGGGTTGTGTTGAGGTAATATAGTATTGTGTGTGCCAAAGTGTGAGCTGATTCAGTCTCCCTTTCTGGAACTTGTTCTGATATGAAAGATGGAGGTGGCTCTTTCTATATAATTTGTGGGGCAGGAGAATAAATTTAGTAACTAGCATTCTAGTATTCTGCAAAGCCTCTGTGGGGAATTCACGCCGCAGAGTATGAAAACTTGATGAAAATTTAGTTAGTAATTCCGAACTGAATGTAGCTGTTCCACAGCTGAAGCGCTACAATTTGTACCTCACTGGAGGAGATGAAAAAACATATTTAGCAGGCTGCATGTAACCCTCTTCAGTTTTGCTGCACAAAACATTTTGCAAAAAAAAAAACACCCTTATTTTATTTTATTTTTATTATTTTTTTACTTAATTAGCCAGGACAAAGAGAACTAGTAAAGAGTTAGGAAAGCTCAAATTTGAGAAATCTGAGTTTCCTTGCCACCGATTAGTGTATCTTTATAGAAGGAAAATGAAGGTTTCAACTGATTATTCATGTCAGAGAGAAGCTCCTGTCCTGTCTTTCATTAGGAGTGTTTGTGCTGAGAGCTTCCCAGGTCACAGTCATTGGGCATCATAATAGAGGACATGATTGTGAGTGATGGTGACAAAGTGGATGATGGTGGTCCTGGGAGCTGGTCTGCTCTGGAAACATGCCATGTGCTAGGTAGGCCCTGTGCCAAGTGCTTCCCATGGATTATCTCATGGAATTCTCATCACTACCTGATGCTTCATTATCTTCACTTCACAGATGCAGAAACAGAAGTGAGTGAGGATGAATTCCTTGCTCCACATTGCCTCTCTAGGGAATGAGCAAAGCCAGGGAGTCTCCACCCAAAACCAGCAACTAAACACACTGTTTCTTAATTTGAATAATTTCTAGCTCCTGCTGTAATCATTACCATAAGTTATGTGAATTAAATCAAAGCCATGTATGGAGATTTCCTTCATTTTAATGCTGCCAGATGGCTGAATTTAAAAACTCCTTGAAGAAAATCTCAGACCTTTGAAGTCAAGGCATCTTATTGCTTATGACATACCTTACTGATCATTTTTGGAACAATCTCACGAGGTAGGTAGTATTATCCCATTTAATGGATGAAGAAACTGAGGCTCAGATAATTTAAGCCAATATTCTTCAAACTTTAATGTGTACATAAATAGCCTGGGGATCTTGTTAAAATCAGATTTAGGTTCAGTAGGTCTGGTGTAGGGCTTGAAAGTTTACATTTCCAACAACCTCCCAGGTCTTGCTGAGGCTGCTTCTCTGGGGGTCACGTTTGGAGAAGCAAGGTAAGTCACCAGCCCAGGATCTCACAGCATGCAAGAAGGAGGTACTTAAAGCCTAGTGTCTTTATGCTATCTGTGCTTCTTAGGGGTGGTATTGGTGGCATTGAAAATGCATGGTTGCCCTTTTTCTGGTGGGACAGGTGGCTGGATAGGAATCTAGACTTGAATGTGGCTCTAAGAGCTCTACTTCTGGTCATGCTCCACCCTCTCTCTCAACAAAGTTGGGGGTAAATTACGTGGCTTCTAAGATCTCTGAATATCAGGATATATCATGAGAAGATCCCTCACGCTTAGAGTTGAAATGCTTAGAGTACTTTCTGTTTTCCTGACCAGACCCAGACAGATACATAGATGGAAGGATCTAGAGACATGATTCCGTTTTCTGATTTGTTAGCTGAGAAATATTATAGATCCTTTTGTATAAAACTTATCATCCTTCCTGTTATATATCCTCCTGATATATATAACAAATGATTCAGTAAATTTTAGGAAGTGCAGTTTTTCAGAAAGCCCAGATAGTACCTGGTCTGAGATAAAAAACAAAACACAACAGTAGTAAGTGGGGACTTGGACTCTTTTTTGGGGGGGGGGACTTGGACTCTTTCCCTTACTGCTCATCTTTGGAATCTGGGACACACACTCCTTCTAGATAGCTCTATATCTGTTGCATGTGAAGAAAACCCAATTCAAATTAGACTAAGCAAAAAAAAAAGATACAGTATATTATCCATGCACTAGAAAATCTTAAGAGCAGAGCTGACTTTAGGTACAGTTGGATTCTGAAGTTCAGACATATAAAGACAAAATCTCTGTATGTCAGGGTTAGATTTCGTCTATTGGCTTAATTCTTAGCCAGGGACTTTCTATGTGGTGGTGAAGGTGGTTACAGAGTTTGTTCTTTGAATATTATTCTTAGAGCTTATGACTCCAAAGAAAAGTGAGACTTAATCTCCCATTATCCATTTTCAAACCTCATAAATACTGAGCTCATTTGTTATGCCTGGGCCACATGCCCATTTGTCAACTAATTACTGTGGCCAGAAGGAAAGGATGGGACAATTGGCCTGGGTCTGGCTCTATGCCCATCTACCCCTATGCTGGAGGACCAAGAGATGCAGATGGAGAATGGGGTGAATGATGATAACAGCTACTCTTGCTTATCTCATCTAATACACAAAAATACCCTGCTATGGTCTGAATGTTTGTGTCCACCTAAAATTCATATGTTGAAACTAAAGGCCAATAGGATATTTGGAGGTGGGGCCTTTGGGAGGTGCTGAAGTCATAACGGTGGAGCCCTTATGAATGAGATGAATGTCCTTATAAAAGAGACCCTGGGTATATCCCTAGTCCTTCTACCAAGTGAGGACACAGCAAGAAGGCGCCATCTATAAACCAGGAAGTTGGTTTTCACCAGACACTGAATCTGCCAGTACCTCGATCCTAGACTCCCCAGTCTTTAGAACAATATGAAGTAAATTTTGGTTGTTTAAAAGGCACTCAGTTTATGGCATTTTGTTATAGGAGTCTGAGCAGGCTAAGACACTATCTATGGAGTGGATATTATTAAATCCATTTTAATCCATAGCCCCTGCTCTTTTCATTCTGATACAATGCTTATCCTATAAAACCATATTCGAGAGGGTCACATCAAAGACGTCATATTTGTTTGTAGATCCTACAGGCTTGACCTTGGACCTAGAAACAGAGATACAGTCAAATGGAATAGAGAAGTGAGGCGTCAAAGTGGGAATGAGATATGGAAGTCCAGATCGTTAGCTGTGCGTGTGGCTAGGCTGCCCAGAAGTCTGATCAAAGACTCTTGATGTAAAGGGCTTATTACCTTCCAGGTGATGCTTGCCCAAGATGTACCAGTGAGTTGCTTGGTTTAGGGTGAACTATTACTTTTCGGTTCCAGATGAAGCCACAACTTCATGAAGCTCTGGCTTCATTTTAATCCCAGGATACACTGAACTCTCTTCTTTCACAGAGGCTTTCCTCCATCTGACTCTCCCTGCCCTCATCCTTCATCTGAGCATCAGGATGAAATATAATCTTCTTGGAGAGAATGGATGTGTGCCTTCCTGAGACGTGTACAGGTTAATCACAAGAGAGGTGAACTCCATCTCTCCTGGATAGAGCGGCCTATGTTGGATAGACTCACTCGGCCTGATTTTCGACAGTTCACTGTAACAGATTCAGGGATAAGGCTTTTTTTTTTTTTAATTTAAAGAATTTATTTATTTATTTGACAGACAGATCACAAGTAGGCAGAGAGGCAGGCAGAGAGAGAGAGGAGGAAGCAGGCTCCCCGCTGAACAGAGAGCCCCATGCGGGGCTCGATCCCAGGACCCTGGGATCATGACCTGAGCCGAAGGCAGAGGCTTTAACCCAATGAGCCACCCAGGCACCCCTCAGGGATAAGTTTTGATACAAGGAAGCTCTGATTCAGAGAGAAGAATACACAAGAGTAGGTATAAAACCTCTTCATCATTTAGTCAGCAAGTATCAGTTGAGTCTCTAGCATGTATCCAATATTGTACCAGCCCTAGGATGGGTGGGGGTAAAGAGAAGAAAGAACAACCAAATAAGTAGAAGACCATTTCATGCCAACAAGACCCTTTCTACCTAGCTGAAGACTTCAGTAGAAGAAAAATTGAGAGAATATTTGAGATTGAGATGATTAAATGTAACAGCAAAGGTGCCCACTCATTGAGCAACTCTTTATTAGCTCCTAAACATGAGGCATCAGGTAAACCGAACATGCAATTATTTTTTCTCATTTTTTAAGGAGTTTAGTTCTAGAAGGAAATGACTACAAACAAAAAGGTCAACGCAAACATTTGTTAGGTGTTTGCTAAGTGATGGGCACTATACTGGGCTTTGTCTTTTGAACTGAGTATAAAGATAAACAAAGATAAAAATCTAATCTTTTAATAATATTGCCTATTAATGGTGATGACAAGCATATGAATAGATACACTGTGTGTATGAAATGTGATCAATAAAAGTATAAACCAGGTACCATGGGAACTCGGGAGAATGTTACTATGCAAGCGTGTGGTGTGGGTGGCAAAGGTGGACATGATCAGGGAAGAAGGGAAATTTGGGATGTGATAATGGGGGGAACAGTCATTTGCCAGACGAATAAGACACTGCTAGTACAGGGAGCAGCATATGAACTGTCACCATAATATGAAAAATTCATGGAGTGCTTGGCAGCTGCAAGTAGCTGTCCAGGTTTGGGATAAGATTAAGAGGTGGGAGATGAAGCAGAAGTAGACAGGGGCCAGATCATGAGGGGCCTGTAGGTCATGATTTAGGGAGCTTGGATTTTATCGAGAGAACAATGAAGAATCACCGAAGCATTTTAAGATGGGAAATGATTGTAACAGTTTCAAAATGTAAGAGGAGGAGGCAAGAAGACCAATTGGGTGGCCATTTTAATAAATCAGGTAGGAGACATTTGCTTGGTGGGAGGCATGGCGATGAGGAGGAAGGAGCTAAGTCTAGAAATCTTTGGGAGTTAGTGTTGGGTATATGGGGTGAGGGAAGAGAAAGGATCTCAAACATTTCATGTTTCTTACTTGGGCAGTCCTTGGTGAGGTCCTGCCATTTACCGAGATTTGGGAAATGGGAGATGTGATGGTTGATTCTATGGGTCGACTTGGCTGGGCAGTGATATTCAGTTATGTGGTCAAACACCAGTCTGGATGTTGCTGTGAGGGAGGTGTTTTTTTTTTTTTTTAAGATATGATTAACAGTTAAATCAGTAGACTCTGAGTACAGAGGACTGCCCTATAATGCAGATGGGCCTCATTCTATCCGTTGAAAGCCTTCAGAGAAAAGACGGGTCCTGTGAGGAAGGAGAAATTCTGCCTCCAGATGGCCTTCACACTCAAGACTGCAACACTATCTCTTCCCTCAGTCTCCAGCCTGCCAGCTTGTCCTGCAGATTTGGGAGTGCCAGCCCCCACAATCGTGCCAGCCAATTCCTTAAAATAAATTGTGCTTTCTCTATATGTGCAGTCTATTGGTTCTGTTTCTCTGAAGAACCTTAATTGTTACAGGAGGACATCTTTTTATTCAAGCTTCTGATTCAGAAATGTTTTGCTGAAGCGATGCTTCAGAATTTTTAAAAGAGAAAGCCAAGGCTTATTTTTGTTGTTTATGCTGGGGATACTGTGGTTCAGTATCAATGTTGTTTATTTATTTCCTTGAGCTGTAGGGCAATGTCCTTTCTAGGCTTCTGATGTTATACACTGGAGAAAGTGGGACCTATTTGTCAAAGTCTCACCGGTAATAAAATTCACTACACACAGTAACTTCTAATTATATTATTGAAGCCGAGTTTTTGTCTGGTGGTTTCTTTGGAAGTTATACAGATAATTTGTACCTGTAAAGGAGTGTTGGAAATGCTTCTCAAAATGTGCTTCACTTGAGATAAGGGTCTAAAAAGAATACAATTTTGAAACTATTATGTTACTCTGATTACATTTGTGGGAGGAGAAGTGGGTCCTTCAGTGGGTCATGGGAGGTGAGAGGGTGGGTTAGATTCTCTTGTATAGCTGCAAGGAGAGAGATCCCCAACAGGGAGAACTTTGCAGGACTTCTTAAAGCTCTACTATTTCTTTTTTTTTTTTTTTTAATATTTTATTTATTTGTCAGAGAGGAGAGACAGAGCACACAAGCAGGCAGAGAGGCAGGCAGAGGGGGAGAGAGAAGCAGGCTCCCCACCGAGCAAGGAGCCCATGCGGCACTCGATCCCAGGACTCTGGGATCAGGACCGGAGCCAAAGGCAGTGGCTTAACCCACTGAGCCACCCAGGCGTCCCAGCTTTACTATTTCTTAATTCATTTTATTTTCTCAGAAGCAAACCTTTGAGATCCAACAAAACAAGTCCTTCACTAATTATCTCTGTGACTTAGGGCAGGTGAACGATTGCTTTGAGCCTCAGCTGCAACATCTAGAAAGCACAGCACTTAACAGTTTTTCAAGGACCCACTGAAAGGTTATTTATCAAGTGTCTCGTCTAGGGCCTGGTGCAGAGTGGGCACTCAAGTTCAGAGAAGCTATTTTTATTATTCTTCACATTTATTTGTTCCCACAGAGGCTTTTTTTTTTAAACCTTTTTATTATTTATTTATTTATTTTTAAAGATTTTATTTATTTATTTGACAGAGATCACAAGCAGGCAGAGAGGCAGGCAGAGAGAGAGAGGAAGGGAAGCAGGCTCCCCGCCGAGCAGAGAGCCCGATGCGGGGCTCGATCCCAGGACCCTGGGATCATGATCCGAGCTGAAGGCAGCGGCTTTAACCCACTGAGCCACCCAGGCCCCCCCACCCCCCAGAGACTTTTAACTTCAAGATTTCCCAGGATACTTACATACACTTGGCCTGTTAGACCCTGAGGAGATTTCTCTTGTCCAAATGGAAATTACACCTTAACACCTAAATTACTCTTAACACCTAAAAGTTTCTCAAGAATGAAAGGAATGGTCCAAAAATTCAAGCTGAAGAAAAATCCTTATTTCATGAAGAACAAAACTGTTCCTTCATGCTTCTCTCCCCTTTTCCCTTCACACAACCAGTTGCTACTCATTGTTCAAAACTCAGGTCAATACCGTCTTCTAACGGAGACTTTCTGTCCTTGCTCAGCACCTCCCTATATTTTAGCAAAACCCTTGATCCTCTTAATGCACATCTCTGAGGAGCACAGTCAGTTTTATTCTATGAATAAATAGCAGTCTATGTATTCTATAGAATTGTCCAGGGGGTGGCCCTTATGTTTATAACAGCACTGATTATAATGCTTGTAATCATCTATTCTCTTGTTCATATTCATTTCTAACAGGGAGCACTTTTAAGGGCATGGACCCCATTCAAATTCTCAACCTGTGGTGTCTGGCACAGCACCTGGAACATTGTCTAAAGAAAGAATGAGTGGATAAATGGAAGAATGAAAATCTGCAGTGAGTTACCATGAGGATATGTGATAGTATTTTCCATCATCCTACTGTTCCTAATCACATCTACATCTTCCCTAAGCACTACTGAGGGCACTGCCATCTGACTGTGAAGTTTATGACATTTAAGAATTTTGCAATTTCATCCTCAGGCTCCGCTCATCACAGTCAGATCCAATGATGCAGCTTCTGTGTGCAAAAGTAGAATGAGGTGGGGGACTGTGAGTAGAGATTGTGATGAGTTTTTAATGAGGCTAACTGTGCTGAATACCAAGTTGGTTTGTATTCTCATTAGCAATTCTCATAAATTGTTTGAAATGCTCATAACATCAGGAATGCAAACTTAGAGATGAATCAATTATACCTTGGCTTCCTGGTGAGTGGAGATGATTAATTGCATCCCTTCTCATCAGAGCTCCCCATACAACCGCAGCCTTTATTTTTAGCCCATCCCCTATTGCCAGCTCCTGTCTGAAACAACTGTTCTTCAGTCTAACCAGGGCATGTGAGGTTAAAACTAGGGCGAAGGGAAAGAAAAACTTAGAAAACCATGTCACCAGTCGAGTTAGATGTGGGTTCAACACAACAATTTTGTAAAGAAGTCATTGTAGGAGGACTACAGTAGCCCATAACTCCATCTCCTACCCCAACTGGCTCTCTTCCTATGCTCTCTCTCACTGGCCCCAAGTGGGGATCCTGCCTGCAGTGACTTCTTCAAGCATTTTTTAAAAGATAGTATTTATTTATTTATTTGACAGAGAGAGACAGTGAGAGAGACTGAGAGCACAAGCAGGGGGAGCAGCAGGGGGAGAAGGAGAAGCAGGCTCTCTACTGAGCAGGGAGCCCGATGCGGGGCTCCATCCCAGGACCCTGGAGCTGTGACCCGAGCCAAAGGCAGGCGCTTAACTGACTGAGCCATGTGGGGGCCCCTTTCTCAAACATTTGTGCCAGAATTCTGCCAAGGCACCAACTATTCCATCACTTTTAAACTGTGGGCCCCTCCCCCTCACAGAGGAACCCCTGTTCACAATCTGTGTTTATGGCTTCTTTGTTTTTAGTTACAGTTTTAGTTACTGGTAAAACGTGCATATTCCTAAGCAATACAGTGTTAAGTGTGTTAGGATTTGAACTTTAGGAAACCCGTATCATACTGAATGTTTTGTTCTGTGACTTGGTCCTTTCATTCAGCATGCCTTTGGGATTCAACCGTGTTGATACATAACTCATTCATTTTCATTGCTGGTAGAATCCCATTGTATGAGTATACAGGTCTCAGGCTTTAGTAAAAATCCCTGGGGTCAGATATGTTTCTAAATAAATATAGCCTGGCTGGCTGCCTGCCTTTCTGCCTTTCCCCTTCTCTCTCACCCCCTCCCTCCCTACCTATCTTTCTTAAGCTCTACACCCAATGTGGGGCTTGAACTCACAACCCCAAGATCAAGACTTGCATGCTCTACTGACTGAGCCAGCCAGGTATGCCCCAAATAAAGCTTTTTTTGGTTGTTTTTAGAAAGGTAATGAGATATATATATTGCATCAATTACATAACTTTCCAAAAAGGATCTTGACAGGCATTTGGTAATCAAACACATGAATATTTCTGGTTAAAATGTAGAGTGTATTTACTCTAAGAGGAATAATACAGACACTAAATAGCTTCATGTTATTTCATGTCAGGCTCTGCTGCCAAATAAGTTATGAAGTCACTTTCAGTTTCCGAAGTTTAGGGATTATGGGCCTACTTAATTATTTTTCTATTTTTTAATGCAGACATTTGGTTGGTTTCCAGTTTTTTGTTAACATACATAATGCTCCCAAGCCATCTGTAGTTGGCTGCCTCCACCCACCGGGCTCTTTGAAAGCAAAAGCTGGTTCTTACTCATCTTCATGGCTTAACACAGGGCATCAGTAAATGTGTTTTGAATGAATGAATAAGCATTCACTTTGCTCTTCTTGAAAACTATGTAGCTACATTAAAACCACAAAAATGAGACCCAAAGTAGCACTCAATTCACTAATGGCATTAAACAAGGGGCTGGAATAAATAAGTAAAATCCTTGAGCAACTTGAGGAGTATTTTCTTCTATCGCTGGCAAGATACAATGCCCACATGTGGTCTCTATATTATGATATCATTCTGGGTCTTCTAAAGACATTCTGTTAAGTATAATCTTGGTACAGTTTACAATGGCACTGCCAATCCACTGCCCTTCTCCCTCGGCGTCCAGGGGACATAAAGGCTTAAAGAGTCAAACACAGACCAAGGGATGAGGAAGTGAGAATGTGGCCTCTCTGAATTTATTGGACAAAACCCCATTGGACAAAACTCCATCAATTACTGTCTACTCGTGGTTCATATGGCTTAAGAGTAACAGGAATGGCAGAGAAGGTGCAGACTGTGCACATGGATTAGTTTGAAGGTCCTTGCTAGATATATTTCCATTGCCACTCAGGGCTCTTGAAGGAGAAGGGCCAGCTATAAGAGGATATATCACCTGGTCTCAGTTTTAGGGATGGTCAGGACATATCCTTTCTCATCTCTGGACAGAGGCTCATTTTTCTCTTAACGGGATTTGTTCCTAACATTTTTGCCTACAGGTTCAGATTTTCCATCAATTCCTAAATAGAATACTGTTACTTTATAAAGGGTATTTGGGGGTTGCCTGGTTGGCTCAGTTGATTAAGTGTCTGCCTTTGTCTTCAGTCATGATCTCAGGATCCTGGGATGAAGCGCGAGGTTGGGCTCCCTGCTCAACAGGGAGTCTACTTCTTTCTCAAATGAATGAATGAATGAATGAATGATTAAATAAATAAATAAATAAAATCTTTATTTTAAAAAAGGGTATTTTGTAAGTCTACTGATAAGTCAAAAAGAAATGTGTGGGTCATACTACCCTGGATGTTTCAAGTCTCTGAAGCAATGAAAATCCTGTCTATTGAGACTTTGCTGGCTGTTGAGAATGTCAAAGACAGATAAGACAAAGTCCCTGAGATACTTAATTTTCTGTATCAACTTGTCTGGGCCCTGAGGCCCAGATATTTGGTTAAACATTATTCTGGATGTTTCTGTGAGAGTGTTTTTGGATAAGATTTACATCAATTGACTTTGAATAAAACAGATTGCCATCCCTAATACAGATGGGCCTCACCCAATCAGTTGAATGCCTTGACTGAGGGAATGGCTGACCTCCTTCCCTGAGCAAGGGAAACTCTCCAGCAGAGTGCCATCAGACTTCATTTGCAACATCGCCTCTTCCTGGTTCTACAGCAGACTGCCTTTAGACTCAAATTGCAACTCTTTCCTCAGTGTCCAGCCTGTCAACCCCTACTGCACCCCCCATCAGATTTTCAACTTGCTAAGCCTCCACAATAACATGAGCCAATTTCTTCAAATAAATTACTTTCTCTCTATATATACACACATCCTGTTGGTTCTGTTTCTTTGGAGACCCTGACTAATACAGTTCCTGTTCTCCCACACCTCAGCATCTCTTGAAACAGACATGCAAACGAGTGATTCTATTCCAGTATGAAGACTACCCTAAAAGTGGGTTGCAGGGATAAGGTATGATGAGAGCACAAAGCATTTGTACTCTTGTGGGGATACTGAGGGAAGGCTTTCCAGGGGTGGTTTTCTAGGAGGGCAGTGTCTCAGGCAGAAAGATTAATGTCTAAATGTCCAAAGGTGTGAGAAAACAATGTGTTCTGAGGACCATCTGTGCAGGGGGATGTGGTGCAAAATAGAAATTTGATGTGGCAACTGAACAAGATGCTCAAAAGTTAAGAAAAAGCAATAATATGCCTGTGCACCCCTCTGGGCAGACAGACTCTCCTTGGGGACGGAGCCTGGAAAGGAGCTCAATTTGCACTACAGTCCAGGGCAGAAAATGAGTCAGGCAAAAGCTGAGATAGCGCTCATGTCAAACCCAGTGAAACTGGCCTGCCTTATAGAATCTGAGAGCTGGAGGGAGCTCGAAGTTCATGTAGTGGCCTGCCTGTGAGCACCTATGCCTAGGACGGCCTCCTGGGTGGGACACCCCAGGGCGATTATTTGCTGAAAAGCACTGACATTTAATACACTTTGCTCATTGTCTCGAATCCATTGGTGAAGGATATAGAGAAGAAAGGGCTTGTTCTTATAGCTAGGATTACATAATTTAAGTAAATAGGTTTAAAAACAAGAAAAGAGCAGAAGCAAGAGTCCATTAAGATATTGAGTCAGTTGAGAATTCTGCCCCATTTTCTGAGAGCAGCTGAAGAGAAAAAGCTAAAAATAGGAAATGAGAAGGAAAGAAGAAACTTGAATCAAACAGTCCACACATCTATGCTAGAAATTGATTGGGATTGAGAATAGACACACTTAACCTAAATTGTGATGAAGTGTTTATAATTAGACTAAGGGAAACTTAGAGTGTGAACATTTCAAGGATACCTAGACCTTTATCAATTTTCCAAGTAAAGATGTTGAATAAAGAGGGAGAACTGCCTTGAGAGTCTTAGTCGTCATAAAGATAGTTGGGAGCCCAGAGTGGAGGCTGGGAGGGGAGTTCTGACTTAGTCTGGTCCTTTCTGAGCCCCTTAACCACCACTCCTGTGTCTGTGAGCCTCACCACATCCCCTGTCCAAATCCTCTCCCTGGACCGGACGAGCCTGGTTTTCCTCCATGGCCTAAAGCAACGATGGCCGATCAGCTGGAGCAACAACCCAACAGACCTTTCTCACTTCCAAGGCCTGTACTCTGGCAGAAACAATTTTTAATGGCATTTCCAAGTAAATTGAATAGGCTTGTAACAGCAACATCACATAATTGTACCTGGTGTAGTCATGTTTTCAGAGCCTGTGGCCTATGGAAAAGGGATTTGCTTAGTAAACTGCATACTGTGGAAATGTCGAGGAGAAGATTCAGTATGCCTTCAACCATCAGCACCCACAGGATGTGCCACGCCCACAACACACAGAGGAAAGACTAAGCTGCATGAAGAGTCCATGCTGACCTTAGACTAACTCTGTGAGTGCACGTATGTGTACCTATGTGTGTCTGTATGTGTCTGAAGATGACTCTGGGCATATGGATACCAACTTCTCACCAAGACATCATGGGGAAGATGGAAGTACTGGCTGGTCATTTTGTCTGTGTGAAGACTGAGACTTGGTGACAAAAAGTTTTGCAACTAACCAGCTGTTTGGTCTTAAGCCATTGAATATCTTGGAGCCCCTGTGTCCTCGTCTGTAAAACGCAGATACAGGAATTGCCTACCTAATGGAGTTCCTGCGAGGATGAAAAAGGCACCTAGTCTGGCTTTCAAAGTCTGTCATGAGCTGGCCATCAGTGCCCTCTCTCACCTTACCTCATGTCGCTCTTTCCAAATGGGTATGCACAGGAAGCTTTCCACACACCAGGCCACGGCTCATCTGCTCTTCCCCTCCTACAGTGCCAACTTCAGGTTTTTTTTCTATTTGTCCAAAGAATATAAAATTTTTAAGACTCAGCCTGAAACCGAATGGCTTCAGGGAGCCTTCCTGGATTATTTTTACTTTGCTGATTGCTCCCTCCTTGAATTCCTCTGAACTTTAAGCACCTTATCAAGTGTTTCACACAACCTCCTTTGACAGCTTACTGCTTTGTCTGTGTAAGAGAGAATATTTTCAAAGCAACTCCTGTTGTATTTTTACCTCTTTTTAATTCTGCTTATTTTCCCATAATGTTGTTTTTTTTTTTTTAATAGGACAGACCGAAAGGCTGGAATGAGGAGTCGATGATGTAAGGAATATCCCTTCCTGGAGGGAAGAGGAAATCAGAAGACCTTTCAGAAGGTGTTGTTGAAAGAGGGGAGTCAGGAAGGGAGGCAAAGGGCAGATACAAATGACCTTCCCCCGTTTCTCTGGGATCAGATGTTGAGGATGGTGGTAGATCAGTAGATGGGATGACAGAAGCATAAAGACAGAAAAAATAGGATCTGGCACCTACTTTCCTCACACATGACCCGAAGACATTGTAAACCCCAAAGAGAAGTCCAGAATTTGGCATAGCCTCCCTGTCTACAAAGTACTCAGATGGTAGAATTGTTAAAACAAGCACCCAAGAATTTGGCCTTAGTTTTCTATGATCCTAGGGGATCAAGAAGTTCTTTGTGTGCCTCAGGCACCTGGGGTCCTTGGAAGATGTTGGCTGATGAGCTCCAAAGGCCAAGGGGGTTGTCCATAACAGAAGTGAAGAGATACCATAGCAAAGGGCAGAGCCAGTCACCCACAACTGTGACCTCAAAGCTGTTGCAGATGCCTGAGAGGACCAGTGGTTCCAGTGAGATCCAGGGTAGGCCAAGTTAGTGATCAAGACGTCATTCTTTAACTTTAGTGAGAGAAAGGCCCATGGGATGCTAGTCATGCAACCAATGAGCAGCAGGTGCAGCAGGAACTAGAAGGAGACAAGGGGAAGAAGCACATCTTCCCCTAAGTTTTAAGTTTTCCAATTCCCCCTCACATCCTTCCCCCATCACATGAGTGGGATGAGGGCTTGAGAACAAGGCAAAAGAAGTTATAGGAAATGAGAGCTACAGGCTCCTCTCTCTTTCTCTCTCTCCCCTTCCTCCTCTTTTCCTTTGTACATCTGATAAGTAGTGAGCAAGTTCTGGCCTCTGTCTATGTATCTTATATCCTCAAATAGATTCAAAGTTGCTGAGGGCAGGGACAGTGTTCGAGAGCTGGGCCTGACATTGTGTTCTGAACACCTGTCAACATCTGTTTTGTAGAGTTTGAACAAGTACCTTACATCTTCATCTGAAAATGTGATGGTGGTGGTAATAATTGCTTCTCTTTGTTGCAAGGGAGATACATAAGGTGGATGAAAAGAAGGTTCTGGATCCAGACTATCTGGGTTTGAATCCTGGGCCTGCAACTGACTAGCTATGGAATTCTGGGGAGAAATTGCTCAACTTCTCTGTACTTATTTCTTTAGCTGTAAAATGATGAAAGGTCCTAGGATTGTCCTACGGTCAAACACACTCGTACATATAAACTTAGATGGTGCTTGAATCACACGAAACCATCAGAAACATTTTAGTCTTATGTGCTGGGCAATTTCCGTGCTACTTGGTCTCCGTTTTAGAGATGAAGTACAGAAATATTAAGTGACTTGCACAAGAACATAAGCTAGAAAGCCCAGATTGCAAGGCAGGCAGTCTGAGCTCATACACACGCATTACCCATCTCTGGTAGAGAAGAGGTAAGATGGAAACCACTCATTTTCCTAGTAGTCCTCAAGGTCCCACTCTGTGAGCACTTTCTCTTCTACAAGCACCATTCTGCTAATGGTTCCTTCCCTTCCATGCCCACTTAGATAGTAACAACCTACAGCCCTTAAGAACTATCGTATTTGGTGTTTTGTGGTTTAGAAAAAGAGAAATGTAAGGTTTCTTTTACTGTGCTTATTCTCCTGTACTTAGAGTTTCTTAAAATTAAAAATTTAAATCCCTATCATGTTCCCAGGCTATTAATAGTTTTATTAGAGTAAAAATTTTATTTGGGACCACTTAGGAAATTTAGATTCAAAAGATTAAGCTAAAAATATCAAAACACTAGATGCCATTTATTAGGCACATACTGGTGACAAACACTATATTGTGTCTAGTCTTCACAATCATCTTGAAAGTTTAGTATTACTATTTAATTTAAGGGTGAGGAAACCAAGAATCTTTAAAATAGGGGGCGGCGCCTGGTGGCTCAGTCAGGTAAGCATCTCACTCTTCATTTCAGCTCAGGTCACAATCTCAGGGTCGTGAGATCTGGCCCTTTGTCAGGCTCTGCACTCAGCATGGAGTCTGCTTGGGATTCCCTCTTCTCCCTCTGCTTCTGCCCCTCCCCCTGCTCATGCTCTTAATACATACATACATACAATCTTAAAAAAATAAAAGAATAGTGTCCGCAAATATGAACATATGATGACACACTACTAATTTAATATTCTGGAGACCACATCAATATGCTGCCTAATTAAATCTGCATGGAGTTAACCTGGTTATTTCCTAGAAGGATCATTTGCAGAAACTTGCTGTAAGGTAAGACAATAAAATTCAGAAGAAAAATGAAATTACAGACCTCGAGCTTAGAAGGTTAGATATCCCAGGTAAGGATTTGTTGGGGAAGCTCTATTTGAATTTCCTTTCCTAAAGCTTCAGATGTGGGCTTCAGTGTCAGATTTAAGCATCATTTCCACACTATTCTGTTAAAAATAGGAGCAGTTGACTTCAAGACTGCTTGGGGCTTCATCACCTGGGCTAGAAAAGGGACACAGTCTTGGGAAGATTATGATTTAAGACAGTGTTTCTCAAACTCTGCCTTGTATCAGAAAAACCTGGAGGGCTTGTAAAAACAGACTTCCAGGCTTATGCCCAGAGTTTCTAATATAGGTCTGCTGTGGGACCTGAGAATTTGCATTTCCAATAGGTTCCCAGGTGATGCTGATGCTAATAATCCAGAGACCAGTCTTGGAGAACCAGTGATTTGTGAGAAGCTGGAGTGCCTTTATCCATTTTTGGTAACTTTGCTTCCTTCTTCTTATTCTCCTCCTCTTACTCTTTTTAAGGTCTCCTCCTTGTCAGGAATGGAACACCATCACACTGCCCTCTCTGAAATTACTCGGGCTCTAGTTTTAGAGTCATTGTCAAGGTA
The DNA here is from genome assembly GCA_003697995.1 of Taxidea taxus jeffersonii. Taxonomy (NCBI): domain Eukaryota; kingdom Metazoa; phylum Chordata; class Mammalia; order Carnivora; family Mustelidae; genus Taxidea; species Taxidea taxus. Next base: position 111,770 of record RCUC01147552.1, on the reverse strand, counting down.
TACTGGAGAGATTACAGATGGTGGAGAAGGAGGGGCCTGGGTATGAGTCTAAGACTTGCCGTTTACTAACTGCATGACCCAGGACAAGTCACTGAACTTCTTTGAACTGTAATTTCCTTATTCATGAAATGGGGAAAATGATGAGAGCTCCTTATCTCCTTAATGAGATTGTTTTGAGAGTGAATCAAGGCACAAGTATGAAAACATTTCGCAATTTAAAAATATTTATTTATTTATTTATTTGAGAGAGAGGGAGAGGGAAGAAGGGAGGGGGACAAGGGTAAGGGAGAAGTAGACTCCCTACTGAATAGGAATCCCAACACAGGGCTTCAACCCAGAAGCCCAAGATCATGGCTTGAGCTAAAGTCAGGCACTTAACCGACTAAGCAACCCAAGTGGCCTGAAAACACTTTTTGAATCCTAAAGCTGTTTGCTATGGTATGGCCTCAAACAGACCTATGTCTGAATACTGAGTTAGTCCATTGTGATGTCTTGGACTAATTTATCTTCTCTGTACATAAAATAGTGGGATAAAATATGTATCTCATAAATTTATTGTGAGAATTAAATTAGATAATATTAATAATAAAACATCTAGGGCGCCTAGATGGCTCAGTTGGTTAAGCAACTGCCTTCAGCTCAGGTCATGATCCCGGAGTCCTGGGATTGAGTCCCACATCAGGCTCCCAGCTCCACGGGGAGTCTGCTTCTCCCTCTGACCTTCTCCCCTCTCATGCTCTCTCTCACTCTCTCTCTCGCTCTCTTTCTGAAATAAATATATAAAATCTTAAAAAAAAAAAATCTAGCATGTATCTGTCTTAAGAGGGCTCAATAAAGGCTAATTATTGCCCCCAACTCTATGACACTGTACCACTCTCTAGTCAACTGCTTAAATTCCAAATGTAAGAATCAGTCTTAATCCCTTTCTCTCATATTCCACTTGTTTTGTTTACTGCTATACCTCTAGCAAATAGTAGAATGTGGGCACATAGTAAGCACTTTTATTAGACAAAGAAATATAATTCTGTTAGCTTTGACCTGCAAAATATATTATGAATGAGTTAATTTCTCAATTCCCTTGAGACCAGTCTTGCCCAACCATCTTTTACCCAGACTACATGATGGTCCCTTAGCCTTTCCTAGTCCTCACTCCTGCCAATCAATTCTCATTTTCTTGTAGGTTTGAATATTTTACTTGATCTTTCATCTTCATAAATTGTACTGGATTATATCTAGTACTATGTTTTAAAAAAATCTTGCTTGGCACTTGAGCTTTTAAAATATGAGGACACAGATTTATTGGATTTGCAAAAAATTTCAAACATAATCTTTTTGAAGATTTTTCTTTCTCCATTTATTTTAATTTCTCCTCTTGTATATTATTTTTTTGAAAAATATTTTATTTATTTGAGAGAGAGAGAGTGGGCACAAGTAGGGGGAGGGGCTGAGGCAGAGGGAAAGCAGACTCCCCACTGAGCAGGGACCCTGATGTGGATGCAGGGCTCTATGCAGGGTTTCATGCAGAGCTCTATGTGGGGCTCAATCCTAGAACCTTGAGACCATGACCTGAGCCAAAGGCAGTCACCCAACCAGGTGAGCCCCCCAGGCACTCTTCCTTTTGAACATTCTAAGAGATCTATGTTTGACTTTCTTTTGGTATGTATTCTCCATGTTTTCTTAATGTTTCTTTTCTATTACTCATCCTTTTGCTTCTCAGTGCCACATTGTGGGTAATTTAAAAAATTCTGTCTTCTAAAAAAAAAAAATCTGTCTTCTAATTCACAAAGTCTCCTTTCATCTGTGTCTAACTACTATTTTTTGGTTTTGCTGTTTCTGGTCTAAATTATTTTTTTTAGTTTAAAAAATTTCCATTGGATTTATTTCAAAGAATTTTTCTTCCCATGATATATGAAATTTGCCTTTTTTTTTTCTTCTTTTGAAGGATAGACTCCATCTTTGTGTTATTGAGTTGTCTAAATATACTGTTACTACATTTCTATCTCCTAGGGGATGAGGATAAATCTATTGATTGTTTTTATAGTCTGCTCTTAAATTTTTGTTCAAAAGTTCAACTTGCTTGGGATGTTTTTCCCCTCATTCCCCTCTTTCAGATAGTTGTGTGACCTTCCAAGATGCATAGCTCTCAACCAAATTTATATCTGGGGTTAGAAGTTATCTTGATGCACAATTTATGTCAAGTTCTTATTTTTCCAGAGCAGAGTGGTAGAGGGAAAGGTCATGGGCACTGGAACCAAACCAATCTGGGTTTGAATCTTGGCTCTGACCTCTTTTAATTGTGTGGACTTGGCTTCTAAGTTCCTCATCTGAAAAAGGGGAAAAATAGTAATACTTGCCTTCTATCATTCTTTTTGGAATCAAGTAGGAGAATACAATGAATGTGCTTAGATATGCAATAATAGACAAATATTTTTGGTGGAATGGTAACAGTGGCCATCATAAAATAAATCTCCGTGGTTAGAATTCCACCTATCACAAATGTTACATCTTTGGATGTGTGTGGTTTTACATAGTGTTCCTTAAATCATCTTCTCGGGCTCACCAGAGTATAGGATACTGGACAATATGGTAGGAACCCAGGAATCTATGTTTACACTTGAGAATATTTCTGCACACTCAGAAGAGTTTCTATTCAACTGGCTACATTTACCTGAATACTGCACCTTACCACATAAGTAAGAGAAAGATAAAATTATGCTATAAAATTATGCTGTGAGTAGCTCATTTAGTCTGAAGATAAGGAAGGTCCAGGATCAAGGACGCTTAGAGATTTCACATGGTGGCCGCAATGGTGGTGAAGTCATACAGAACTTGTTCTCATAGGTGCAATCAAAAATGGAGGCTCTTACTGCTAGGATAAATGAGGCAGAAGAAAGAATTAGTGATATAGAAGACCAAATGACAGAGAATAAAGAAGCTGAGCAAAAGAGAGATAAACAACTACTGGATCACAAGGGGAGAATTCGAGAGATAAGTGATACCATAAGACGAAACAACATTAGAATAATTGGGATTCCAGAAGAAGAAGAAAGAGAGACAGGAGCAGAAGGTACATTGGAGAGAATTATTGTAGAGAATTTCCCTAATATAGCAAAGGGAACAAGCATCAAGATCCAGGAGGTGCAGAGAATCCCCCTCAAAATCAATAGGAAGAGGTCCACACCCCATCATCTAATACTAAAATTTACAAGTTTTAGCGACAAAGAGAAAATCCTGAAAGCAGCACGGGACAAGAAGTCTGTAACATACAATGGTAAAAATATTAGATTGGCAGCAGACTTATCCACAGAGACCTGGCAGGCCAGAAAGAACTGGCATGATATATTCAGAGCACTAAACAAGAAAAACATGCAGCCAAGAATACTTTATCCAGCTAGGTTATCATTGAAAATAGAAGGAGAGATAAAAAGCTTCCAGGACAAACAAAAACTGAAAGAATTTGTAAACACCAAACCAGCTCTACAGGAAATATTGAAAGGGGTCCTCTAAGCAAAGAGAGACCCTAAAAGTATTATCAGAAAGGAACAGAGACAATATACAGTAACAGTCACCTTACAGGCAATACAATGGCACTAAATTCATATCTCTGAATAGTTACCCTGAACGTAAATGGGCTAAATGCCCCAATCAAAAGACACAGGGTTTCAGAATGGATAAAAAAACAAAACCCATCAATATGCTGCCTACAAGAAACTCATTTTAGACCTGAAGACACCTCCAGATTGAAAGTGAGGGGGTGGAAAACAATTTACCATGCTAATGGACATCAGAAGAAAGCTGGGGTGGCAATCCTTATATCAAGTCAATTAGATTTTAAGCCAAAGGCTATAATAAGAGATGAGGAAGGACACTATATCATACTCAAAGGGTCTGTCCAACAAGAAGATCTAACAATTTTAAATATCTATGCCCCTAACATGGGAGCAGCCAACTATATAAATCAATTAATAACAAAATCAAAGAAACACATTGACAAGAATACAATAATAGTAGGGGACTTTAACACTCCTCTCACTGAAATGGACAGACCATCCAAGCAAAAGATCAACAAGGAAATAAAGGTCTTAAATGACACACTGGACCAGATGGACATCACAGATATATTCAGAACATTCCATCCCAAAGCAACAGAATACACATTCTTCTCTAGTGCCCATGGAACATTCTCCAGAATAGATCACATCCTGGGTCATAAATCAGGTCTCAACCGATATCAAAAGATTGGGATCATTCCCTGCATATTTTCAGACCACAATGCTCTGAAGCTAGAACTCAATCACAAGAGGAAATTTGGAAAGAGCACAAATACATGGAGACTCAACAGCATCCTTCTAAGGAATGAATGGGTCAACCAGGAAATTAAAGAAGAATTGAAAAGAACCATGGAAACAAATGATAATGAAAACACAACGGTCTAAAATCTGTGGGACACAGCAAAGGCAGTCCTGAGAGGAAAATATATAGTGATACAAGCCTATCTCAAGAAACAGGAAAGGTCTCAAATACACAACCTAACCCTACACCTAAAGGAGCTCGAGAAAAAACAACAAAGAAAGCCTAAACCCAGCAGGAGAAGAGAAATAATAAAGATCAAAGCAGAAATCAATGAAATAGAAACCAAAAAAACAATAGAACAAATCAATGAAACTAGGAGCTGGTTCTTTGAAAGAATTAATAAGATTGATAAACCCCTGGCCAGACTTATCAAAAACAAAAGAGAAAGGACCCAAATAAATAAAATCATGAATGAAAGAGGAGAGATCACAACCAACACCAAAGAAATACAAACAATCATAAGAACATATTATGAGCAACTCTATGCCAACAAATTTGACAATCTGGAAGAAATGGATGCTTTCCTAGAGACATATAAACTGCCAAAACTGAACCAGGAAGAAATAGAAAACCTGAATATGCCCATAACCAGTAAGGAGATTGAAACAGTCATCAAAAACCTCCAAACAAACAAAAGCCCAGGGCCAGATGGCTTCCCAGGGGAATTCTACCAAACATTTAAAGAAGAATTAATTCCTATTCTCCTGAAACTGTTCCAAAAAATAGAAATGGAAGGAAAACTTCCAAACTCATTTTATGAGGCCAGCATCACGTTGATCCCCAACCCAGACAAGGATGTCATCAAAAAAGAGAATTACAGACCAATATCCTTGATGAACACAGATGTGAAAATTCTCACCAAAATACTAGCCAGTAGGATCCAACAGTACATTAAAAGGATTATTCACCACGACCAAGTGGGATTTATTCCAGGGCAGCAGGGTTGGTTCAACATCCGCAAATCAATCAATGTGATACAGTACATTAACAAAAGAAAGAACAAGAACCATATGATACTCTCAATAGATGCTGAAAAAGCATTTGACAAAGTACAACATCCCTTCCTAATCAAAACTCTTCAAAGTGTAGGGATAGAGGGCACATACCTCAATATTATCAAAGCCATCTATGAAAAACCCACTGCAAGTATCATTCTCAATGGAGAAAAACTGAGAGCCTTTCCGTTAAGGTCAGGAACACAGCAGGGATGTCCATTATCACCACTACTATTCAACATAGTACTAGAAGTCCTAGCCTCAGCAACCAGACAACAAAAAGAAATTAAAGGCATCCAAATCGGCAAGGAAGTAGTCAAACTATCGCTCTTTGCAGATGATATGAGACTATATGTGGAAAACGCAAAAGGCTCCACTCCAAAACTACTAGAGCTTGTACAGGAATTCAGGAAAGTGTCAGGATATAAAATCAATGCACAGAAATCAGTTGCATTTCTTTACACCAACAACAAGACAGAAGAAAGAGAAATTAAGGAGTCAATCCCATTTACAATTACACCCAAAACCATAAGATACCTAGGAATAAACCTAACCAAAGAGGCAAAGAATCTATACTCAGAGAACTATAAAGTACTCATGAAAGAAATTGAGGAAGACACAAAGAAATGGAAAAATGTTCCATGCTCATGGATTAGAAGAATAAATATGGTGAAAATGTCTATGCTACCTAAAGCTATCTACACATTTAATGCAATGCCTATCAAAATCCCATCCAATTTTTTCAAGGAAATGGAACAAATAATCCTAAAATTTATATGGAACCAGAAAAGACCTCGAATAGCCAAAGGAATATTGAAAAAGAAAGCCAAAGTTGGTGGCATCACAATTCCAGACTTCAAGCTCTACTACAAAGCTGTCATCATCAAGACAGTATGGTACTGGCACAAAACATATAGATCAATGGAACAGAATAGAGAGCCCAGAAATCGACCCTCAACTCTATGGTCAACTAATCTTCGACAAAGCAGGAAAGAATATCCAATGGAAAAAAGACAGCCTCTTCAACAAATGGTGTTGGGAAAATTGGACAGCCACATGCAGAAAAATGAAATTGGACCATTTCCTTACACCACACATGAAAATAGACTCAAAATGGATGAAGGACGTCAACGTGAGAAAGGAATCCATCAAAATCCTTGAGGAGAACACAGGCAGCAACCTCTTCGACCTCAGCCGCAGCAACTTCTTCCTAGGAACAAAGCCAAAGGCAAGGGAAGCAAGGGAAAAAATGAACTATTGGGACTTCATCAAGATCAAAAGCTTTTGCACAGCAAAGGAAACGGTCAACAAAACCAAAAGACAACTGAGAGAATGGGAGAAGATATTTGCAAATGACATACCAGATAAAGGGCTAGTATCCAAAATCTATAAAGAGCTTAGCAAACTCAACACCCAGAGAACAAATAATCCAATCAAGAAATGGGCAGAGGACATGAACAGACATTTCTGCAAAGAAGACATCCAGATGGCCAACAGACACATGAAAAAGTACTCCACATCACTGGGCATCAGGGAAATACAAATCAAAACCACAATGAGATACCACCTCACACCAGTCAGAATGGCTAAAATGAACAAGTCAGGAAATGACAGATGCTGGCGAGGATGTGGAGAAAGGGGAACCCTCCTACACTGTTGGTGGGAATGCAACCTGGTGCAACCACTCTGGAAAACAGCATGGAGGTTCCTCAAAAAATTGAAAATAGAGCTACCTTATGACCCAGCAATTGCACTACTGGGTATTTACCCTAAAGATACAAATGTAGTGATCCAAAGGGGCACGTGTACCCGAATGTTTATAGCAGCAATGTCCACAATAGCCACGTTATGGAAAGAACCTAGATGTCCATCAACAGATGAATGGATAAAGAAGAGGTGGTATATATATACAATGGAATACTATGCAGCCATCAAAAGAAATGAAATCTTACCATTTGCGACGACATGGATGGAACTAGAGCATATTATGCATAGTGAAATAAGTCAACTGGGTAAAGACAACTATCAGATGATCTCCCTGATATGAGGAAGTGGAGATGCAATGGGGGTAGGGGTTAAGGTGGTAGGAAAAGAAAAAATGAAACAAGATGGGATCGGGAGGGAGACAAACCAAAAGAGACTCTTAATGTCATAAAACAAACTGAGGGTGGTGGGCGGGGAGAGGGGTTGGGAGAGGGTGGTGGGGTTACATTATATGTTTAAATAGAAAAGCTTAAAGAAAAAAAATAAAGCAAAACAGCTGCACAACTTTAAAAAAAAAAAGAACTTGTTCTCATAAACACAAGAAGCAGAGCGGGATGGAGCTGAAGACTTGGGGAAGGAGTGGGGTGGGGGGTGGGGGGAAGGAATGAAGGCCAATAAGAGGCTATTCCTGACACTTATGGGCGGGCAGATTCTGATTTTTTTCTGATATGATTTTGTTCTTTTCTTCTGTTTCCATATTTAGTTCAGTCAACTCTCATTTCATTTCTCCTATACTCCTTTTTTTGTTCTTAAATTTTCTATTTCTGAGCCAAGGTGTTTTCCATAGCCTTAAATCCTTGTTTGAGACTATTTAATTCAACTTGGAGTTTTGTGTTACAGACTTCCTCAGTTTTATGGTTGGTTTTGGAGAAAATTTTCATCAGTGGAAATGCTTTGATTTGTATTTTCTCTTTTTCATTTTTATGTTAGTGTTATATGGATGAGTCTATTTTCTACCCCAATTACTTTCATGGGCAAAGTTTCTAGCTTAGGAGCACCCTCTTGTATCAGTTTTATCCTCTTCTATGCTGTTTCTTTTATGGAAAATATTGTCATCTAATGGTGCTCTGAAGCAGAGAGATTGACAATATTTATTTTCTTTTGTTTCTGCAGGAACTTAACCCCTTAACTTACCCCTATTCTTTCTCTCCTATTACTGATGGCCTTGTCTCCAACTAGTGCCACCCCTTTCTTAGTATCTCATACTTTCCTGAAAGTAATGCTTCCTGGGGCTGCCACTTCTGGCCTCAGACACTTTCAGGCTCCTCCTTATATATTTTATAGGGGAGGTAGTGGGGTGTTGGGTAGTATGGGTAAGTTTCAAAATTAGGTAGCCACCATTGTTCACCAGGCCTGGAAGATCCTGGGAGACAGATTATTCTGATGGAAAGTTAACCCAAGGAAATAAATTGATATCTGTATCTATATAAAATATTTACCCTATCTTCTGAGCTCTGTATTTCTGATTGACTCTCAAGTTTATTCTGATGGTGGATTGAACTCAGCCGTGTGAGGATGAAGTGTTAGGCTTATGTCTTCAAGTGCTATGTGTTCAACCATCCTGTGTTGCATTTCTACCAAGCAAATAGTTCCCCACTTTGCGTTTACTCATCTTTCTTTGTATCCTTCTTGAGCTCTCTTCTGATCCTTCCTGCTTCCCTCCTGATATAATGCAACTGTCAAAAGCAGACCATGCTGTTCGAGCTTTTGGTCACCTGACAGCAATCCTATAGCTTGTCAACCTCACACCCTTACCGAGGACTGTTTCATGGCTGAAGTTTCTTAATTAACAAATTGTCAGCTGGTCTGGGAACTTAAAGTTAGGGGCCTGCTTTGTGTTTTACTAATACAGATGTATTTGTCTGTCTGACCTAGGAATGAGTTCGGGCCATTTTTAACATTTTCCCAAGGCCAAGATAAAAATCCTAATTTAGAATGACCGGCTTCAAAACACTGTGGACACAAATGGTGGCTCACGGCATTATTTATATTTCAATGCAACCACTGATGTAGGATGTTTGGCACAATTAAGCCTCTGGGGACACATCCAGCCAGTGCATCCTTTGATTTAAGTAAATTGAATCAATATATGCTGAGTTCCTGTATTAACATGCAGCTTAGGAGGCATTTATGCTCAGCTAAAAAATCTAATTAGTGGTTTCCTGTTTGGGGTATAGTGACTGTTTATTTCATTTCCAGGTCACCTGGGCCTATAATAAGTTCTCATGCTTGATTTCTATTCAGATGGTGACACTTTGCCTTTCATTTCCAGCCTTTTCACAAAAGACCCAGGAATCTAGTGTACCAGAAACAAATGGCAGAGAGGATTAAAAATAAGGACTTTTGACTGAACCGGTTAGGTCCCCACATCATTAATAGAAAGGAGCTCGTAAAGTTCATTGTATCAGTCAGAAGAGGACAACTGCAATGGACTTTTCTAAGGGCTTTTCTCTTGAAAGTCCTGATTTTATTTCTCACCAACGATCTGGCTACTGAGCATCCCTTAAGATTATGAATAATAAAGTGCTATTGTTAAACTATGCTTGGGTTCATAGAACATTTAGATGCCATAATTCTGCTGCTGCCTCAACTAAGTCCTGTTAATGTCTATAGGTATTCAAATTTCTTTCTCAATCTATTTCTCTCTATGAGGTCATTTAAAGCTGTGTTTTATGCCCAGGGGTAGGACTGATGGGATAGGAAGTTGTCATACAAATGGCTGTGGACACCTTGTGGTCACCCAATAGGCAGGCATGGGTTGTAAACTGTGAAGCTCATAAAGAAAGCACATTGAGATTTCTGGTGCATCCAAATAACTGGGCCTCCAGGATACAGGATTTATCTTTTTAAATTGTATAGCTATATGCTATAGGAAAATGATTTAATCTCAGGGACTGTCGTTAAAAAAATGTTGATAATTCAGTACAAAGTAAGCTTAATGGTCTACCCACATTTTAAGTGCTTAAAAGCATATCCTCCCATTCAAGATCTGAAACTTTGCGGCTCTTAAGTTTGTATTAAAAGTTGCAGTGATGGCAATGGGACTGTGTATTTCTTTTTAAAAGCATGTTGGGTCTGGCATTCTCTGTGATGTTAGCAGTCACTGATGATCATTGACAACAACTATTAACATCAGCTGAAATTCCAAAATAGTGATTTCTCATTGTATTATTGCTTCTTCATCTATTAGTTGGAATTCTTCTATAAAGAAACACTTCTTATCAACTCTTTAGTTACCTTTACATACAGTGTGTACACTTCCAAAGGAGACTAATACATTTTCTTAATGTGTCATAACTCATGGCTTTAAACATAGATGAGATATTCCAATTACAGATGTTATTCTTACTTAAGCTTAACTTGTCCCATCTTTGTCCAGTGGGAGCTCTTTAAATTGGCTCCTGATGGGGTCCCTGGGTGGCTCAGTTGTTAAAGGCTGCCTTCAGCTCAAGTCATGATCCCAGGGTCCTGGGATTGATCCCTGCACCTGGCTCCCTGTTCAGCGGGGAGCCTCTCCCACTTCCCCTGCTCGTGTTCTCTCTCTTGCTATTTCTCTTTCGTTCTGTCAAAGAAATAAATAAAATCTTAAAAAAAAAATGGCTCCTGACTCCTTTTGCCACAATCTCATTTCAGAGGGACATTCCCTCACCCTGAGCTGCACAGGATTCTAATAACAAAGCCTGGTTGGAGATGAGCTAAAGATCACAAACTTTAAAAGCCATAATGAAGCAATGACAAAAATCAACAAAACAAAAATGAGAGCATTCCAAGAATTTCATAACACAGAATGTGAGAGACTATAAGTGTTTTTAAAAGATAATTAAAGAAGTAAAAAAAAGAAATTGAAATTCTAAGAAAAGAAAGGCACTGTGCAAAAAAAGGGCAGGTGGATTTGAAAAGTACTGGGCAGAATTTACAAAACTAAAACAAAAAGCAAACAAATCATGATTAATGCTCCTAGAAAAGGGAGGGCTAGGATAATTTTTTTAAAAAGCCAGTAGATGGGTAAAACAGATTCTTTAAACTACTTTTAGGAGCACCTGGGTGGCTCAGTTGGTTAAGCGTCTGCCTTTGGCTCGGGTCCTGGGATGGAGCCCTGCATTGGGCTCCCTGCTCAGTGGGGAGCCTGCTTCTCCTTTTCTCTCTTTGCTTGTGCTCTCTGGCTCTCTCTGTCAAATAAATAAAATCTTTTTCAAAAAACAACAAACAAACTACTTTTAAAACCATGCACTGAATCTAATTTACGAGCACAGAGAAAATCAGCACTGATAGATAAAAATATTGAAAATACAGTGAAATATTATTAAATGGGGAGGATGGAAGTTTCATATGTTTAATAGGAGTTTTAGCAACACCTGGTTGGCTCACTTGGTTAAGTGTCTGACTCTTGATCTCAGGGTCTTGATCTCTGCGTCATGAGTTCAAGCTCTGTGTTGGGTTCCATGTTGGGCATGAAGCCCATTTAAAAAAATACTGGAGCTCAAAAAAAAAAAAAAAAAAGAGAGAGAGAGAGAGAGAGAGAATAGGTAGGGGCGCCTGGGTGGCTCAGTCAGTTAAGCATCTGACTCTTGGTTCTGGCTCAGGTCATGTTCTCAGGGTCATGGGATTGAGCTTCAACTTGAGTTCTGCATCAAGCCCTGTTTGGAAGCCCATCTGGAGTCCCGCATTGGGATCCCCACTGTGTGGGAATCTGCTTCTTTCCCTCACTCTTAACCTCTCCCCCTTCCTCTAAAATAAATGAATACCTCTTTAAAAAAAGAGAGAGAGAGAATAGGTAACATTAAAAAATAATGACTGAGAATTTTCTGGAACTTATGTAAGATATCTTCAGATTTAAGAATCCCAATGAGTCCCAAGGAATATTAAAAATACTAAAAATTTAAAAATACATACTATAGCCACTTTATACCGAAAATGCAAAACACCAAAGATAAAGTTTTTTTTATAAATTTTATTTTTTTTAAAGACTTTTATTTATTTATTTGACAAATAGAGATCACAAGTAGGCAGAGAGGCAGGCAGAGAGAGAGGAGGAAGCAGGCTCCCTGCCAAGCAGAGAGCCCGATGTGGGGCTCGATCCCAGGACCCTGGAATCATGACCTGAGCTGAAGGCAGAGGCTTTAACCCACTGAGCTACTCAGGTGCCCCCAAAGATAAAGTTTTTAAACAAAAAATCTTAAGTACAGTCAGAAGGAAAACAGAGAATCCACAGACTTCTCCATGTCAACAATAAAGGCCAGGAGATGGTGGAATAAGTATTTTCTAAATCTTGAGAGAAAAAGTATTTGCCAACTTCAAATTCTACACATAGTTAACTTCTCACTGGAGAGGGAGGGGAAAATTGAAAAAGGTCCCCCCTGAACTCAGGGGGGAAGGAATAGGGTACAAGAAGCAATAACTAAAAAAGATACCTGTATGGAAATTTTTTAAAAAATCACATTATTAAGCAATTTATGGATTAAATGAGAAACCATAATGGAAATAAATATTTGTAACAGAATGACTATGAAATTTTTTTGAGGTTCAGATAAATCAGGAATTAGAGAGAAATTTATAATATGAACTTTTATAACAAGGGAGAACTTAATGAACTAAACTTCTGATTCTTGACTCAAAAAGGAGCAACAGAGAAGAAATAATTGATGTGAAAGCACTTTGTAAAGAGCATGAGGGAGCACTTATTAGTAGCTGCCAGAACTTAAAATACTGTCAACAAAGTATACTCTGTGAATATGAGATAATGGAAATTCAGGGATATGGAATAAATGACGTTTCAAGATCCCTACAATCCTTATAAAGAGGCAGAGTCTTGCTTTCTTGACCAGAGTCCTTGTCAATATCCATGACTGAGAGCAGAGAACTGGGCAATCCAGAGATTTCACCAAACTCGTCAGGACTTGAGGTGAGCAGAGCATCAATAGAGAAGTTGACCAACTGCCGTGGCTTGTGTTGCACAGTCATGGCTGGTGGGTCTTGAAAAAAGGCTTCCACTCAAAAGCCATTCTGTGACTAGGAAAAGGACTCCCAGAGAGCCGAGGAGCTGAGAGGTGACAGAGTGGTTCCTATAAAGTTGGCTTCAGCCACCTTCATCCAAGAAGCAGCAACAAATTTGTGGCCTAGGTGTTGGCAGATCTGTCATGAAAAAGAGTCGCTCTAGCCACTAGGAGTCACCTAGAGGTACAGCTTTCAGAATTCTGCTCATGGGTTATTGCGGGAGCAAAATGGCTGGTGGCACTAGCTGGCAGTTCTTAAAACCCATCTTTGTCATTCTTGTCTCCCCAGTCAACCTACAGAATCTTGTCACTGGCTTCCAACAAGGGGATGGGAAGACGGAGAGCTGGCTTCATGGTGGGGAGGGGAGGGGAGGAGAGGTGTGAGAGGGGCATAAGGATACACCACATTTTGCTGATCCATTCATCAGCTGATGGGCTGTTTCCACTCGTGGCTAGTATGAATCATGCTATTGTGAACATTCATGTATAATTTTTTGCAGGAACATGTGTTTTCACTTCTCCTGAGTATATATCTAGGAACAAATGTACATTCTGGGTCATATGGTAACTCTGTATTTAAGTTTTTGAGGAAATGCCAGACTGTTTTCCAAGGCAGTTGTACCATTTTATATTCTAGCCAGCAGTGGATGAAAATTCCAGTTTCTCCACACCCTCCCTGACACTTGTCATTTATTCATGTTTTTAATATAGCCAGTCTAGCGGACGTGAGGGGGTGCCTCCTGGTTTTGGTTCGCCTTTCTCTAATGACTAGTGATGGGAGCATCTTTTCTTGCGCTTACCAGCCATTTGTATGTCTTTTTCTGGAGATGAGTTTATTCACGTCCTTTGCCCACTTTTCTTCTCTAAGTTTTTATTCTTTTCAAACACTTTATAGTAACAAACATATGGAAGAAAGTCACCCACAGCCTACCCCAATGTAGCAAATGTTTTTGTGTTTCCAAGTTTCTTGCCTATACACATACTTTCCTTAACCATGTTTTAAAAAAAGTGACTAAAATATACACAACATAAAACATACTCTTTTAGCCAGCTTTAAGTGTATAGGTCAGTGTCGTTAAGTACATTCACATTTTTGTACAACCATCCCTACCATCCATCTTCAGAACTTCTTCTTCTTCCCAAACTGAAGCTTTATATCCATGAAACTCTCCACTCTTTGTCTCTATCAGTAAGGTCAGAAGGCTGGGAAGTTATGACCCTAGGGCCAAATCTAGCCTGCAGCCTCTTTTTGTAAAGTTTAATTCTAACACAGTCATGCTCTTTTATTAAGCTATCGTCAATGGCTACTTTCATGTTACAAAGTTGAGTATTTGCGATAGACCCATATGTGACCCACAAAGCCTGTCATTTACCAGATAATATTTACTATTATTTATTATAATATATATACATATATATGTGTATATATATATTATTATCTGGTCCCCTGAAGAGAAAGTGTGCCACTCCTGCATTAGACATAGCTTTTAGTCACCCAGTTACCTCTTCCAGAAAGTTCACAATGGTTGGACATTTTGGTTCTTCTTGTACTTGGGGATGGAGTATAGAGGGGTGAGGAGGGGCAAATAGGAAGAGATTATCAACAGGCCATTGCAATGTGAGAATCAGAGATGTTTCCAAGGTTTAATAGCAAACTATGTAGAGGATTTTATGACTGTAAGCACAAATGTGGGAATGTTATCTCGCAGTCTTTGAAACACAGAATTGGAAGGCTCCTTTGACATTGCTGATCAGACTCTTTCTTTGAAACTGGACTCTTGGTTCCTATCTCAACCTGCCTTTTTCTCTGGAATGCAGTATGGGAAAGGACACAATCTGAGCTCCAGGAGACAGCATGAGATAGTTGGAGAGAACACACAGGGTTCCTTCAAAGCTGAGCAGATCCAAGTCTGTATCTGGTTCCACTGCTGACCAGCTGTAGGACCTTGAGCAAGTTAATTTTAAGTTAAAATTAACTTAACCATGCCTTAGTTTTCCTACCCATAACATGGAGGAATGATAATACTATTAGGACAGAGCTATTATAATACATAGAGATGAGAAATGCAGAACACCTCGCATGTGGTGAGAACCATCGTTATGACTACAATGTCCTGCAAATAGTCATCTACTCTGTTGGACATTCAGAGATGAGAAACCACTGAAAAATGCCTCCTATGGCTCCCAGTATCAGGAAGTTATATATATTCTGCTAAAAGATGCCTGAGTAATTATTTAGATAAGTTACCACCTGGGCAATTATTTAGATGAACTGTTTCATCACGAGGTGGGGAAGCTGGAGTCTTCTTCCAGGCTCTTGTCCCTCACTGGCTGAAGACTGTCCTTGGCTGGTACTTCTGGGCTGCCTTGTAGGTTGAACAAATTTTATGCCCTGGAGAAAGCCTTCAGGTGGAGGACTAGAGAGATGCAGGGTCAAAACTGCAGTGTCCTAGAAACTCTGTATTGTCGATGGACAATACAGAAGTGGACGAAGGATGTGTGGGCCAGGTCTCAATGGTGGTTATAGGAGGGCACGACCCATATCCAAGCTGCCATGCTGGGCTGTCTCCCTCTCACCACTCTTAAACTTTGCAAGTTACTCCTAGCCACAGCAGTGGTCATGAACATGGTTTTCCTGGTATTGGGATAAATACCTGCTAATGTGATATGTATGAGATGGTGGGAAGATAAACTTCATTGTCTCTCACTTTTTTTTTAAGTGAAGAAAAGTCTGCTGAGACTCTAGAGGAGAAAGCTCAACAGGGGAATCTGGTTCCTTTGGATTCAGCATCTCCCTCAGCTGCCAGGACCAAAACAGGTCTGGCACAGCTGGGCTGGTGGGTGCCTGCCCCACCCTCCCTGCTTTTGACATGGTTGACAGCAACATGGGCACCATGCTGTCTGTTCTGGCCTCTTATTGTCATTTCCCTGACTGTCATTCCATCAGTACCAGCATCCAGATCAACTGGACAGACACCCAGATAGGCAGAGATGTGCTGTGTGCTCACAGGAAAGTATGTTGGGCTGGGAGCTGGGGGACTCAGGTTCAAGCCTCTATTCTGCCATGAGTTCTCAAGGCCTTGCTGTCCCTGTCCACAAAGCCAGAGAGTTAGACCAGAAAGCTTTGTCTCCTCTCCCCATCGGGAGGTGACACTGGCTCATTTCATACTTCCCTGGGAACAGGGATGTGAGATTGAATTTTCACTCTGACAGAAGTGAACTTACCACTTACTCCAGCTGCTACTAGGGCCTCATGGAGTTTGCTTTTTCATCTATTAAATGGGGTCAATAAAGCCTGCTTTTCCAAACTCAACAGAATTTTAGGGAGAAGAGCAAGTGAGATGGTGATTATAAAAATGTTCTAGGGACACCTGGGTGGTACAGTCGATTAAGAATCTGCCTTTTGATTTTGGCTCAGGCCATGATCTCAGGGTTGTGAGATCAAGCCCCACTTCAGGCTCCACACTCAGCATGGAGTCTGCTTGGGATTCTCTCTCTCCCTCTCCCTCTGCTCCTCCCACTCATGCTCTCTCTCTCTAAACTAAATAAATGAATCTTTACAAAAAAATTCTATAGACTCATTCATTTTTTCTTCCTTCTTTCATTCCTTCATCAAATGAGTATGAGCATTTGTGTCTGTGTTGGTTCCTGAGACTCTATGAGATCCTGCTCCTGTGGGATTTTCAGTTTGATGCAGGTATCAAGAAGCAAGCACATAATTAAATGACTGGGACACATCCTAACCCAGCAGTCTAGGTTACCATGCTGTGTGAACACAGAAGACTCGATGGCTCCCAAGGGCAGGCTGACACTCACATCTAATAGGAGAGGAACATAGTTACCCAGTCACCATGCATTTGTAGAATTCCGGCTCACTACATGTGTCTCTCTCCTGGTTGTGGCATGAGCCTCCCTGACTTCCATGTCACTGTTCACACTGTCCCCTGTCACTTGACATGTCTGCTTTTGGCATGCCTCTCTTACCAGGCCACAGGGACAGACCAGGTCTGCTGTGCTTTCTTGGGCAAGCATCCCATAGAGGGAGTGGGGCCAGCTTCCCAGCAAGTGCAGCCTGTTCCTGTATGCACACGGCTTCAAGGACCAGGGATCCGCCAACCATAGCACACTTCTTTGTGTGTATGTTCTTTCTGAAGGCATGGTGTGCCATGAACAATAAGCACAGGGATCCCAACTCTCCCCCTTTCCCTATAAAATGCAAAACTTCCTCCTATCTGCCAGGTATACACAGAGCTGTGCCCTGGCCCAGCTCCACGGCCACCACCACCTCCTACCAGATGGCAGGAAGCAAGCCTGCAGGAGATGGGAGGCATTGTCTCTCTAAGAACTGCTGAGCTTCTGGGAGAGGCCAGATTGGTGGTGACAGGCAGTTGGACAGCCCAGGAGTCCAAGAAGTCCAAGGAGTGCCCAGAAGAGAGGAGCTCTCTGGGCACTCGTGGCCACGCTGCTGTATCTAGTCTATATCTTTCTTCCCAAAGACCCCAAATACCTCCCTTGTACCCTTGGTTTTTGTCGAGGTTCTCATAACTAACCTTCATATCACCACCTTCCCAAGTAAACTGGGGCTCTCTGTTTCCTCTGCAAATGTTCCCACTGACACTTGTGGAGAGCAGAATTCTTGTGGCTGGGAGGGGGCCCTCTCGTTTGTGTGCAGACGTTCACTCCCACTAATGGAGTGCCTTGCCATCAGTTACTGTTTAATGAGAGTCGGTTCTGTAGGATCCTCCCCTGTTTATTCCTGCTGGGGTGGTTGTTACTGTATGACTCAATGACACATGATGGAAATTGATGAAATGTGAAACAGACTTATTTCCATAAAAGCTGAGTAGCATTTTTTTTTTTTTGAAAGCTTTAGTAGAAGTGAGGAGTTTATATAAAGTGCCATCAAAGGTGTAGCACAGGTGACTGGACCTCATGGGATGGAAGGTGCACAGGCTACCTCTGCTTACATCTCCCTGCCCTGGTCCACCTTTGCCTCCTGCCTAGAACCCTTCCCCACCTTGTCCTCCTCACCATCTTCCACTCCCTCGCTAGGCCAGCTCAGATGAGCCTTGCTCTGGGCATGTCCCCACTCTGCCCACAGGGCTCACCAACCTCTCTTACTTTCCAAGGGCTGTATAGATTCCTATAGAATGCCACCTATTGCTACGATTGTTACAAAACCATAATTCAAAGTGTTCACTACTCCTTGGCCACCTTCCTAGGACAGGGGTTGCTGGGCTTTGGATTGTGACTTTGCAACTGACTGCACATGAGGGAGGACAGTTCCTTCTGAGGTCTGGCTGAGATCTGTGACTTGGGCAAAGAGAGCAATGAGGGAAAAGGCCCTGGTCTGCTGTGGAATTTGAATGTGCCGTTGTTGAAGAGGGTCGAGGACAGGAGGAAAGTCAATGACAGAAGCCAGGTGGCCGATGAAGGAGAGTGGGGAGCAAGAAGTTGCAGGAGGAACACAGACAGATTCAGAAGTGGGGGGGAGCTGTTGGATCTTAGGACAGTTGTGCTGTGAATGACTGTGCCCCAGATGGTTCCATCAGCTTCTGTGTTCCCACATGGCAGTTTAGATAATGTATGAGCTTGCTGCAACTTATTTAACAGATACTGTTCTGAGCCATCTTATAATCTGTATGATATAGGCACTGCCATTATCTCAACCCTACCGGCCAGGAGCAGAGAAGAGAAAATGATTCTGTCAAGGACACACTAGTAAATGGCAGAGCCAGCATTCGATGTTAGGCTGCCTGGATCAGGGTCCAGGACTGAGCACTCACACCACGAAGCTTCTTAGAGGCAGCAAGCAGTGTTTGAGCTCCTACCATATTCCACCCCCGCCCCACTAGGTACTCCAGTATTAATTTCAGTTAATCCTATGTACGTGCGCTCACATAATTCCTGCAAACAACTCTTGAGATGTACATATCAATATACCTATTTTACAGATGAGAAAATAGAGGCTCAGAAAAGTTACATGTGTTGTCCAAGGTCAAACAGCTGGCAGGAGGCAGAGCCAAGCATGCCTATGGAATCGCAAAGAAATTACTCTCAGCGATTTCCCTCTGAATGGTGGAGGAAGCTGAGCCCCCAGCTCTTGGGTCTGCCATTCACAGTGACAGCCTGTACACTATCTGTCATTTTAGGAACTGTGAAATAGGAGACGGAGCTGCAACATGTGAAGAATTCACACGCATTTCTAGAGGCTGCAGCTAAAGTGGGGTTTGGGGGAAGGGAAGAGACAGTGCAAAGAATATAGCTTGCTTTAATTTGAAATGAGCTATTTTTTCTTTTCTCATCTTTTGTGCTTTCTGCTTAATTGCCTTATGGAGATAAATAAAGCTGGGGAAAATTACATTTGGCAGCCTTCAATAGGGCTTGAATTCATGGCTCTTTTCTTTTGCTAATGGTAGATTTAACTGAGATTTTTCTTCTATATCTGTATTCTTTTTCTGGACTTTTTAAAAAGAAAATGATATGCAAGTGATTCCATAGCCCTAGGCAAACAAACAGATGCATAAAATATATGCATAAAATATGCAAATAGAAAAATAAAACTGGGCGAACTAGCCTTCTTGTCAGAAACCATTTACTTAACCTGTCTAGGCTTCTATTGTATCATTCATAAATTGGGAGAGAAGAAATCCAGCCAAAAGCAACATGGCTGTTGGAAAGCTCCAGTAAGGTAATAATACTTTGATTTTCTTTAGGCTGTTGGGTTTTTGGATTTACCTCTTAAGTCCTCTCACTGGGTCTGGGAGGTTAGACAGTTTTATCCCCATTTTACACATAAAGAAATAACGTTTGAGACCTTAGGTGGTGGTGGGTTGTCCCTACCAGCTAGTGCGCGGCAACATCAGGACTCCAAGTAAGTCCCCGTCCAGGGACAAGTGTTTGTTAAAATTATTATAGAACAATCCTACACCCAGAGGAGGTTGAATTCTTGATTTTTTCTCTCAGTTGTTTTTCTGGTACAAAATTCATCATTTTAAATTCAAACATGATAGAAACACAAATCTAAGAAGGTATCTTTTAATCTCACCTTTTATGTATAAATACTGCTAATTTTTCCAGACTTCTTCATAGCACCACTACTCTTAGCAGTATCACGTAAGCCATATTCTGATGGCATGTTATAGTTGCAAAATACTTTCACATAAATGATCTCAAGGCACCCCTCTCTACCATAATTTCCTTCTCCAGTGATTAGCAGGGATGTTGAGCCTGTGCCTTTAAGGACCCTTAAGAGCCAGGGAATGAGATTTGTATCTGCCTGAGGTCATAAGAGTAAGCATTTTCACTGAACTGACTGCTCCCTTCAGACTGGGGAATGGGCAGCCCTCCCTTCAGTCAGCACTGATGGGCTTGACAGAGCTCAGCAGTTTTGACACTTCATAGACATAGCCTCAGCGGCTCTAGATGGAAAGAAATCAGCCATCTACCTACAAAACTCACAACAGTCGGATCCACAGGTTTAGAATAAATTAACTTGCAAATATTTGACTGGCTTTAACTGAACCGAGAAACCGAATATTCTAAGAAAGTATGCAAGGTGGACTCATAGACTGTTGGCAATAGCAGGGACCTCAGAAATTACCTGGTCTGGGCTATACCTTTTATTTTATAGTGGAGACAAATTGAGGTTCAAAGCTGAGGAAAGCTTTAACTTGGATATATAGTTCCATCTGGTTAGAAAAAATGCTTTCTGAGTATCAATTATGTGCTAGATTCACTCAAAGTGCCTGGGGTAGATCTGTTTCCAGCCTTTAAAGAACTTCAAAGAATCATGACAGTCCATGATTCACCGTTCAAAATACCATAAAAGCATGAGGGGAAGTAGTCTAAACATTTTCACGAAAAGAGGTGAACCCAACCTCTTTCTGTAGCTTTGAAGTACAACCAGAATGAAAGAACCAGTTCAACTGCCTTTCAGATACTACATTCTGTAACCTCCGTCCCTTGCAAGTCCTCTGTCCCTGGTGATCTCCCCAAGTCTTTCACCCAGACCTTGTCTGTAACATATAAACTCTTTGTCTCACATCATACTCCCTTCCCTCATCAGACTGTGGCTAATTCCAGAGCAAAGGCTGTGTCATTCTGGTATGTTTATTCCTGATGCCTTTCATGCCTGTTCAATAAATGCTTGTTAATTAAGGAATGAAGTTCTGTGTCTTTAAGACAGACTACTTTTCATGGTGTTATACCTA
Source organism: Taxidea taxus jeffersonii (assembly GCA_003697995.1). Taxonomy (NCBI): domain Eukaryota; kingdom Metazoa; phylum Chordata; class Mammalia; order Carnivora; family Mustelidae; genus Taxidea; species Taxidea taxus. The sequence goes on along the minus strand of RCUC01147552.1, from coordinate 90,452 downwards.
TCTTCCTATAAATGATAGGAAGACTATATATAGTCCTGGAGTGTTAGGTCAGATAAGTGAAAAGACTTGGGAATATGAATACAATATACAGGCCCCCTGACCTCCATATCACATTCTGCCTTCAGGGTGCAGCCCATACGCTCATGCTCTGATTTTTGGCATGTGCTTAGTGTCACCTCCCAAGATCACACCTGGCACTCTTCTTCCTTTGTGGAGTGACTATAGAAGAAATATTTGGTCTCTGGTCTGTCAACCACTGCTACAATGTATAGGTTAAGTCCCTATGGCACACATTTATGACACTGACGATGCCTTACATCTAAACACATAGAGGGAAGCCATGAAAAGACACGGGGAAAAACCACCACCCATAAGCCAAGGAGAGAGGCCCCAGAAGGAATCAACTCTGCCAACATCTTGGTCTTGGACTTCTTCCATTCTTGCACAATTGTGAAACAATAAATTTCTGTTGCTTAAGTCACCTGGTCTGTGATACCTTGTTACAGCAACCCCAGCAAATGAATGCAGGGAGAATAAGATTCATCTCATCTCATCTCATCTCAGGGATCTTGTTACTCTTCAAAGAGAACATGTATGTAAAGCATTTGTCAAATAATAGATGCTCCCCAAGTTGTTAACTATTCTTTTTCTTTGCCTTGATTTTCCATATTTTTTCTTGTTAACAACTTCTGTTTCCTCCAGCCCTGTTACAGATCTATATTTTAAATTGGGGAGAATTCAAATTAAACAAATCTAAGAAATGTTTTTGCTTTCAGAGATCTGGATCTTTTCCCTAAGGAAAAGATAAAGAATATAAGATGAATACCTGATCCGTTTAAAGACATTAAAAGAAATATGAAATCTTAGAAGAATATCACTGGCATTCTGAATTTTTTGCTTTGTATCTAATGTCCTACTGACTTCCCTCCATGTTTGTTGTCTATTTCTTTTTTTCTTTTTTTAAAGATTTTATTTATTTATTTGTCAGAGAGAGAAAGGGGGGTGGAGAGAGAGCACAAACATGGGAAGCAGTAGGCAGAGGGAGAAGCAGGCTCCTCACTGAGCAATGAGCCTGATGCGGGGCTCAGTCCCAGGACCCTGGGATAATGACCTGAGCCAAAGGCAGATGATTCACTGACTGAGCCACCCAGGCATCCTATGTTATCTATTTCTGAATGTGGAATGTTTTCCCCTGATATGGAGTTTCACTGCAGTGAGCAGCACCCACTGGAAATGATTATTTGATATCTCACACTTCCTCTAAGAGGGACCTTACTCGTAGTAAAATGGGTTAAAATCATGCTCTTGAAACTTTTATTCTGTTGCTGTTCAAAGTATCTCTGTGAGATGGACTATGTGTTGACTTAGAGATGAAAATCATAGGATCGACAGAAAAATCTAAAGGTAAAATCCCTTGAAATATGTCTGATTAAAAGTGCTCAGGAAAAACCAATGAAAATAAAAGCATCTGGTCAGAAGCCAACCAAACCTCTGCGCTACTTCTAGAAAAATTCTTTGTGATTTTTCCTTTATGAGATGGGCAAAAATTCAAGTTTGTTGACACGGAGTGCTGGTGAGGGTGGGTAAACACACACACACACCCCCCTCCCAGGCACTTCCATGTACTGACAGTGGAATTTTAAGTTGTTGCACTAATTTAAAAAAGAATTTATTAATATTCATATAAACTTCAAATGTACATACTTGAAACCACAGTTTCACTGCAAATAATCTTTTATAGATTTACTGATGTGTTTAAGTCATTAGAGTGCTACTTTTAAAAGTTTTAAAAGAGAAGTTGGGGCACCTGGGTGGCTCAGTGGGTTAAAGCCTCTGCCTTCGGCTCAGGTCATGATCCCAGGGTCCTGAGATCGAGCCCCGCATCAGGCTCTCTGCTCAGTGGGAAGCCTGCTTCCTCCTCTCTCTCTGCCTGCCTCTCTGCCTACTTGTGATCCCTCTCTCTCTGTCAAATAAATAAATAAAATCTTTAAAAAAAAAAAAAGAAGGAAAACAATCTAAAGGTCCAAAAGCAAGGAACTAGTTAAATTATGGTAGAACCACACAACAGACTACAAAATAACCGTGAAGATATGCATGGGCTGGCAAAGGAAGGTCTTCAGGGTGAATTAGGTGAAAAAATTAACAGTATCAGTAGTTTATTTCCATTTGTATATATTTCCATTTGTATACCTATGTGGTATATGTGTGAGAAATTTACTTCCTAGAAAGATTAAAAATGTGTTAGGGGTGCCTGGGTGGCTCAAGTGGTTGACTGGCCTACTTGATTTTGGCTCAGGTCAGGATCTTGGGGTCCTAGGTTCAAGCTCCATGTTGGGCTCCAATGTTCAGTGGGGAGTCTGCTTGAGTATTCTCTTCTCTCTCTCCTTCTGCCCCTCTCCCTGCTCATGTGCACACACTCTCTCTCTCTCAAATAAATAAATAAATCTTTTAAAAAAATGTGTTACTAGTCATTGTTGGATGCCTGGGTGGCTCAGTAGTTAAGCTTCTGCCTTCGGCTCAGGTCATGATCCCAGGGTCCTGGGATTGAGTTCCACATCTGGCTCCTTGCTCAGTGGGGAGCCTGCTTCTCCCTCTCCCCCGGCTTATGTTCCCTCTCTTGCTGTGTCTCTCTCTGTCAAATAAATAAATAAAATCTTAAAAAAAAAAGTCATCATTTCTGGGGCACCTGGGTGGCTCAGTCGATTGATGTTGGACTCTAGGTTTCATTTTTATTTTTAAAGATTTTATTTATTTGACAGAGAGAGAGAGAGACAGACAGACAGACAGACAGGGAGAGAGGGAATACAATTTAGGCTGAGTTAGGCTTAGCAGGGAATCTGCTTGAGATTCTTTCCCTCTGCCCCTTCTCATGCTCTCTCTCTCTCAAATAAATAAATCAACCTTTAAAAAAATAGTCATTATTTCTGAAAAGTGATACTGGGATTAGCAGGAAAAATGTCTTTTATCTTTAATTCTGTATACTGTCTCTATTTTTTAAACCATGTACTTGTGTCACTTTTATTTAAAAATATATATGCCCTATTTATAATGAAAGCTTCTCAGACTCAAGATCTCTTTCGCATGAGAATCCACCATCTCTTTGAGTCACACAGATCACTACTTGGAGAATGAGAAAAGGTAAACAAGTTGAAATCAACATTTCAAATACCTGTTTTAATAAATTCGAAACTAGGATGAGACATTTGTTTGGCTTTTTTATATCCAAAATATGATTAAAATGTGAGTAAGGAAGAGAAGTTTATTGGTTACCTATGGCTGCATTATAAATTATCCCAAAACTTAGCATCTCAAAACAACACTTATCTATGACTTCACAACTTCCGTGGGCCCCTGGCTCCAGTGGGTGAAGTGTTTCTAACTACATCTAGTTTGGTACTGCCCAGATAGGATTGACTTTTGCTAAAATAAACCACTGAAATTTTCAGTATGTGATTGGGTTCAGGATAGGCAGCCCCCAAATATGACCCTTTGGCATACTGATCATTTTGAAATAAGTTTACTTAAGAAATAGCCAGTGCCAGAAAACATTCTGTCCCACTGCGTGCAGGAAATAAATTCCCCAGGGGAAGGGTACCCTCCCTGCACCTGGGGCAGAGGCATCCTTATTACCAGAGAGAGATCTCAGGGACAGGAAGACTGTATAAACAAGTCTTCTGACTTCTTCATTAATTTGCTGCCCCAAGCTCAAAGTTCTTTGTTTTGCTAATGCTTCACAAATTTATTGTTTCTTTGTCTAAAAGGTGTAAAAGCTGCCTGCTTTGGTGACTTGAGTCTCATTTTTATGAGATCACTTACTTTTGAAATTAAATTTGTTTTTCTGCTGTTCATCTGTCTTATGTCAATTTGATTATTAGGTCAGTGGAAGAACCTAGGAGGGAAGAAGGGAAAAGTTTTCCTCCCCAATGTAAACCCTGTGAGGCCCTATGGATGAAGACACAGAGCTTCACACTGAGCAAGTAAAATAACTCCTCAAAACTCAAAGCTACAAAGTGGTGAAGCCTGGATTTCCAGCCACATTAACTCCAAAGCTCTTTCTTATGCGGTCTATATAGCTTCCCAGCACCCCACCATTCTTTTTCTTGCTTTATTTTTCTCAACAGCTTTTGTCAGTATCTTATGTATTTTTTGTTTGTTTTGTTTTCTCTTTAGCTCCCCCTCTAGCGTTTAAGTTCCCCAAAAGTGAAAGCTTTGCCTATTCTGTTCACTATTGTATTCTCAATGTGTACAACAGTGCCAGGGGGTTACAGAGCACTCAATATACGGGTGCTAAATGAATACATTTTTAAAAAGATTTTATTTAGGTATTTGAGATAGAATGAGAGAGTACAGGCAGGGGGGAGCAGCAGGAAGAGGGAGAAGTAGGCTCTCAGGGAGCCTGACACAGGGCTCCATCCTGGGAATCCAAGATCATGACCTGAGAAGAAGGCAGATGTTCAACTGACTGAGCCACACAGGTGCCGCCGAATACAGTTTTTTTTTAAAGACTTTAAACCATTTTGCAGTTGTTAAGTGAACAGAGACACATTTCCAGACTGTGCTTACATATTAAGATAACTCAGTAAGTCTACTTTCATTTCCCCTGGAGAAGATGTAGCTGTATCGGTTGCGATGGTTTTTAAATAAACCTAGGATAATTTGCCTTTTCATTAAATTTCTCAGGCTCAGGTTTTCAGGCCACTGTGTTTTAGCAGACCTGAACCTCAAGTCAGAGAGCCCTGGGTTGAAGCACCAATTCTGTCCCTTGCGAACTCCGTATCTTCTGAGTAGGTCACAAACCTTCTCTAAGCAACAATTCCTCATTTGCAAAAGGCTGATTATAATACATCCCAGAGTTCTTGCAAGGACTAAAAATTCTAGTGCCTTAAAAACTGCAAAGTGACTTGTAAACTGTGAGATGGTTTTGAACTGTAAGGTATACAAAGCCCGTTTGGAGGTTTTGCAAAGAGCCCAGACTGTTAATTGTACATCTGAATGATTTGCCTTTTTCTCCTTTTTATATTACCCACCAAGAATAGAAATCACCTAATAAAGGCAGCCTGCATGACTGACATTGAGAAATCAAAGGAGTTGATAAGGGAACAATTGAGTATTCTCTGAGAAGATGGTGTCTCATTTGAAATTCTAAGTGAGACTGAGCTGGGAACACATAATCCTTCAAGGGTTTATGAAGTTTAATTGGTTTGTCTGAGGTGACTAGAGCTATAAAGAGAAAAATCAAAGGAAAACCGAGAAAGGTTAGGTGTCATCACATGATTCAAACGATTCTGATGAAATGTATAATTTAATGATTTAACAGTTTCCTGCCTATTTTCCCTCTTCTCCAACTCCCACCCAACATTTTAAGAATCTGATCTTCAGGGACAGATAAGAGAGTCACGAAGAAGATGCTGCCACATATCCCTTTAAAGGATAAGTGTGTTCCTGGAACACCATGGATAAGTTGAACTTTTATAGGCTGAGCACCCTAAATTAAGTCATATTTAAATGAACTCAGAGCACTGACCTGTGGCAAACTAAAATGAAAACATTGGAATAATAGAGATATTATTTATCAAGTTAACTTTTGAACACAAGACCTTTTATATACATTATCCTAATCTTACAATAACCCTTCAAGATAGGAAAATTGTCATTATACCGACAATGAAATTGAGGCAGGGAGTTTAAGAAATCTGTCCATTGCCACACACATAATAAGCGAGAAAGGCAACATTTAAACTCATTTCAAATCCTGCCTGGAAATAGGAAGGTTTTTGAGAAGTGATTAATTTCTCACTAAATTTTATTTCATTTTTAAAGATTTTATTTATTTATTTGACAGACAGAGATCACAAGTAGGCAGAGAGGCAGGCAGAGAGAGAGAGAGGAGGAAGCAGGCTCCCCGCTGAGCAGAGAGCCTGATGTGGGACTTGATCCCAGGCCCCGGGGATCATGACCCGAGCCGAAGGCAGAGGCCTTAGCCCACTGAGCCACCCAGGCACCCCAATTTCTCACTAAATTTTAAAGAAAAATAACCAATAGTTTTGCCCGTTCAGGTGACTAGGAAATTTCTATGAATTTGCATCTGGTTAGCCTTCATTCTCTCTCCAGCCCACCCCCCAAGGTCCATCTCTGAGTATCAGCTAGTAAGATCTCTCAGAGAGCAAGTAGATGGATTTCTTCTTCTCACCCACACAGATTCTCACTGCCTATACAATCCTGTCATTTCTGATTTCATCCAAAGCCTTTAGGATCTCCTCCTGACCACCTATCTTTCTGGTCTTGTCTCTTCTAGTCCTCTATAAATCCCTAACTCTCTGTGGTTTCCTAAATGTTCTAGGTTCTGCTTCACCTCTGGCTGGAAGTATTTCTTGCCCTTATCAGTCTAGTAAACTCTTCTTCTTTTTTTTTTTTTTTTAGATTTTTTATTTATTTGACAGAGAGAGAGAGAGAGATCACAAGTAGGCAGAGAGAGAGGGGGAAGCAGGCTCCCCGTTGAGCAGAGAGCCTGATGTGGGGCTCAATCCCAGGACCCTGAGATCATGACCTGAGCTGAAGGCAGAGGCTTTAACCCACTGAGCCACCCAGGTGCTCCTAGTAAACTCTTCTTAAGGCTTAAAGATTCAGATCTAGTATTATCTCCTCTGGGAAACCTTCCTACACAGAAGTTCTTTCCCTTCAGTGACACCTCTGAGTACTTCTCTCTCTCCTGGGATCATTGCTGTGTCCCCTCTAGACCATAAGGGACCTGAAGAGGAGAAGCATTGATGTCTCTAGTACCCAGTGTAGTGTTGGAACAAACCAGTGACTTAAGAACCCACCGCCCCTGCAAACTCCATCACTTCAACAAGGTACAGAGGAAGGAAATCCTTGCTTTCAGGGTCTATTCTAATTCGCAAATTTCTTGTCCTCCCGCCTCCCCCCACCCAGAGGCCTGACAGGTCCTTTTGTAAAGAGTAATGCTTAGTCAATGTTCCTTGGATGCAAGCATGAATGACTGGGCTGCCCAAGTGCTCCAGAATTCCTGAGCTCCCCAATATTGACTGACACTTTCCTCAGTCCTTCTCCACTTACTATATTATGTATGCATTCCTTATCTTTCAAACAAATATATGAGAAAACCAAAGTATGCTTTTTGCAGGTGCCTCAAATTTGGTCAATCACTCACCTCCTTCTTATCTGACATTGCCCTGGACAGCTCTTAACCTTACAAGAGTCTCCTAACTCTCTAGCCTTCTAGAGTCCTCCCGAGAAAAAGGGGGGAAAACCAGCTATTAGGCTGCTGGGTGTTTTACATAAAAACCCCTCATTTTATTGTTATCATCTTCCCCATGTTGCAGATAAGGAAACTGGAAGCTTCAGAAAAGTTAAGAAACGTTCCCAGGATCTCTTGACTTATATAAGGACTTGAGCTAGGATTTGTCCTCAGTCTCTTTGATTTTCAAATTCATGCTTTTTCCTATTGCATCAGTAATACAGCTCTAGTCTCAGGGGCTAATGGTGAAAACCGACGGGGATAATGACAGCAGAATTGCTTTGGAGAGTGTAAAATGCTATAGAGACGTTAGATTTTTAAAAACATATTCTTCTGAAAAAAAATTCTTCTGCACGTCAACAATAGGCAATATTCTATCCAGGTGTGAACCTTAAGTAAGATCACCCCTTTAAAGGTGAAAAAAAAAATCAAAGAAAAATGATGTCTTAAACAAGTTTAGCAGATAAGACAAATTAGCAAGTGACCTGTGACATTTAATGTGCCTTACTTCTCTGAAACCGCCCAGAATTAATCCCAGGTTTATCAAATATAGTTACAGCTAGAAGAGACCCAAATGGCCAGAGAGTGCAAATCTCTCATTTTATGGAGCCATGGTTGAAATGCAAAGAGGGAAAGTGGTTTGCATAGGACACCTATTCATGCAGTCTGGTCTGGAGCTAGAGCCCCAGGGGTTTGAATAAGGACTCCACCTAGAGGACTGTAATGGGAATCTGGTCTGCTTCCCACCCCATCACTGCTCAGCAGGAACCCGAGGAGTGCCCTCCTGCTGCAGTTACAAGGGACTGAGCCTATCTTAATTTTTACAAATGTGAAGGTGGGTGTACTGAATCCTCTCTTTCCAAGGGCAATTATGTCTCCAAATTGAGTTATTGCTTATGAAAATACCTTGAATCGTAGTGAGAAAGACACTCTAATGGTTCTGTACCTGGAGCCAATGAAGTACGCTTCTTGGAAGGCTAAATTTTATCTCCAAGGGAGAGCAGCTCAATGTTTTACTCAGATGCATCTGCTTTTCCTCATTATTCCTCTGTTAGTCAAAAAGGCTGCCTTGAGGTCATTTCTTTCTAAATAAAATCTTTCTAATCAGATTTTCTGCCCTATATGGATTTCATATGAAAATGATCTTTATCCTGGAAATTAAAAATATTTTTCCCTGTATTTCAATGTGCAGTGGAGCTAACAGCCCAGAAGGCCTTAAAGCAAAAGACAGAATGACAACTGATTTATTTGCATTTGTTACAGCAGATAGCAGATAATACTAGAAAGCCTGTTACATATTAGACATGCTAGGGGGGAAAGAGGCAGGAGACGGGGTTCTTGAACTAAGAGCTCAGGATCTGAGGTCAGGTTTGAGTCCAGGTTTCAGAAGTACCACCACTAGTACTACACCTTAGGCAAGTCCTTTAACTTCTCTGAGCCTCAGTTTCTCCTTTTAAAAGATTGAGGATGATCCATCTCATAGGGCCATTGTGAGGAATGAAAGAGAATAAAAGTGGCTAATATTTAATGAACACTTACTATGTGCTTGGCATAGTGTTAAATCCTTTACATGCATTATAATTTTCTTAGGTAGGTCCAATTATGATCTTTGGTTTTTTAAAAAATTTTATTTATTTATTTGACAGAGAGAGAGACCACAAGTAGGCAGAGATGCAGGCAGAGAGAGGGGGAAGCAGGCTCCCTGGCGAGCAGAGAGCCCGAAGCGGGGCTCTATCCCAGGACCCTGAGATCATGACCTGAGCCGAAGGCAGAGGCTTTAACCCACTGAGCCACCCAGGCACCCCTGATCTTTGTTTTATAGATTAGGAAACCGAGCCTTCATTAATGTACAAATCTGCACTGAAATTATGAGTAAAGATAGGGTTTGAACTTGGATCTGTTTCACTCCAAAGTCCATGCTTTTTCTCAACTATGGTGCTACCCATTGAAAGTCTGTATTTATATCTTTATTTACATCTATCTACATCTAGATGTATTTGTATCCACACCTATACCCACTTTCATGACCCAGACATATCTGTCCCACTATCATCCCTCTACCTTTTGCATCTGGCAAAAGAGCAGGTGCATAAATAATACAGAAGCTAATATAGGGCTTGCTCAACACCACATTGGGAAGCATGCTGAGGGTTCAGAGAAGGGCGAGATCACGCGGGTTTGGGTGGTCAGAAGGTATGCAGGAGAAGATGAAAATAATGTTGAGTCTTGCAGACTGGTGTGACCAGCACTGTTAATCCACATTTCCCTTTCTCCTTAGGAAAATAATGCCCATTGGATGACATGGTTGCCAGCCTCCCTAGCAGTGGTTGGTGCCTTCTTGGCATGACTTAGTTTGGCCAGGGATTTGTAAATGTGTATGTTATCTAGTAATTCCAGAAAGTTTCTTAATGGAAGGGAGTACACTATTCTCCATCCCTTCCACCATCTTATTGTTTGGAACTCAGGCACAGTGGCTGGAATTCTGGCAACTGCTTGGACTCTGAGGATGGAGGAATATACCTTAAGAATGGCAGAGGAGAGAGCTGGTTGGGACATGGGTTCCTGATCATTCTGAAATTGCCATGCCAGCCCTGGGCTGCCAATCTCTGGGACGTTCTTAGGTGAAAAAGTAACTAACGTCCGATCATTAAGCTATTATTATTTTGGGTCCCAGGCAGCCAAACCACTGATACAGATGAGAGGACTTGCTAAACCGAGGAATCCATCAGTGTGAACAAGGTGGAGAGAAAGCAAATCTTTACAGACCTGGGTTTCTTTCTTTTTTTTTTTTTAATATTTTATTTATTTATTTGACAGACAGAGATCACAAGTAGGCAGAGAGAGAGGAGGAAGCAGGCTCCCTGCGGAGCAGAGAACCTGATGAGGACCCTGGGATCATGATCTGAGCTGAAGGCAGAGGCTTTAACCCACTGAGCCACCTAGGCGCCCCCAGACCTGGGTTTCTTGTGGAGAAGATTATAATCAGATATACCCGAGGTGAAATCAGATATTAGCAGTTACTTTTTACATGATCTTAGATAAATCCCTTCATAAAAGACTCTGAGCACCCATTCATGCGTGTGTGTTTCTCATACCAACAAGCAATTCTCCAACACCTGCTGGGTGTTCTACAATTCCACTCAAATCTGATATTATCTTCTTGGAGATAGCATCAGAGTCCATAGGGTAAGGGCTCAGTCCCACAAATCACCCCCTCCGCTTCAGATGCCAGTCACAAATCCAGGTCCTTACCTATACTTCTGGCTATGAGTCATGACTTTGGTGGGATTAATTTGCTAGAGTGATTCATGGAACTCAGGAAATCTGTTTACTCACTACTGATTTATTACAAAAGATATTAAAAGATACAAATCAATAGCCAAATGGAAGAGTTGCATGGGGCAACATATAGGGGAAGGGTACAGAGCTTTGATGCTCCTGCAAATTTCCACATGTTCACTAACCTGGAAGCTCTCTGGACCCTGTCATTTTGGGGTGTTTTGGAGTTTATATTACATAAGCATGACTGATTAAACCAGTGGCCATTGGTAACTGAACTTAAGCCTCTCTTCCTTCCCCAGAGGTCAGAGTGTGGGAGTGAAGAGTTCTAACTCCCTAATCACATGGTTGGTCCTCCTGGCAACCTGCCCCCATTCCTTAGATGTAGGTCCAAAACTCATCTCATGAACATAACAAAAGACATCTTTATTGTTCTCATCATAGGAAATTGCAAGGGTTTTAGGAGTTTTGTGCCAAAACAAAGACCAAATACATGTTTCTTATTACAAATCACATTATTATACTTCATCTGTCTTCAGTTTCCCAATCTATAGAGTGGTCTTATCTACTCTATGGGATTGTTGTGAGAATGGGAGAGAATATTTAACCTTAGGAGAGTCCTTAACTTTCCAGGCTCTTGGACACATTGTTCTCAATAAATATGGCTGTTATCATTATCCTCTATGCTGACCATGTCTTCTGTGACTAGGGATGTACAGGAGTTCTGACAATACGGCTGCATCTTTGGCCCTCCATCTTGTTCATGTCTGAGCAACAACCTCCTTCTGGGTCACATGTTCTGAACCCTGACTGGAACTCAGGAAGCCTTATTCTGATCTTCCCTCTGGTATACCGATGGCACTACTTTACAGGACTACTCTTAGACCTCACTGCAATGCCCTTGCCCTTTAAAAGCTGTAGATTAAAGTCTGGATTTTGTGGAGAATGGCTGCAAAGAGCCTGAACTGCCACCCCCTTGACACCCCCCCCCCCCCCCCCGCCCCGGTCAGTAAGTAACCCTGAATAAAACTCTGTGTGAATGGTACGTGGTCGCTTGCTTCTGTTTTTTTAGTCTCAAAGTGCCTTCTCAGTTTGGAGGATATTTTACTGCCCTTCCTCCACCTTCCAACAGACTGAGTAACATTTTAGTGCTAGGGACACTAAAATTATAATCAGAAGGTCTCGGATAACCTCTTTCATCTCTTTCCTTGCTACTCAGCTTTAGGCAAGTCACCTTTTTGAGATTCAGTGTCTCTATCTGTAAAATGGGTACAATAACCTGCTTTTCATGGGTCCTTGGGAGAACTGAATGAACTAAAGGTGAGCAGCAGGGCTTTGGGAGGCTGTGGTTGTCACAATCCTGTCACCTTGCACCCTGGCAGGGCCTGGTATATCCTCAGGTTCTGCCTTAGGCAGCCAGTTGGACATTGAATTGACACCAGCTCCGGACAGCCTTAAATTCTCTTTTATTTTATTTTTTTCAAAAAATTTTTCTTATTTATTAGAGAGAAAGAGAGCACGAGAGGAGAGAGGTTAGTGGGAGAAGCAGACTCCCCGACGGGCAGGAAGACCCATATGGGGATTCGATCCCAGGACTCCAGGATCATGACCTGAGCCAAAGGCAGTCGCCTAACCAACTGAGCCACCCAGGCACTCTTAAGTCCTCTTTTGTTGCTGGGAGCTTGGACTGAGGCCCTGATACCTGGTTGGTTCCAGGAATCCCATTTTCTCCGGGTTTATAATGCTAAGTAAGGTCCCACTGGCACATACTTCACTGTGAGACAGTAACTACTGGCAGTTAAGAGCACACCTGCTTTCTTTCTTTTTTTTTTTTTAAAGATTTTATTTATTTATTTGTTAGAGAGAGAGCAGGAGCAAGCACAGGCAGACAGAGTGGCAAGCAGAGGCAGAGGGAGAAGCAGGCTCTCTGCTGAGCAAGGAGCCCGATGTGCGACTCTATCCCAGGATGCTGGGATCATGACCTGAGCCAAAGGCAGCGGCTTAACCAACTGAGCCACCCAGGCGTCCCCGTGAATTTATTCTTTATGACAAATATTCATTGAGCACTTACTATGTGGAAAGCCCTGTCTAGATACAGAAGATGCAGAGATCAATGACATACTGTCCTTATTATCTAAGTTGGGTCTAATGGAGAAAGACATATGTCATGTGAAGGAAAAAAAAACCCAAAAACTCCCCTGCTCCTTCTACTGACCAGTTAATGGAAAACTTCTGTTTCTCATCTACTTCTTTTGACAATTTTGACACCAAATGTATAAATTTCCCAGATCAATGTATTTTCCCATTCTCACTGGACACTGGGCATCCTACATTCTGAAGCCATCCATCTGCAGCGAGGGTCCCTTCCCACAGGTTCAGGGCTCAGTCTCACAAGGCTTCCCCACTCCCCCTCAATGCCAGTTACAAATCCCAAGTTTGTCCCCTGTACTTTTTTTTTTTTTTAAGACTTTATTTATTTATTCGACAGAGACAGTGAGAGAGGGAATACAAGTAGGGGGAGTGGAAGAGGGAGAAGCAGGCTTCCTGCTGGGCAGGAAGCCTGATGTGGGGCTCGATCCCAGGACCCTGGAATCATGACTTTAGCCAAAGGCAGACGCTTAACGACTGAGCCACCCAGGCACCCCTGTCACCTGTACTTCTGACTGACTGGCTATATATTGGAGGTTCCCACAACTCCTTAGATTTGTTAATTTGCTAGAACAGCTTATACAACTCAGGAAAGTTTACTTACTAGGTTGCTAGTTTTGTTTTGTTTTGTTTTGTTTTTTAAACCAAAGCACACAACTCAGGAATAGCCAATGAAAAATATGCCTAGGGCAAGGTGTGTAAGAAGGGGTGAGGGGCATCCATGTCCCCTCTGGGCACCCCACCCCTCCAGCATCTCCACCTGTTTACCAACCCCAGAAGCATTCAGAACACTTTCCAGCAGGGTTTTGTGTGGAGGCTTCATTATGTAAGCGTGACTAAATCATTGGCTGTTAGTGACAGATTCAGCCTCTAGTGCCTTTGCCCACCGCAGAGGTCAGGGCTAGAAGTGAAATCTCCAACCCTCTAAACACCTGGTTCGTTCACCTGGCAACAAAGCCCTATCCTGAAGCTTTCTGGGAGCCCCCAGCCCCCAGCCATCTCATTAGCATACAGACAAGTAATTACCATTTTGGAGATTCCAAGGATTTTAGGAGCTGCCTGCCAGGAAAGTGGGGTGAGGTACAGAAACCAACTTATTTTTTTTTTAATTAGGGCACACCATGTTTTAAGAGCTCCAAGAGATGTACCAGGGGAACAATGGTAGAGGCTCCCAAGCAGCCTGGAGGTGTCAAGAATTCCTGGAGGACGGGGAAGATCCTTGAGTCCAGGAGAGAGTACATATAAGCCAAATCAAGGGGGATGGATGTAAACGGGACCAAGTAAGGTGAACAGCATGTACAAAGACCCAGAGGAAGGAGAGAGAAACCTAGGTACTGTTTCTAGAATTTAAAGCCATTTAGCCTGGCTGGAGAAGAGTAAGGAAGTGGAGGGGGAGCGATAGGTACATCCAAAAAAGAAAGTGAGTAAGATGAAGATCACAAAAGGCCTGGAGGACCTCTATCAGGGACCTGGTTAGTTTTTACTTTGGATGGGAATGAAAGACTTTTCTGTTTTTTGTTTGTTTGTTTAAGATTTTAGTTATTTATTGGGGGGGTGCAAAAGAGGGGACGGAGAGAGGTAGAGGGAATCCCGAGCAGATTCCCCACTGAACTCAGAGCCCAAGGTGCAGCTGAATCCCAGAATCCTAAGACTACAACCTGAGCCAAAATCAAGAGTTGGATGCCTGACCAACTGAGCCCCCCAAGTGCCCCCAGAATGATCTTTTAATAGCTTTGCTTTAGATGTTCCTTCTATAAAGGCTGTCTTTTTATTTAACATGATAGCTATTTTAAAACATCTAGAATCTTTATTGATAGAAAGCAAGTATGGCTAGATATATCAACAACTGTCAACATTTTGTCACTTAGCTCATATATATACAGATGCTCATGATACTACTCTTCAGGTAACTTTTATGTATGAAAGTTTAGGGAAAAATGACCTTGGTTGCTTCACTGTGCCCTCGAATGGGTTGGGCTGGTTAGCTAGTCCATGCACAGGTAATTTGTGCCTAATTTCTGCAAACAGTGTGACCAGTTCAGTTACTTCTAACTTGAGTTAGGTCTGCCCCTCTTGGAACCCACAACTTTTAAATCCAGTAATTTCTCTGTTCCATGCCATAAATTATTGAGCACCTTCTCTATTCTAGGCATAAAAACTGAAAAAATAAGATATGGCTCTGCTCTCCCGGCTATTTCAGTCTAGGAGGAGAGCTAATTAAGTAAACAGCTCATTAGAATTCCAGTGGAGTCAAACACAGAAAAACATTCCAGTCGCTGTCAGAACATACGGAAAGGGTACCAGGTGTGAAAAATTGACATGACCAGAGCCATTTTTAAATGGAGTCTGAGTGGCCATACCAGAATAGCACCCTACTTACCTTTGTTTGAACTGGGCCGAAACTTGTGCACTGTGCAAAACAGTCACTTGTTTTAAGCCGAGGTTTGAGAAGTTAGGAGAGAAGGACATCCTGACCACAGGCCTGATAGTTACGGACTTTCTGAAGATAAAATCAGTGGTTAGCTACCTAGGATAGCTTAGCTAACACCCATAGAAAAACTTTTTCTTTCCTTCAACACATGTAATTGGCCCCTTTCTTTTCCGCATAAAACCCCCCTGTTTTCACCCTATAAATAGGAACACTATTTGGGTATTTACCTGAATCTATGCTCCCTGAATTGCAATTCTTTGATCCTAAATTGTCTCTCACTGTGGCTCATTATTTGCAGGCTGACTTACCCAAGGCTGTGCCTATTAAAACAAAAAAAACCTTTATTCCTTCTGTGATCTTTGATGTGGAGGCACTGGGTGATTGGAGGGAGTCATGTCAGTGGCTGAAGTTGAAAGTGGGTAAACAGCTCTGAAATTTCTAAGCCTACGCGAGTTAGCGTGTAGCTCATAAAATGAGATGGTATGTATTTAACTGATAACCCCACTCCTCCCACCCAGGGAAAAAATCCCTAAAAACAAATAGTAAACTAGCAACTACTGCTGTCATTCACCTAATGATCCTGATTATTATGGGATATAAAGAGTTATGCTGATGTAATCGGGGTCTGAATTGAGAAGGAATTGTAGAAAATATTTTAGTACATACAGGACTCAGTTATAAAATTTATATCATGTTTTAATTCTTTTTGGCCTAAAATGATACACTGACTACTCCATTCTGGCTATTAGCTTTTTTAGGACAAAATTAAGTTTCCTAACTTGCCATCAGTTAACAGAGATGGGAGCAGAGATATAGAAGTGGGTAGGAGAAATGACATCTTAAAACATTTATCTCTCCGGACGCCTGGGTGGCTCAGTGGGTTAACCCGCTGCCTTCGGCTCAGGTCATGATCCCAGGGTCCTGGATTGACTCCCGCATGGGCTCCTTGCTCGGCAGGGAGCCTGCTTCTCTCTCTGCCTCTGCCTGCCTCTCTGCCTGCTTGTGTGCTCTCTCTCTCTCTCTCCTCTCTGACAAATAAATAAATAAAATACTTAAAAAAAAAGTTTAAAAAACACATTTATCTCTCCTTGTGATTGGTTCTGGTGGCAATGTTAAGTTTTTCAGGAAGTTTTCATCATTGTTTAAAAGGGAAGGATAAAAAATACATTTTTTTCTTATAGTTTAAGAAATCTATTTCCTTAATTGATAAGAGAAAAAGTAAAACTTTAAAAATTGCTCAAAGCCATGCAGATGTAGTTAATTCTGTAGAAATCCTTTGTTGAAAGGGGCCCAGAAGAAATCAAGAGGATAGAGAGAGGTAGTATGGTGGGTATGCAGCTAGATGGTGGGGGACATGAATTATGCAGAGATAATACAAACCACATAAGCATGACAGCCCTTTGCAAGAGAGCCCTCTAAATCAACAGCTCCTATTTCTGTAAGTGTTAGAGTTTTGAAAAGAAAACTCTAACTGGGAAAACTGGGAAGTTTCACAAAGTGAGAAGGGGTGTCTAATGGAGAATGTCACACATCAGGCTTTGGCTTAGCTTCTCAATGTATTGATTGCTGCTGATGCTTCTAGTTGGGCCAGAGACCTTCACTTGAAATCACAGTTGTATTGAAAGGACAGATTCACTGCTCAGGAGAGAATATTGCCTTCATAGCCTTCCCAGCAGATCTTTCTCGTTTCATCCTTCTTTATCAACTGGGCCAAGGTCAACAAATAAATGGTTCATTTGGCTAATTGTGCCATGAGTGCTCCAGAATGGTTGATTCTCCATTTTACCCTCCAGGAGGCTGCCTCTAACTCAGCCAGATGCTCACACAGAAGCTTTGGCTGTTCATGACAAGAGTCCAAAACTTTGGAATGCTTCCTGATGGACCATGAGTATCTATTGAAGGTTGTCTACATGGAATGGGGGGTCTCAGGCCCCAGACTGGCCAAAAGTTTCAAGCTGGTTGGCTTTAAGAATTACCATATTTCAACACCTCCTTTCTATCGGCTCTGCTCACCCCTTCCCTATCTAGATACAGAGAGGAATGACATTATCTGCAGATTCTGTCATGCTTGATGCCTGAACAATGCCAGCCCAGGCTGGGATACATTAGCAACATCACCAGATGGACAAATGGAAGCAGGAATGGCCCAGAAATTGATTCTTTGGTTCAAGCTGGTATCTATCCAGAAGGCTGGGGGAGGTGAGCCACGGGCACCTATGTTCCCACCAAGTAGCTCCATCTGAGTGGTAGGTAGGACCACACCCAAGGATCAGAGCAGTTACTACAAAGTATTTAAACCAAATGCCGTCTTGCTCAAAATCCATGCTTATTACACATTCTCATTATGATTCAGTTCACATCAGGGGGTCCAGGAGGGGTACGCTACTCTGATGATCTTGTCCTCTAAGTGGACATCACTTTCTTTTTCTAAAAGATTTTATTTATTTATTGGAGAGAGAGATAGATAGTTAGCACAAGCAGAGGGGAGAAGGAGAAGTAGACTCCCCGATAAGCAGGGGCCTGGGGGGCTGGGCTCAATTCCAGGACCCTGGGATCACAACCTGAGCCAAAGTCAGATGTTTAACTGAACCACGAAGGTACCCTATGTAGCCATCATTTCATCACCACTATCCAACTCTACAACATTTCTACCAACCCACAGAGCAAGCCTGCACCTGTTACCGGTCACTTCTAATTTCTCCCTCCTCCCAGCCCTTGACAACCACGAATCTACTTTCTGTCTCTGAGAATCTGCCCATTCTGGACATTTCACATGAAGGGAATCATTTAATATGTGACCTTTTGTGTCTGGCTTCCTTCACTTAGTATAAATTTTCTGAGGTTCATCTGTGTTGTAGCATAGATCAACACTTGATTTCTTTTTATCACCTAATAATATTCCATTTAGATCACATTTAATCCATTCATCAGCTGATTTGTTTTCCCTTTTTAAATATGGTGAAAATGCTTCTATAAACATTCATGTACATGCTTTAGTGTGGACATATGTTTGAAATTCTCTTGGGTATATACCTAGGCATGGAATTGCTGGGTCATACAGTCATAACTCTATATTCAATCAATGAATTGGCTTTCTCATCACCCATCAGTCTCTTATGAGCTTATTTGTTTGAGTTCATATGAGAGAGAGAGGGCTATCTGGCCCTACACCTCCAAAGCAAGAGTCCAAGTTCTCCTGGCCACCAGCCTTGTTTTCTGGAAGCTTTCACGGGCATATTGAAGATGATCATGTTGCCCACAAAATGCCCTTCATTAAAAAGTGACTTAAAGACTGTTTCCATGGAGATGTAGCAGCCAGATTTAGCTTTGCACAGAGATGCCCTTGAGTGCATGTCTGAGGAGGCTTTTCCAGATGCTGTGCTCTGCCTCCTTACAGAGGCAGGTGTGACCTAGAACATCCTGCTGTCATTTGTTACATAAAATGAGTGCAGTCACTTGCTTTCTCTCCCTGCCCTTGCCTTACCCTCTGAGTAGCTGCCGGGTGTTGCAACCACCCCCAATGTCGACTTCTTCCCCGTAAGCCAGAGTGTTGGGAGAGTTAGGCCTGTGGGAATGAGTGTTGGTCAGAACAGAGGCGAGGGATGGGGTGAGCTGGTGAGGACAACCCCCCCCCCCCCCGCGGTGGAGCATCAGGAGCCTGGAAAGCAGTGGAGGGCACAAGTGAGTCTGAATGGTGAGGTCCTGGAGCGCCCGGGACCATCGGACACCTGCTCACTCTCTAAGTTATGTTGTACTTATTTTTCATAATTTTTAATCATTTACTTAAAATAATAATATGTAAGGAAATGCAAGGAAGAAAACATAAATAAATCATCTGGCTCCAGAGATAAACATGTCTATTTTTTTTTCCAGGTGCATGTTTTTTCTTCAAGCAAGCAAAACTGTGCTGTAACATTTTACACACTTTGTATCCTGCTTATTTTGTTGTGAGCTTTTTCAGTGTGGTTCAAAAACACCATTTTAAGTGGCAGTATGTGCACTTTTGCACCTATCATTCAGAGGGCCGCTGTTCAAAAGATTTATTCTCCGTTCCCTGACTAGACCTGTTAGTTCTCCCCTATTATGGTGTCAGAAATGAAATTCGAACCTCTTTGTCCTCAGAGGGGGGGAAAAGGAGACTAACGAGGTTTGACACAAAAGACACACACACAGTAGGGGGCAAGTTACCACCAATGTAGTAATCCCTCTTGGCTCTTGTTGCCAGCCTAGCCTGACTTCAGCCTCCCTGACTCCGCACACCTCTCCCCACCCTCCCAGAGACCGAGTCTCTCCAGAGGTGCAACATGAGTCTGTCGTCTCTCAACTAGGCAACTCCCAGAGAAACATAAGTCTTCCTATTTAATGGTATCTGCTAAACACTGCTGTTCAACATACCTGTTGCCTTCAGCTATTGGCCAAACTGGAGAAGAGCTCTGGTCACTCCACGGTACTTTCCGTGGTGAGATGCAGCTCTGGAAGTATGAAAGCTCCCAACTGGTCACCTCCCCCTTGAGCAGGTTCTACTTGCCTCTTTTAATGGAGAATCTGGGGGAAAAGAGAAGAGAGAATCAAAAGAAGTATGTGGCAAGGAGACTGTTTGGAACTGGAGGGAAGTGTTACAAGACGTGGAAGGATCAGCTGCTAGAAGGGAGGCAGTGGGAAGGAGAGAAAGAAAGGGGATTTAAGAAAGGCTCCGACTTTGTGTTCCTTTCATGTCATTTGAGATTTACAAGGAAAAGAGTTATTTTGGAATTACTTTTAGTAGCATGGACTGGGTTTCTTCACAACATTTTGGTAGAAGCGAACCATGAAATTTTATAAATACCACTGAAGCAAATGAGTGGCAAAGGAGTCCATTACCAGACAGACAATAAGAGGCCAAAAGCAGGTGAGGTTTGAGGCTGGCTACTTTGTCAGGTGCCCCACAAGAAGGTAATAAAATCATCAAAGTAACATTAATATGCAAGTTTGGCCTATTCACATGCTTAAAAAGCTGGAACCAAATTCCTATCTCATCTCATTTTATCATCTTGTTACTTGTTTTGTTCCATTGTTCAAACATCCATGAGAGAAAACTCCCCCATTGATAATTGTCAGACCATGCATCAGCATGTATTAAGAGGTGTTTATAATTTCCTTTATCTACTCTCTTGTAGGTTTTATAGTGGAAGAAGTGGTGGTTTAAAAGTCAGAAGACCAAGGTTCTATTTGGTTCATTTCTGGTAGAATCTTAGAGTTAATTTCTCTTTCTGACTCTTAGTGCATAGGGGTTATGGGGTATGGAGTCAGGTAACCAGGGTTCAAATCTTGGTGCTGCCACTTACTAGCTGTATGGACTTGAGAATATGTAACTGTTCTGGATCTTAATGTCCTCATTTGCATATTAGAGATCTGTATTTCACGGGGTGGGGGGGATTATAAGGATTAAAGGAGATAATACACCCGAAATGTAACTATGCCAGTTATATAATAAGCACTAATATAAACTTTTTGTTATTTAACACAAGAAAGTAAGGTTAGATCATCTGAAATAATCATCACTTCCAGCTCTAACATCCCAGGATCAGGAAGCAAAGTAATTAATGTAGAAGCAAGGAGCAATGACTTTAGGATCAGAATTGTTTCAAATTCTGGTCCTACCAATTATAGGTTGTCCGAATTGGGCTCTTATCTTCTTTGAGTTTTCCATTGTTCACTTATAAAATGGGGATAAGTTATCCCTCCTATAATCCTTAAATCGGGCAAACATGACATGTGGCATATAATCAGACATAACTTAATTTTGTTTTCTATCATTCCTTTCAAATTTATTCTGTAGAAGATATGCTTAGCTTTCTGTTGGATGAAATCTGGTTAGCTTTTGTCAATGTTATGCTGAGTTTTAGGCCATAGAAAGTCTGAAGGTCACTTTAAGCCGAAAAACACAATCTCTCTTTGGTAATTAAAAATGACCAGTCCTAGATAACAAGCTATACCATGAACTTAAGTTAAATCTCCTCCCTTACCTGCAACTCAGTCTGAAGTTGAGGTAGCTATTTGGCCTCTTTCCTTTTTTTTTTTTTTTTAAATTTTTTTTTTTTTGGAGGGGGAGAGCCAAAGAACATGTGCACCTGAAGGGGGGGGGGGGGCAGGGCAGAGGGAGAAGCTGACTTTCCACTGAGCAGGGAGCCTTATGACACGGGGCTCCATGCCAGGACCCCGGGATCATGACCTGACCTGAAGGCAGATGCTTCATCAACTGAGGCACCCAGGCGCCCCACTGGCCTTTCTGTTTGTATTCACCATTTTCCTTTTCCTCTGGCATCTACTTCACTCCTCTCTTGGGTCCCATGAAGCAGGGGAGGGGATCAAAGGAAAAGGGGACATGTGGGTGCTGCTGTTTCTTTGGCATCTCTCATTTGCTGGAGAGCAATTACTGATATGTGGGCCATTTCCGTGGGTATCTTTGGGGCTCTCCTGTTGCCCCCTCTCATGTGCAGCCCTGTTTCTCAGACTCTGCATCCCCAGCTTCTGATTCTTTAGTGGTGCATGCCAACAGACTAGCTGGTGGTGGTGGGGCCCTCTGTGCCCACTAGGATGTTCTCTTTGTGTGGACCTCCACACATGACTGTCTCCCCAGTGGCATCTTCTGTGTGGTTGCCATCTTGTACGCAGGAACTCTCAACTCATCAAAAATCTCAGGGAACTGGATCTGATTTCAAAAGCTCCAGGTTTATGAGCGCTGCTGTCAAAGATGTCTATCAGCTCATTTCTCTGGGCTGCTAGATTCCCTGGGTGGGACTCAAATGCCAGATCCCTGCTGCCTGCAAACTCCAGAGGACAAAGCTGAAGACCTCTAAGTAGTCATACTTGAGGACTCCTTATTAAGCTTAAGTTGGGAGAGCAAGAACATTCCCTCTCTGTTGCCATGAAGGGGGCTCCCAGCACACCATGGACTTCAGAATCCTCCTCACAAAATCAGGATTCAGAATCTTCTCTCTCCTTCAACAACCTGGTATTTGATGTGTGCGAGTTGTCTAACTGTTACTTGGCTGCCAATTTTGAAACTTCCTCCTCATGGTGGGTCTAGCACTGTTTTGTATCTGATATTTACCATCTTGGCTTCTCAGTTAAAACTTCTGATTTTGACATTTTTTTAATTTTTTAAAAAATATTTTATTTATTTATTTATTTGACAGACAGAGATCACAAGCAGGCAGAGAGGCAGGCAGAGAGAGAGAGAGAGAGAGAAGCAGTCTCCCTGCTGAGCAGAGAGCCCGATGTGGGGCTCGATCCCAGGACCCCGAGATCATGACCTGAGCTGAAGGCAGAGGCTTAACCCACTGAGCCACCCAGGCGCCCCTTGACATTTTTTTTAAATATTTTTTTAAATTTATTTGACAGAGATCACAAGTAGGCAGAGGCAGGCAGAGAGAGAGAGAGAGAAAGGGCGGGGGGAAGCAGGCTCCCCGCTGAGCAGAGAGCCCAATGTGGGGCTCGATCCCAGGACTCTGGGATCACGACCTGAGCCAAAGGCAGAGTCTTTAACCCACTGAGCCACACAGGCACCCCTTAACATACTGTTTTACGTTCTTTTATTTTGGTGATGAAATAATCTATGGACAGTGCTTGCTACACAGAGTCATTCAGAAATGAGAAGCTCCCTTCCCACTTTCTTCCTTTTTAAAAATTCTATAATAAACTGTAATGGGCATGTAAGGGAAATGAGAATACATCCATTCAACAAATACTTATTGATTATTGACCAGTTTCTGCTCTGTGTGGTTTGTAATCTAGTGGGAGAGAAAGACTATCTTCTTCCATTAATAATACATTGCACACTGATGTGCAATTTATATAGCTCTCCACTGGACCCTGGACTCCTTGAGGGAAGGATATTCGGCAAAACACTTAATAAAGTTCTGTTGAGTTGAACTAACAATAATAGAGAATATTAACTGAGCCCCTGTTATGTACCAGAAACAGCATGTTTTACCAGATAGGATATTCCCCATTTGTTCTTCCATTTGACCTAGTCTCTCCTCTATCATACTCTGTTCCAGGAGACTAACCTATCTGGGCTCCTTTGCCCCCAGAGGTCTGGTTGGCCCTCACTGGACGGAGGTGGGAGAGTGATGCAGTAGAAGGGAGGAGAGTGAGGCCAGGGATTTACGCCTCTGGCTCTTTTCTTTCGGTAGCACATCGGGTTGGCGGTATTCCCTTACTAAGGAGGCCATAGAACCTGTTGAAGTGCACCTCTCTTCACAACTTTTTCTTTCCAGAATCTGGGTAACTGCTTTCTCTCATTGTCTTTTTGGATCTAGTGGTGATAAGAGCCACTAGGTACTATAAGACTCCTTCTGAGTTCCCTACGCATGCTCTTGCCGGTAAATATTTTAACAGCCAGGTCCCTGGGGCAGAGGAGGTAAGGGGAGAAAGCCCTGATGTGTAGCATTTGCCAGTTTCCATGGTGCAAATATCCTCACTGTGGCTGATATCAGAGTACTGATGGGATGTCATTGGGCATGAAGTTGGGAAAAGATCTACGATCGCATATGTTATATAACATTCCTACCACACAGATATAATAGATGTTACATATCTGCCAAAGAATTTATGACAAAATATAATAAAATAATTAGGAGTCAATGGATTTGAAGTATTTATTACATCTGTTCTAAAGATAATTTATTTAAATTTATACAATGTTGCTAGTAATGGCCATATTTGACAACTGGTGTGCTGAATGAACGTTCCTGAAAATGTAGTTTTACTGCTCATGAGCTGGCACCAACATACTACTCCCTGCTCTACCCTTGGATCTCCCAGAATTATTATTTTTTTAAAGGTTTATTTATTTATTTATTATAGAGAGAGAAGGAGAAAGGCAGAGAGAGTCGGAAGGAGATGGCAGGCTGAGCGTGGAGCATGACTCAGGGCTTGACCTCATAACCCTGAGCCAAAACCAAGAGTTGGATGCTTAACCCACTGTGCCACCCAAGAGCCCCTCCCAGAATTATCTCAATATGCTAGTATGGTGTGGCACTGCGGGAACCCTAATTCACTTCTGATCACTTTCATATTAAATTTATACAACAATTTTGTGCGTCAGGTGCTATTACCTGTATTTCAGAAATGAGGAACTTGAGGTTTAGAGAGATTAAGTAACTTGCCCTATGTTACACATGATATAAATTCTGGAACTGAAGGGTGCCTGGGTGGCTCAGTTGGTTGAGCATCTGACTCTTGATCTCGGCTCAGATCTCCATCTCACTGTTCGGAGTTTGAGCCCGCATGGGGATCCATGCTGGGCATGGAACCTACTTAGTGAAAAAAAAAGAAAATTCTGGACCTGAAATACAACTGCAGGCTGATTTCAAAGTTGGTGGTCTTTACCAGGATAGCAATACAAGGTGGAATGTTATATATTTATTTATTTATTTTAAGGATTTTATTTTTTTGTCAGAGAGAGAGAGCACAAGTAGGCAGAGTGGCAGGCAGTGGCAGAGAGAGAGGCAAGCTCTCCACTAAGCAAGGAGTCTGATGCAGGACTTGATCTCAAGACCCTGGGATTGTGACCTGAGCTGAAGGCAGCCACATAAACTACTGAGCCACTCAGGCATCTCATAAGGTGGAATGTTTTAAAGTGGTTTAAGAGTACTCAGAGTTGTAATGGAAGAAAAAAAGATCCATGGGGCTTGTACAAAGGGATATTGAAGAGAGGCAGAAAAGACCAAATACTGGAGGGTATGGCAAAGGCAGGGAAGTAAGAGTCTTCATGGATTTATGGAGCTATTTATGGAGTTTAGGGTGATAGTAATGGAAAGTTAATAACCAAGCATGGGGAGGTTAGCAGGTTATTTTGACATTGTAGAAAAAAACCTACCAAGTTTAGTCAGAAAAACATCTCTCAAACAACAAAGGCAAATGACCCTGAAAACAAATACCGAACCACAAATGTCAGAGAGTACTTCACTGTGGCATTTGAGTCCTAGAGGATGAAAAATAATCTTATTACTTCCTAAAAAAATGTAGGTATTGGGATATTGATAGGTTAACTTTCATTTATAAAGGTTATTTTTTTAAAGGTTTTTTTTATTTATTTGCCAGAGAGAGAGTGTAAGCAGGGAGAATGGAAGAGGGAGAAACGGGCTCCCCGCTGAGCAGGGAGCCTGATTCAGGACTTGATCTCAGGACCCTGAGATCATGACCCGAGCCAAAGGCAGTTGCTTAACCAACTGAGCCACCCAGGTACCCTTAGAAAGGTTATTTTAAGAGACAGTCGTTGTTAATGGACTTTTTTTTTTAACCTGTTCTCTGGACCCTGAACAACCAGAAATTTTACTTACCCCAAGACCTTGAGATACTGTCCTCCAAACCTCCTTTACTTGGAGAGTACTTACTTACCCTTAATGGTCAGCTCTGGTATAAAGAGCATTGGATCCAAATGGCAGATTGATCTCATGCCTTTATACCTGGAAACTGAGCCACTGACCTGCAGGCTGCCCTCCCACAATCCATGCACACTGGGCTTACCTCACTGGGGAGAGTCCTGTGCAGCCCATGGAGGGACAGGAGCATCTTGGAAGTTGTGGCCCCTTTGGCAGGGAGTGTTTTGGGGAAGGAAGAGGTCTATGAAATTTTAGAACATCAAAGCTGGAAAGGGTTTTTCTTTGGGCAACTGCCTCCTCAGGGGTCACTATAAATAATGATAGGCCAAGATTCTAGTATCTCTAAACTGGGCATACATCAATTATTTACCTGCCAACATCCACTCAGGTGAACCAAGAGATAAGTTTTCTTGTCTTTTAGCAAAAATGGTTTTAGCACACAGTGGTAACCGTGGTTATCTTGTAATGATCAGAAATCCTCACTGAGGGACGCCTGGGTGGCTCAGTGGGTTAAGCCGCTGCCTTCGGCTCGGGTCATGATCCCAGGGTCCTGGAATTGAGTCCCGCATCGGGCTCTCTGCTCCGCAGGGAGCCTGCTTCTCCCCTCCCCTCTCTGCCTGCCTCTCTGCCTGCTTGTGTGATCTCTGTCTGTCAAATAAATAAATAAAATCTTAAAAAAAAAAAAAAAAGAAACCCTCACTGATAGTTTGACTCTGGGTAACAAAAAATGAAAAAAATCATTAGGGATAAAATAATAGTAGTGGGACAAAATAAAAAGTACTAATAATTAAATAATGGGCAGGCATTTTTATGTTCTCATTTTATTGATGAGTGAGTTGAGACTCAGAAAACTGAATGAAATTTTGTAAACCAGTAAGTTGTCTAGACCCATAAGTGGGGTTGAGACTTAAATTCTGAGTGATTAATATGGAAAGTGAGTTCTTTAGTAATAGTTCAATAGTAAAGAACTATTGTTCAAATGTTATCATGAGGAGGAGGGGGCTTCTACATAGACCATAGGAATAAGGGGAGACTTCTTAATGGGAAAAATTAGAAAAGTAAATAAAACTGCAAGTAGGAGTCTAGATTGAACTAGATTCAAGTTTCTAAGAGTATCTAATAACTTAAAATCCCAATGTGTTGAACCACCCATGAGATCAATAAATTCTTTGACAGGCAGATCAGTAGTACCATGTGTTGTAGATGGAGCACTGGACAGGGAACCAGGAGAGCTGGATCTGGCCCAAGGGGCTAGGTCATAGTTGGGAAAGTCATTCCCCAACTGGACACCTAGCTGGACCTCTCTCTCCAGTCATGTAGGCGGACTTCTTGCTATAGCCAGTTTCCCAGGGAGTAAATTCTGTCAGGTCTCTCAAGGGCTAGCCCCAGAACTGACACAGCATTGCTCTTGCCATATTCCATTCACCAAAGTAAATCACAAGGCCAGTTTAGATGCAAGGGGACAGCAGATAGACTATCTGTTGATGGGGGCATGGGTAGCATGAGCATACAGGAGTGGAGGAAGTGTGGCAGCCAGGTTTGGAGACCAGCGACTACACATCATGAGCAAAGAGTTCCAAGGTCAAGTTTGGGAAATCTGGATTAAACACAATTTAGAAAGTTTTCTTAACAGTAAGACTTAGACTTGTTACATGCTAATTGAAGTGCCAAGAAAGATATAAAATTGGTATCAAGTGTGAGAGGAAGTAAAGGGACATGTATAACTATTGCTTTCTAGCTTAACTTTGCCCTTCCTGACCTTCTTACATAGATTAATACGAAAGAAGCAGATAAAAACGTAACTAACAAGAAATATTTATGGTTAAACTGGTTACCACAGACAATCTCAGTCTTCATGAGATGTATAATGTCTTCAGGAAGTTGTGAAGGACCCCAGCCAGCTTCAGTATTTTCTCTATCCTTCATTGGAAACAGCCACTTTTCTTGCTAATTAAAGTCACCATCAACACAGATTGAGATTCTAGACTTGTTGCTGAGGAAAAATCTATCTCATTGCTAATTAAAATGATTTCTTCCTGCCTTCAGAATCAGGTTTTTTAATGAGTTCCAATTAGCTGTGGGAAGATAATGAATTCGGGGATGACTTCTCAATTCTTTGGCTCATATCAAGCAACAAGTGTTGTTTTCTTGTTTGTCTGGTCAACTATAAAGCGCAAAAATGACCCACACAGATGACTGATGCCCTGGAGAGATGTGGAAGCCATCTGGTGTGGAGGGACAGAAACAGGCCACTGTGAATTCCTGCCCTACTTACACAAGTTGCCTAAAGTCTCTGATCCTCAGTTTGCTCATCTCTAAAATGGGGATAAAAATATCTAAATTACAAGGTTTTGGGAGAAATGAAATGTGATGTTGTGTGTCTACCTTTGGTTCCAACCATTCACTCCACCAACATTTAGTTACTGAGGACCTGACAAGGGGCAGGCAGTGGGCAATGTATAGAAAATCTCCTGTAAAGGGACTGATCCAGGACACTCTCTCCCGCCTTCTGCTTAGATGGCCGACAAGATGGAGGAAACTCCAGTGGCCGCATCACAACCATGAGAAACACCTGAGGACAGAAGCCCCTGTTAAGGAACTGCGACAGAGAGACTGGACAGGAGACTATGGCATCAAGAATATTTTTAGAATTGTTGAGTCACTATATTGTATAATTCTACAGTTACAGAATGGAATTACTATATTGTACATCCGAAATTAGGGTAGTGCTGTATGTTGACTAAACTGGAATTAAAAAACTTAACTGAAAAAAATATTTTTAGAGATGAGAAATACCACTGCGTCTGCGTATGGCGGTAAGCCAGCAAGAGGGGGAGAGGATGGGGAGGGGGAGCAGGGCTGTAATGACAATAGCCCATGAAAAGGCAAGTGTGTCTGTTGATGAGCTTCCCTTTAACAGACCTGCAGAGGGTGTAGGGCACTTGCCAAAAATTCCTCCAACAGCTCTGACATCCCCTTGCTCTTTTCGTCCTTTGTCCTTTTCTCCATGAACTAAAGGCTCCCTTCCCAAATTCATTCCCCACAACTGCCACAGGGCAAACGTTCAAAAACCAAATCTGGTCTTAAAAGACAAAGTAGCTCCCCATCGGCCTGGGGATGAAAGCCACACTCACTCACCTGGCACATAAGACATTCTCTTTCTGGCCTTTCTTTCCAGCTTCTTCAACGTTTCATCAAGCATTCTGCGCAGCTGCCAAGTCTGGCTCCCGGAATTTCCCTAACAGTGCCCTCTCTTTCCCACCTCTGCTTCTCTTCAGGCTTCCCCACCTTTTCTGGTATCCTCCTTCCTTTCTCTTCCACAGGCATACTTCAGAGGCACAGCTCAAACGCTTTCCTGACGCCTCCAGTGAGAATCCATCCTTCTTTCCTCATTCTCACAGCAGTGGCTGTTCAGCTCCCAGCACGGTGCTCCGCCCCCCAGGCAGGTGACACAGCTTTGCCCACTGGCCCTTCCCACTGGATTGTAGGCTCTTGAGGTCAGGGCCCATGACCGACTCAGTTTGGTAGTCTTGTTCCTCTCCACTCAGCTCGATAAATATTTGTTGAATGAACGAATTGTTGCTTTCAGGACCAGGCCTCCCACTTCCTGCTGCCTCTTTATCTCCCCTTCCCTTGGGGTCTGGAAAGAGTAGCCCCATTCCCTGAGGGCCTACCCCTCTTCAATTCCCCCCAGCTGGAACTGGCTCTCCACCCCAACCCAGGCTCCTGCTGCAGCTCCTCTTTCATTTCCCCGAGCTGCCCGGCAGACTTCCAGAACACTTCTTGATTAAGTTGATGGGCGTTTATGGGTCAGAAGTGAATGGGGGAGGGTCCATGGCTCACTGTGTCCTCTTGGCAGTGGGAAGGAGAGGGTTGTTTGGGTTTATGTGGTATGTTCTGACCTCTCTGGATTCCATGATAGTGTCCATTTTTTTCATGACAATGTTCCTCGTCCACCACAGGGACATATGCCCAGTGAGCACTTGTGTCTGAAATCAAAGCTGTCTGGTCTCTCTAGGCTTGGCGGAGGCTGCAGTACTTCCTGGCTGCCAGTCTCACCTCTAAAACCTCCACTGAGCCTCTGCGTATCCTCTGTTGGCTTCTGGCTGGGGTGGGATGGGATGTGGGGCAGGGCCCATCCTTCTTTACTGGGTCACCCCTCACAACAGATCTCAGGGTGGGAAAGCTGGCTCTCAGACTCAGGTAGGTCTGCTTTCCCTTCTCAGGGCCCAGTGGGAGCTCCTGGCTTCTTCCAATATATCTTATCCCATGGAAAGAGAGGGCAGCCTAGGAGTGATGAGCCTTCTTTGACTCTTTCTGACCATGCTGTACCTTGAGCTTTACTTTGATGTGGCCAATCCCCAAATTCTTATGGATATAATGGGGTGCCTGGCCCACCAAGAGACCTCCTCCCAGGATTCCAAATAGGTGGGCCAATTAGTGTCCAAATTGTTCCCTTCAACTTGGCAGAGTTGCAGCTGAGGGAGAGGAATAGAGTATAGTCTTATTGTCCAACCTTTCATCTCTGTTTCTTCTGTTTCTAGTTCACCTCCTGTCTTCAATAGCCTTGGATTAGATGGGGTGGGCTTTTCTTTGACTTTTATTTTGTATACTTTCCTTTCTGCCTCTAGTTTCTTTTTTTGAATACATTATTTTTCTGTGAAACAGGTTAGACTATTTATTGAGAGAGAGAGAGAGAGAGAGAGCATGCAAGCAGGAGTGGGAATGGGGACAGAGAGAGGGAGAGAACTTAAGCAGGCTCATGCTCAGTACAGAGGCTGACAAAGTGCTTGTTCTCATACCTTGAGATCATGACCTGAGCAGAAAACAAGAGTTGGAGGTTTAACTGACTGAGCCACCCAGGCACCTGTCTGCCTCTAGTTTTTTTTTTTTAATACAGTCTGTTTTTTAAGATTTTATTTATTTATTTGGCAGAGAGAGAGAGAGAGAAAGAACATAGCAGTGGGGGAGAGGCAGAGTCAGAGGGAGAAGCAGGCTCCCCACTGAGCAGAGAACATGATGTGGGGCTCCATCCCAGGACTCTGGGATCATGACCCCACCTGAAGGCAGATGCTCAACTGACTGAGCCACCCAGGTGTCTTGCCTCTAGTTTTAAGGCCCTCTTCTTTATACCATGGGGAAAATGCTGTATCAGGCTGGTATGTAAAATGAGAACAAAAGAAATGTTGACTTTAAACCCATTTTGCCTTGTTTTAAAATGTCAGTTTTATGATTATGACCATAATAAAGGTCATGATTTTGACCTTTCTTTATATTCCTTCCTTAAGAATCCAATTTTCCTTCTGTCAATCCCATTCCCCAACTTCTGCCAAGAAAGGTGAGTAACTTGGCTAAGGAGAAGGGCAGCTTATGTGGATGTAAATCTACATTTATGTTTTCCAAATATTTCCTCAAGTACTTTTGACTAAAGAACCCTAATTTATATAAGCAGCATGATACACACTTCACAATTTGCTTGTGGATAATTTCATCTTTCCTTTTTGCCAAGGCCTTTCCAAGAATTATCCAAAAGGGAGTTGAAGCCAGAGAATAAAGAGAGACAGATGGGACCATCACCTTGGCAGTGAGTGGAAACAGGAGATTCAGGTCAGGTTTGGTGAGCAGAAGCTAAACCCTCCTCATGATGCATCAAGTGAATTCAAGATGGCACCCAGGTGTCATCTGTGGAGATTTTGGGAAGTAGGGCAGGCGAGAATTCTACCACTGAACCACCAATGCAGATTTTGGGAAGTAGGGGCAAGAGATGTGACAACTCTAGATCATTGGATACAGGACTGTTTTTGAGCTCACCAAAACATGATTAGGATACAAGGTAGGTTGAAGGTTCAGAAAGAATGCATTAAAATGGTAATAAAGAATTTGAGCCCTCACATTTCTCTCATATGAGGCTGGATTTGTTGCCCTTTAAATCAGTTGCTCTCTCTTTTTCCATATTTTGGATGTGAGAAATCCTAGACATTTATCATCAAGTTTGGAAGGAAGTAGCAGGAGCCTGAGATAATCAAGAGACCAATAAAAAGACATAATGTGGAGATTAGAAGGTTCTTTAGGATGTTCTTGAGCCTAGGGCCCTACCCTGGATCAGCTAATCAGAATGAAGTAAAAAGAGAAAATGCCGGCATTGGGTTTCTCACTGTTGGAGAGGGAGTTTATAGACAAGCAAGGGGAGAAGGCTGGAATAATCCATGTGGTAATGGATAAGAATGGAGACATCAGTATGAACTCATCCTTAGCTTAATATAGATACAGATGGTTACATTTAGAAATATTGTAGGTATGTGTATATGTACAATATATACACATTTATTCCCCTGTTCTGCCAGCCCGAGAAATGACACCTTAGTAGCTGTGAGCACATTTAGCTCCAAGATCTGTTTCTAATATTATTCTCCAATAAAAGGAACCAGGGTGCCTCGCAAAAATGGCTCATTTTAGGATTCAGGCAGAAAATATACATGATGAGCCTGAGCCTCTTATAGAGCCAGAAAGAAAGGAAGAACTCGAAACCAAGAGCAACAAAAAATCCACAGTAATGGGAGTATGACAAAGGAACACAGGAGACAAATGAAAGAGTTCTCTATGGCCAAAGCTGAACTGAAATAACAAAATAAAGTAGTATTGAATGATAACCCAAATTATAAAATATTCCTAAATCCTTGCCGATATAAACAAATAATTGAATAAATACAATGGAAAAGAAGAGATAAATCTCCCATACTGCTTTGCCATCAAGGACTCGAAAGCCACCTCCTACTCATTAAGGGTGGGCTAGGCTCAGGGACACCTTTCTAAAGAATCCAGTGTGAACAGGAGCGTAAAGATAGAACTTTACAGAGAAAAACTTGAAGAGGAGTTACCTCAGCCAGGTGGACATGGTTCACACCCACTGTGATTAAGTCACATTGCCTTGATATGATGTGATGAGAATGGCACTTGAAAGTTCTGTGGTTTTCCTTCCTCAGACTTCATCCAAGTAAGGGAAAACAGATCCTACATGAGGAACATTCTATTAAATATCTGACCCGCACTTCCCTAAACTGTCAAGGTCATCAAAAACAAGGGAAGTCTGAGAAACTGTCACAGCCAAGAGGACTGAGGAGACATGATGACTAAGAATAATATAGTGTCCTCATTGGAATCCAGGAGGAGAAATAGGTAAAAACTAAGGAAATCTGAAGAGACTATGGACTTTGGTTAATAACCCATTATAAACATTGCTTCAATTAATCAGGACTACTTAGCAATAGAAGAAATTGGTTGGGGAATATATGGAAATCCTCTGTACTATTTTGTACTTTTCCTATAAATCCATTCTTTTGTTTTAAAGATTTATTCGTTTATTTGAGAGAAAGAGAGAGAGAGGAAGAGAGGGAAGGAGAGAGGAGGGGCAGGGGGAAAGAATCTCAAGCAGACGCCCCACAGATCATGGGGCCTGATTCAGGGCTTGATCTCACGACCCTGAGATCATGACCTGACCTGAAATCAAGAGTCAGATGCCCAGTTACCAAGCCACCTGGGGGCGCACCTAAAACTGTTCTAAAATAGCTTATTGGGATACCTGAGTGGCTCAGTTAAGTGTCTGTCTTCTGCTCAGGTCATGATCCCAGGGTCCTGGGATCGAGCTGTGGATTGAGCTCCCTGCTCAGCGGGGAGTCTGCTTCTCCCTCTGCCTGCTGCTCCCCCTGCTTGTATTCTCTGATTAATAAATAAAATCTTTTTAAAAATTAAAAAATAAATAGTTTATTTAAAAGTGACTGACTCTGCAACACATGGCATGGTGGGAAAAACATTTCTGATAAACAGGCATCATTTTTTGTCTCTCATGTCATTAAAAAAAGTTCATTTAACTATTTAAATAGTTAAAATAAACAAGTTTATTATTTATGTATTTATCTGGGAGACAGAGAGCACGTGTGCAAGAGAGCATGGGGTGAGGGGAAGTGGGGGCAAAAGGAGAGGGAGAAGCAGGCTCCCTGCTGAGCGAGGCGCCCAACACTGGGCTGATCCCAGACCCCTGGAATCCCAAAGGCAGCCTCAACTGAGCCAGGTGCTCCTAGTTCATCCACTCTTAGATGCCTTCCTTTCCTTGTTTTTTGTCCCTCAGTTCTGGTCATGTTCTTTGATAAGCTTATTCCTGCATTTATCTTCGCTGAGAGGTTCTTTCCTGGTAATATCTTTGCCTTCTGACAAAGTGACTCATTCCTGATATGGGGCAGGGGGACAGTTTACCCAGTTAGGAGGCAGATGGCTACTGCTTGTCCATTGGACTGGCCTTCTGGCCCTCTCCTGGTAATCACTGCTCCAAATCAGACCCTTAGTTAACAGTCACAGAGCCTATCTGGAGTAGCCATAATGGACACTGAACAAGAGAAGCTGAAGCCTGAACTTGAGACCCAGCTCTGTCCAACATGTGAACTTGGGGGACACTCCCCCTTTCCCTAAATTCTAATTTATTCAACTCTAAAATGGGAGGGGAGTGGCCTTGTCTTTTTCACAGTGGGTGAGGATCAGTGAAGAAACGTAATAATATCAGCTAACACTTGCTGGAAATCACCTGGCATGGCTTATGCATTCGTGTATAATTTTTTTAATAGTTTTTATAGTTTTAAAAAAATATTTTATTTATTTATTTGACAGACAGAGACCACACGTAGACAGAGAGGCAGGCAGAGAGAGAGGGGGAAGCAGGCTCCCCGCCGAGCAGAGAGCCTGATGTAGGGCTCGATCCCAGGACCCTGGGATCATGACACCAGCTGAAGACAGAGGCTTTAACCCACTGAGCCACCCAGGCGCCCCAATAGTTTTTATAGTTTTTATAGTTCGCTTTTTTTTTTTTTTTAATAGTTTTCTCCTCACAGCGGATGCTACTATTAGGTATTGGTGAGAACCTTTGGCCTTGGATATGTCAAGGCTTTTGTCAAAGGTCATATGGCTAGTAAAGCACAGAGGCAGAATTTGAACCCAGGTCTGCTGGTCTCAAGTCAGTGTTCTTACCTGTGAAGTTGGATTGTTACTTTGCAGTCCTTAGAGGTGCATTCCAAGGACTGCCTCCTCGGTTAGTTTCAGTGATCAGTTCTGGATTTAAACACGGATCAAGTATTTTGTATAGAGGCCTTTTGCAGGCGCCCCTCCCCCCACACTGGAGTATGAACAGACTGACTGGGGCCACCAAGTTATTTGCTTATTCAGAGAGATATTTCTAGTCTCCTTTTCCACTATTTGCTCTTTTGTTTTTACCACTATAGTTAGTAACTCACTTTCTTGATTTTAATGAATTTTTTCACAACGTCCCTTTCTTCACAGTTGATTCAGTTTTGCAAACTAGCGCGCCTTACACTTTAACCTGCGTGGGATCACTGGGGAATTTCGTCAAAATGCAGGTTCTAATTCAGTAGGTCTAGGAGAGCACCTATAATTCTGTATTTCCAACAAGCTCCTCACCCAGCTCACAGAGAGCCTCCTTGGACATTTCCCTTTCCAAACCAATGTTGGGGTGGACTAGCTCTTGTGGTCCTTATTAGGATTGCAAGGTACCTTCGACAAAAACCATCAGGAAACTTTGAAAAAACAAGCTTTAATACTCACCTGTCCTGGAGGGTGCAGAACGGGAGGGTGGTGGGAGGCACCCTGGGAGCTGGTGAGGAGGGAGGGAGGGAGATAGGGTGGAGTGCCTAGAGTTTTGTGGGCTCACTCTTTTTTTCTTTTTTTTTTAAGATTTTATTTATTTATTTGACAGACAGAGATCATAAGTAGGCAGAGAGGCAGGCAGAGAGAGAGAGAGGAAGGGAAGCAGGCTTCCTGCTGAGCAGAGAGCCCCATGCGGGACTCGATCCCAGGACCCTGAGATCATGACCTGAGCTGAAGGTAGAGGCTTTAACCCACTGAGCCACCCAGACGCCCCAACGGGCTCACTCTTTACTGGTCCATTCAAAAGGCAGGAGCAGAAATAAAAGCTCCCGAAAGCTTCTGTGGAAATGTTGGAGTCTTTCAAACAAAGGAAGTTAGGGGGCGGGGCCTGGTCTTTATCTAGTCTCCGGAGCTGGTAATGGGTTTACTGGAGACAGTTGTCCCTGAAGTGCTGCCTTGGCAGTTCAAACCTTAAAGCCAGGCACTTGACTCAGCAATGCCAGAGAAGACACTCAGTATTGCCATCCAGGTTCTTCCCAGGGTGTGAGAAAGGGGGCAAATCCTGAGCAGGTGTATGTCTGACTCCTAGATGTCAAGATCGCTACTACTAGGTTTATATGTCTTTAGAAGACAGGCTGTGCCCTGTAATTTATGTTTTTATTCCAGCATCTAAATAGAGCCTGGCTCCAAGCAGGAATTTATTGTTTGCTGACAATAAGGAATGGCAACTAGATAAATAATACAAAATGCTAGCTTCTTTACGAATGTTTTCCTCGTAGGGCATTTAAAATTAAGCAACTGTTAGCCTTTCTTTGCATGAAATGTTGGCTTTCCATGTATTTACTCCAATTTTTAATGTGTTTATTGACCCAAGTTTAAAAACAGGACATACATTCCTTTAACTTTATACTCTGAAGAATTTAAAATAGTCAAAATCAAACCACCAGTTGTTAAGGAGAAGGACTATGGACTTGAAACCAGATTTAGTGACTGTAGTTAATTAAGATGAGTAACACTGTAAAAAGAAACTCGTTTGGAAGGACCCTGGGGAGAGATTTCTTTCTTGGGGGTGGGGAAGGCACAGGGTTATTCATACCAGAACTGCCAGCTGAAAAAACAAGGGGGCACACAGAGTTTCTACAGAAAGGTTACTAAGACTATCAATGAAAAGGTGGGACCCACGAAAAAACCAAACAATTCATTTGGGATACCACTCTTTAATTTGTTGGTGTTACATTTTTGTTGAATTGAAATCAACTCTTCTTTCTGAGGGACCCTAATCTCATTTCAAAGAAAAAGTTAATTGTAACTTGTTATCTAGAGCTATAAGAAATTTGACAATTTTAATGTACCCTTAAAAATAAAATACTTTTTTTCCCTTCTCCTTGCAGATGAAAGCAGAGTCAATTGCTTTTTGCTAAAATGAAGCCTGTTCTCTGTGTTTCTCTCATTGTTTGGACGTCAGCTTTCTACTGTGCGGTGTTCACCCAGGTCTTCCGTTTGAAGCCTGGAAGAGCAGATTTACCTGAGACAATTGTCCAGATAAGATGGGGAACAGAAGCAAGAAGACAGGCCTTAGACCTGAGAGTGGGAGAGAACTCGTGTCTCTCTCAGTCCTGGCTTTTTTGGCTTTAAGTAGTTGGGACCAGTGCTGTCGTACTGACGTGTATTAGTTGTGAAACATGCTGCAAATCAGTTACCCTTTATATCTTTTTTCCTCATCTGCAAGAATACCTCACAATTTTAATGCCATTTGTGGGAATTATTTTAGGCCAAAAAGAAATTATTTTGGTATAGAAAAAAGACCAAGCATCATACCTTGTATAAGCCATGGGTCATCAGGGCATGCTAAGTTTACATAGAATCTTAAGATATTCAAATACAAGACCAACACATTAAATTCAAGATTTAGATTTCTCCTTCTGAAGATGTGGGCCAGGCTTTGGAACCTGAAAATGTCTATGTTCACTTTGGGGAAGAGCTGTTTGCTCTTTGGTTGCTTTACTCTAATTGAGAGCTTTGGTTAACATACTGGTCATCTTTAGTAGATCCGAGGTGCCGGTTTCAAATTTTGCTAGCTGTCTCAGTGGGCTGAAGAGGGTCTGTGCATTGGTTCACGTGACTCTGAAACTAGAACTTGTGAGGAGAAGCTAGGAGATGGCCTAGAGAAGGAATTTTCATCAGTGGCACGCCATCCTTAGGAGAGAAATTCCCAGGAGCTGGCTGAATGCAGGTCAGGCGTTGCTTCTCAAGCTGTGACCATGAGAAGGAGGGTGGGGAGAGCAAGAAGAGTGGGGCAGTTCAGCAGGACCCCCTATACCCTGCCTGAGCTGCTCTTTGGGGCCACTGCTTTCCCTTGGATAGGCTCCGGGTGCCCTACTCCTTTCCCTGCCCACACTTTTCCCTACAATCCGGGCTTCCGACTTGAGGTGCCTTCGCCTGTTTCTGAGGAAATGGGAGAAAGTTGCCCACCATCTCTGACACGATCCCACTGAAAAGGGTGGGGTACAGAACCACCCACCATGTTCTGGGTGGAGGGAGGAGGGGAGCAGTTTCATGATGGCAGTCGTGCCTTCTGAGATGTCCCTAAGGGAAAGGTAGGTCACAGAGAGCAACTAGTGGGGTAATGAGAGCTGGCAGTCCAGACCCATGGACGACATTGTGCCCTGAGCACCTCCGAGCTTCTGGGTCTGCTTGTGCCGGGAAAGCTGGTGGTCCTTTGCAGGGGTTTCTTAGCTTGGTCCTACATTGAGGCACTGGCATTCTGTCACTGGATATTTTAGTCTCAGAATATCTACAAAGACCATACATAGACCATACCAAGATCCTCTGAGTTTCAGAGATGTGTGGTCCACTTCCAGTTTTTTGGGACTTCTAGACCTCATGTTTTAGAATAGTTACAGAAGGGAACAAAAAGTCAAAAACTCCTCTAGCTTCCCCCACCCTGAGTAAACATACCCATTACTGGGGTGAGTCTGGCTTTTGTGTAGCGCTACCACTAATACAAAGGCTGGTGAGACCGTGTCAGTGTTAAAAATTGAGTAATTATTAAAAGTTGAGGCCTGCATTGGGCTTGTAGCCTCAGCTAATGCCTTTCATTCTTTTTCTTTCTTAAAAAATTTTTTAAAGATTTATTTGACAGAGAGAGAGAGAGAGTACAAGCAAGGGGAGCAGCAAAGGGAAAAGGAGAAGCTGCCGCTGAGCAGGGTGCCCTATGGGGGACTCGATCCCAGGGCTCTGAGATCCTGAACGCTTAACCCACTGAGCCACCAAGGTACCCCCAGTCAATGCCTTCTTACGCTGTCTCCGCTCACCGCTGCCAAGCCCAGGGAGAGCGACAGGACACCTGGTGGAGACTCCCATGGGCCCCCAGTGATGGCCAGACTTCTATGACCAAGCCTCATTTCCCAAATGACTGACCTGATTATGTGACAGTTTATGGGGAAGCAAAACATACTCTGTAGCAATTGCTTTAACGGCGAAATTCACTCCTTCCAAAGAAGGAATTTGTTTTGGTCCTTCAGCTGTCAGACCTATGCCGTCTAAATGTCAATAAGACAAGGCATATGTTTAGCCTCGTGGGAAGAATTTAGAATATTATCTGGCAGATTCAGGTTCCTAAACCTGACATTTCTGGCATGTTCAGATCTGTGGAGCTGGTATATTTTGTGGCCCGGGGTACATGAATAATGACATCTCCTCTCTAATTTGTGTCCTTTTTTTTTGCACTGTAGGTATTAGATAAGAAAAATTTTTTTTCTATATTTTTAGTATGTCCTGGAATCTCACAATTTTGAAACTGGGGAATAGATTTTTTTTCCCACATAGATGTGAGGGTCTTAAAAAAAAACCTATCTTTTTTCTTTTTTAAAAATTTTATATATTTACTTGATGGAGAGAGACAGAGCACAGGCAGGGGGAGCAGGAGAAGGAGAAGCAGGCTCCCCACCGAGCAGGGAGCCTAACACAGGGCTCAATCCCAGAACCCTGGATCACGCCCTGAGCCAGAGGCAGATGCTCAACCAACTGAGCCACCCAGGCATCCCTAAAAAACTTAGATTTTATTTTATTTTGTAATTATTTAAATTTCTAAATTTTTAATTAACATATAATGTATTATTAGCCCCAGGGGTACAGGCCTGTGAATTGCCAGATTTACACACTTCACAGCACTCACCATAGCACATACCTTCCCCAGTGTCCATAACCCACCCACCCTCTCACTACCCTCCTCCCCCTTGGCAACCCTCAGTTTGTTTTGTGAGATTAAGAGTTTCTTATAAAAAACCTGTCTTTTAATACATTGTTCACTCTTGGCCAAATCCTGATGAAAAGCAGGCAAGATAGTAACCAAAGTTA
Source organism: Taxidea taxus jeffersonii (assembly GCA_003697995.1). Taxonomy (NCBI): domain Eukaryota; kingdom Metazoa; phylum Chordata; class Mammalia; order Carnivora; family Mustelidae; genus Taxidea; species Taxidea taxus. The sequence goes on along the minus strand of RCUC01147552.1, from coordinate 50,962 downwards.
AAAATATGAAAAAGCACCACTTGGGGCTCCTCTCAGCACTGCCTGGGCTTCTCAGAGCAAACCTCCTCTAACTACACTTTAGTTCTGAAATCAGACAAATTTGATAAAAATAGAAATGGATGATTCTGTTCTTTATGAAGCAAGACAAATTATGCTTTGGGAGAAAATAATTTGCTATAAAGTAGAAAATGTTTTAATATTTATATCTCATAACAAAACCATGACACGTTTATAAACACTCTATCAGGCATTCTTACAATGGGGCCACCGCTGACAACCAGAAACGCAATAAATATGCACAGACACACTGAGTATGAAATATACATCTTGATTTTTATAATTGTGTGTGCTTTATTTTTTACACAAATGGAATGGAAGTGTCGAATATTTACACTTAACAGGAGTGTAAGCTGTGCAGTGTCTCTGTAAACTCCAGCCCAGGCAAGGAGAATTTCCCCCTCCCTCTCCTCCTGCACTACGGCTCGATGGAGAAACATCCTGTCAGAGAGAAGCACGAAACTGTCATATCGAAAGGATCTAACAGGTACAGCCTGGTGCACTCAGAATTTAAGACACACTTAGGAAACACAAATTCCGAAAGGAGAGGAGAAAAGTTTGCCATCCCATCGGGAGTCAACCTTGCCATTTGGTTGTCTGTCCTCACGAGTTGCTAGGGAGATTCTGTATTCCGTCTTATAGGCGATCTTTGTCTAACTCATCTACCTGTCTTAGCTTGTCCTCAGCTGCTACAAGAAACTGCACAGCTGTACAAGAAATGATTTCCAAAGCACAGTTTTCAGTGAGGAAGGATATTTACAGACTGGAGTGTGTGTGTGGGTTTCCATCCACATTCATTCATACCCAATGCAGTATGTGTATACAGGATATACATACCACATAGACCATACATACACACAGAAGTAAAATGCATATCCACAGAATTCTGTAGGGAGATCTCTGGCAAATCAGTTGTCGGCATGTCACTCCACATGCTTTCAGAGAAATGTTCCCGTTTCCCCCCGGGAGTGACAAATGACCACAATAAGCTTGGGAACTAGCCCGAGTCCTTGCCCTAAATACTTTTGTAGGAATTTAGGCAGGACCAAGACAGGAAAAAAAGAGATGTTATTTTACCAGCAGTCCGTTCAGTCTCACCAGAGCAATCACCAGCTGAAAAGCAGAGGGGGCTTCACATGAAAATGGAGGGGAAAAAAAAGCTTGTAAGTGGGAAAAAATGTCTCTCTCCAAACCAAGGTGATGGCATGGCTTCAATGAAAAGAATGAGGTTTGCTGTCAGAATGATTTCGGGGCCAGAGTCTGCCTTTGTAGAGAGGAAGTGTCCTCAGAGCCACGGGATGGTGCTGGGAGTAGGCTCACTGCGGACCAGCCTTCAGGCAGAGAGGCACCCAGGTGCCGTGGGACCCAGAGCACGTGCATCGACACTGCGAGGGCAGCGGTGCAGGCTGGCTCGGTGAGGCATGCTGGAGCTGGCTCCAGTCTGGGGCCTCATGCTCAGCTTTGCTTTCTGGGCTGTGTAAGTGAAACGGTGACCCACAGGAACTGTGTCATCGGTCCAATGTATGGACTTGCTGTCCGAATCAGCCATGAGCCCTTGTAGGACAGAAAAATTTCAGAGTGGGGTATGGGCAAGGAGAGGTTCAGAGGTGCGAGGAAGAGAAAAAAGACAGGAAAAGAGGGGGAAAGGGAAGAGAGACTAAAGGGGGTAGAGAGACAGAAGAGTGAAGGGGAGGGAGAAACGAGAGACCACAGAAGGAACGCAACACTCCGGGTAGACAGGCCAGTAGGAGAAAAGGAGAGGTGCACAGAGAGAGATGGAATGAGACAGAAATGGAAGGGGGAGAGCAGAGGAAAAGAAGGAGGGAAAACCAGAGGTGAGAGCCAGAGGGGTGGAGAACTTTTCCCTGGCTCAGAGTCTGGAAGGGCTGGCAGTAGGATCTAAGACAGCTCACAGGCACCTGAGTGCGGCTTCATAAAGATGGGCTCACTGAGCATACGGAGCCAAGCCAAGAACTTGGGGCTGAGGGGGCGAGGGCAGGGAGAGGCCGGCAAAGAAATGGCCAACAGATCCCATGGGAGGAGAGCAGAAAATAAATGCCCCTGCAATTAGCTGACAAGTGCGATTTTGATTTTGGTAAAGCTGAGACCCCCGTGGTGCTACACATTGTACCAGAGCATGAAAAATAGCACCAGTGACACGATCTGGCACTTTTCCGAAAGGGCCCAGCATGGGAAGGTGACATTGCGCCCCCAGCAAGCCTTCAGATTGGAGAGAGCTCCGGACAAAGTTTGCAGTGTTAGCACCGGTCTGGCCCCAGGCTCCAAGTGCATTTGCACCAGATGTAATCTGGGTAACTTTCCTGCCATATCCGTACAATCATCAGATTTGCTGCAAAATACACCAGTTCGCTGGAGCCCTAGAGACCTCAACATTGGGAAGCGCAAGACAACACAACAAATGGAGGTGTAAATTCTATAGGAAAAGACCCTCTCACCAATTTGCTTGGTGATTCTTCAAGCAAATATATATGTATATATATATTTATATAAATCTACATAAAAAAATCAGTGCAAATGCCAATTCTAATCTGGAAGCATCTACACTAGGAAAATAAATAATTATATTACTACAAAACCAAGGGTTGGTGGTTCAATTTGATTGTACTCAGCCACAGCAATACTTAATATTAAATGGAAAGCACATCACACGACCCGCGGAAACATCTACTCATTAATGACAGTCCTTTAAATAAATGGTTGCATGCTCAGTTGAGAAACCAAAGAAGTTAGTATGGTGGCCTAAAAATAGAGCTGGGATCAGGAATGGCATTCTGGTGGCAGAAAAGTTCTGGCAGCAATATTGATGAAAGTAGGCCTTGACCTGAAACTGGCGAATTGCAGCCACGGACATACCTTTAACATTTTGAGCACTCTGAGGAAGTCCCCGCAGATTTAACTTTCATCAGAGGGAAAATGCATTGCTAGCCCTTCCGTTGGCAAAGGCAGCCTCAAGACTATAGGTAGATGAATAATTTTGCATTTCTGTGTTTGTTTTGGTGACTGCAGCGAGGCAGATGGTGGTAGTTAGCATAAGATGAACAACACTTGGTTTTGGAAAGAGACCCTCATTCTGAGCTCCGATGTTCTTAGTGGGAAGAAGCCCCATCACTGCTGATGGCTCTATCTCTCGCTCTCCCATCCCAGCCTGCATGCTGGTTTGCTGCACAGTGTGGCAGAATCCCTGCCAGGTCTGGATGTACCCCAGAAATAAGGCGATGGGGCTTAGTCTGGGCAGGCATAGAACCCAGAGTTGAGTGGTTATTGAGATCACCGGAAAGTCTCTCTCTAAACACCGTGGGCACAAGCAACGCTGATGTCATCATCAGCTCTAAAGTGGGATATAGGCTTTGGGAGGTTTTTTAAATCATCATTATTATAATTGCTAAAAAATAAACTTGGTCCAGGTGCAGCCCCCAAGAAAGGCAGTTCAATTGGTTGAGCTCAAAGTTGTTAATTATCTTTCCTTGTGGTTCTCTTTGCCCTGTACACGGAAACAGAAGTCTGTACCCCCCACCCCCCCCACCCCAACCAGATACTTCTCTCTTCCTCAAAGAAACAGAGCTTCTTGGGACAGATCATCATCTGGCCATGGTATCATGGCTCGATACCATCTCTGGCTGTCACAAAACCCTCAGTTACTTGTGGAACAGACAATAAAAAAAAGTCCTAATTACTCATGGTTGGCCAAAATACTAAATGATCCTTTGAGAATTGCATGTAAGTAACTAGGAACAAAGTTATTCAATGATTTGCATGGCAGGCCCAGGTTGTTTAACAAGATAAAAGCAAAAACTTCCCTTTAGATCATTTGAATGAGTTTGTCTCTGAAAGCCATCAGCTTAAAAATGCATTAACCAAAAGTCTTCCAAAAATACCCACAAGGGCAACTCATTAATGGATGTGCTCCATGAGAGTGTGTTACTAATATGGAAGGGAGATCATGGGAGGTAAGTGAGGGAGAAGTCTTTGTCAGACTTTGGAAGGAACTCAGATGCTCTTAACGGATCATTGGCAACAAAAGGGAGAGTGTAACTTTCAGTTCTTGAATTTGATCATCTGCTGATAGTGCATACATTTAGTCTCTCAATTAGTCTTTACAAAATATTTCACAAAACTTTTTTAACCTATAGAAATTCATTTCTATACATTTAATATATTTTTATTGTATAAATTATTCTCATCTTTAGTGCCTTCTTTCAGTTTATAAATGGCAAAATAGACAATAAGCAATCATAAAGCCACCCTCAGGTGAATCCCCTCCTCTCAGTGAGGTCAATCCTCCATACACTTGTGAATTTTATGAAATGCTCGTCTTTGTAGATGCCAGTCAAAGAAACTACACACTTATCCTTCCCTGATATTATGCCGTCTCCAAAGGGACTCCTTTCCTTTTTCCTTGTTTCTTACTTTTGCTCGTTAGGAAATCAAAGAGTATGCATAGTTATAAAATTCGAAGTGTACCAATTACAGATGTGGGTAATGGGAAGGTTGGTGAAGTTCAAGTGCTGGCAACTTTTCTTTAAAGCAAAAGACACAGAGAGCTCAGCAGCTAAATCAGCTCTGGACATCTGCTGGGGTGAGGAGGCTGCCCATCTCCTGGGCAGAAAGCCCATCAGAGGTTCATCCCTACACCTGGCACTTTGAGCAAACCAAAGCCTTCCTGCATACTGCGAAGTCTTTTCTGTCCCACCCTGTGGCCCTCCGTTTCCTTCATGGCTTCACACAGTTTGTGTTGTACATTCATAAGAATTCACATTGACTGCAAAAACATAAATGCAACAAAAACATAAAAGCCTCCAATTAGTATATTATATATATATTTTTTTCTTCTAAATGCTCTTCTGTCATTGTCGGAGGTGCAGTAGCTAATTTATAACTTTTCCTTTGAGGGAATCCAGATGAAAGGCCCAGACTGCTCTTCAATAACAAGCTTGCATTGATTATATATATCTTCTAAGGTGTCTCCTTGGACGATAGCTAGAACAAGAGCCAACATGCCACAGTTAGGAATCGTTCCCTGCCTGGTGGAGAACACCCATCAATCACACAGCAGAAGCTCAAACCAGTGACAGACGAACTCATATGGAAGCTTTGTATTACTTTTCATTAGTAAGAAAGGAAAAGCGGGAAATTTACTTAAGCAAGGTCACGTCAGTGAGTAAAAGGAAAAAAAGATGCTTTTAGTGCATGTCCTAGATCAGGTAATAAATGTACCACAGTCTTTCTACCTTCTACATGTCTGTCTGTGGTTCTGGACAATGAATCATTTATGTATTTAAGTTTTATGGGTGCCTACTCTGGGCTAGGCACGGATCAATTTTCAGACTGAGATCTCCCTGCTTATCAAGGAAAGCTGGCCTTTTGTTCTATATACTCTATTTACCTTGGCAGGTGCAGAAATTTGGATGTTTTCGACACCGGGAAATAATAAGGTTGTGGAGGCAACTTGAGTTAACCCCTCCAACCCCCAAACCCTTAATAGGAAACCCCACTCATTCTCCAAGTAATCTGGTAAGTTGATATTTTGCCATACCAGGGCTGTTCCTATTGAGAATGCCTTATGACAGCTACTTATAAGAAACATAAATAAGAGGAAATATAAACAAACAGCTAACCCATGAATTACCTAGAATCCCAAGTCATCTGAAGCAGATTTAAGTGTATTTCATAACCTCCTCTGAACTAAAGTTAGCTTACAGAGAGCTCTCCAATACACATCAGTATTATCTATAGGCCATTAGGGAATAACAATGAATTGCTGCTGAAACATAGTTTAGATCTTCAAGAACAACCCTGAGAATTTATCTCTGAGTGTGGGCCACCAGTCAAAACGTGCATGATTGTGATTTGATATTTATACCTGGATGTTCTTTCAGGATAAAACATGACTCATACCTTTGTTATTGATTGGAATTTTACTCAATATTACCCGGTTCAACGTATTTACAAATTGCTAAGCCACTGGCATTTTCATATTCTGAGTAAGACAAATGATAAAGCATCTAACTTCTCAGAAGGAAATTTCTTGTTTTTAAACCATTTGTTGTAAGGCAATTTCCACACAGTTTGATCACTCTTTGAATTTGATCAGTGTTTCATGAACGTCGTTAAGAATAGAGAATCAAGGATACCCGGTGCCAGAAAACCTTCCTGTATTCCCCAAACTTCATGTTTCCAAGAAAATATTTAAAAAGAAAAGCAAAGTTTTGCCCTGGGACTTGACATGGAATCAATGAAAATGGAGGGAAGTGTTCAACATCTTGTTCAGTTGCTGCCAACGGGACACAGTGCCCGTCACTGCGGCTGAGAAGGGAGCCCCGAGACTGCATCTCAGTAGAGGTAGCGCTTTGGAAGTTCCCTAATTGAGCTCTAAAGGTTTCTTTTTCAAATTTGCTGATGATATCAGAGAGATAGTTTAATGCATAAAATCTTCTTTCTTCTCCTTCTCCTCCTTCTCCTTCTTCTAAGGGAGGGAGAGAAGGGGGAGGGGCAAAGGGATTTCCAAGCGGGCTCCACGCCCAGCACAGAGCCTGATCCCAGGGCCCTGAGATCTGACCTGAGCCGAAATCAAGAGTCAGACGCCTAACCTACTGAGCCACCAGGTGCCCCGTCTGAGAGCTTGAGAGCGGGAGACATCTCTGTGGCTCATGCTTTAGCACAGGGCCAGTGGGAACCCAGAGTTAGCTGCGTGTGAATCCAGAGTAGATGGAACCCAGAGTTCTGTATCAGACAGGCAAAGCAGAGGGAAATTAGGGTTTCTCAGTGGGACGTTTTTAGGGCCCAGGTATACTAGGCCTGGAGCACTCTCTAATACCAAAGGGCAGACAGTCGATCCTTTCTCACAGTATAAAGGTATATGAACTTACCTGTAAAATATTCTCCAAATTCTTGTTCTAGCTTAATTGCACGATCGTAGGTTTTCTTGGCTTGTTCCTCTGTTAGACGCTTATTCATCTCCCTGGGAAAATAAGGGTTTGGTATTAGAGCACACAGGGAATGTGCCAAATCCTGAAAAATTACCATCTGTGGCAAAAATGAATCCTGCAGGAAGCATAGTGTAATCTTACTAGCAGCTTCCTAGTCCTTATTTGGGACTCTTCTTTGCTGGAATAATTTCAGCAACAAGGACCCCCTTCCAGAGGGCTCTCCCTCTCAGAGGGCAGCCTCTTGGTTTCACAGAGGCTGAATGTGTCTCTTTATGACTTCCAGTCACTGGCCTCTGTGCCATCCTCTGCAGTCACACAGAGGAGGACTAAACCCCTTCCCTCCATGCCAGGCACTGGGGTCTTTAAATCAAGTGATCATATATCCCTTGAGGCTACCACTCTTTCAGGATAAACTGTCCTACTTTCTTCATCTCTTCTCTCAATGGATGTGATTTCCAAATGCTAACCTTTCTGGTTACCCCTCCTTGGGCTTTGTTCTAGACTGGCTCAACCTCTCTTAAACATGGGATGAAATCTCACACGAAATCTTCTAGGGGTGGTCCGAGGCGGGGAGAGGAGATGGAGAGAAGGGATGGGACATCACTGTAGTCTGTATATTTTATCACAACTGACAGAACTAGACTTGACTGTTGGCAGGGCCTGCCCTCCCAGGAACCTTTGAGTGCTCCGCTCCCCATCTTCCCCATGGGCTGCTGTTCATTTTCAGGGTGCAGCAGGAAGCGTGTGGAGTGGAGAAACAGAAAGTGCTTCCCAAGAATCAGAGAAAATGTGACAGGCCCCTTAGACATTGTATCTTTCAGGTGGAAGAGGCCTACGTCTCTCCCTGCTCAACTTCTGCAAAGGGCGAGGCATATCTACAGCAACAAGAGCCCTGAGCACCATCTGATTTTTTGTTTTGTTTTTAAGACTTACTTATTTGAGAGAGAGAGAGCAGGGGGAGGGGCAGCAGACTCCCCGCTGAGCGCAGAGCTATCCCATGACCCTGAGATCTTGACCTGAGCAGAAACCAAGAGTTGGACATCTAATCAACTGAACCACCCAAGTGCCCTCAACTTCATCTGCTTTTATAATCAAACGGCATTAGGAGGACTGGCTGAGGGAGGCGTGAATAAATGGACACAGAGAGAATGTAACAATCATACGTGCTGGGACCAAAATACTTCCAAACAGATTATAAGCAATTAACCTCCATAGCAAACAAGGTTAGAGGATCTTGGTAAGAGTCTCCAATGTTGACTTGGTTTTGTTCTGGTAGGAGAATGGGCGATAAAGGAATTATGCCTGGGACTCTCTCTCTGTCCCTTTCTTTCTCTTAGTCCATCAATTCTTGCTGTATTTAAGTGCTGCTTAATCACTGTAAGAATATTTAAATCCAACCTCAAGGACAAACTGAGTGGAAAGGAAATGGAAAATAACCCAATCTACTGATTCTTAACCAGTGGCAGCTTTATCTTCCCATGTCCTCTAGGTGGTAAAAAATTTTTGCCTACCAAACTATACTTCTTAAATAAAAATTATATTGTCTTCCCATTTTTTTTTCCATCAAAGACATTTTATTAGTCAAAGACTGACAATGTTTGCCTGTGATCATCTTCTGAATAGCAGCGTGGCTGCTCCGGGCTGATAAAAGTCTAGCCAAGGGCATAGGTACTTTGGTTGGCCCACTGGGATGCATCACAGGGGCATGTAGAATACTGAAAGCATCACTGCCCTTGCATACCCTTGAGGGAGCCAGAGACTGGGGTCTGGGACAGGTGGCTTTAGACCATGTCACTGTGGCCTGAAGTAATAAAGGGACTTGAGAAGGTAAAAGAGAAAATCTGAAGTCAGAATTCAGTTTTGGGGTTCTTTTAAAGCCAACTTTTAGTCAAACAGACTTTGCATTATACCTAGGCTTTCCCAAGGGGCTTATTTGGGAAAAAATTAAAAAAACTGAAGTCAGACATTAACATGATTCTTGACATGATCTGATGGCTGCAACAGAAAAATAAAAAGGAATTTTCTGAACTCCTGATGTTGAGATAAACTCATCTTGTCCTGAGGGATGGTATGTGTGATTCTCCCCCCAAACAGCACTAGTCCTAGAAGCTGTGAGTGGATGTCACCCTTGGGTCCAGAAGATGCTGGGCTAAACTCAGGGATATTTTTCATAGAAAGACAGGATTTTGCTCCAGATGTCAGGAAATCATGTGGCTCTGGATCTTCTTTGACATTCCTGGCTCATGCTAGCCTGTGTTCTCTGAATTCCCTTTGCACTTACTATAACCATCACTGAATTTCCATTTTTACCCTCTAATACCTCATCTATTATATTCTTTGTCTCCTTGCCTAATCTGTGAGTCACTGAGGGCGGAGACTAGGGTCTGTTCAACAGTGTGTGTCATGGAGCCTGGCTCAAGACTTCTTTGTTGAATGAGTAAATAAATGAATGAACGGAGGGCTAGACAAATCAACAGAATTATGATACAGTTGAAGACAGAAGAAAACATGAGCCACCACGGGAGCAAGAAGCTAAAAGCAGACTGGGGCTGGCAAGGTAAAGAGACATGGGAAAGCTTCCCACTGCCATGGGGTGGGGTAAGGCACAGAGGTCATGAGGTGGCATACTATGAAAAGAACATCTCTTTCCTCCAGAGCCTTGATTTTTATGCTTCCCTGAAGAGTCAGCTATGTATGTGCTAATAAGCTCTGTGGTTTGATGTAGATAATGCACTTGAGAAATGCCTACATGCAACAGCTGCCATGCCTTTGTTCCAGTTGACCTAGCATTCACTCCTCCCCGTGGTATGGGCAAACCATGCCTGCTTGGCTCCTGAAGTAAAACCCTTGGAAAAGAGGGAGCCAGAAAGTAAACACCCAGCCTTTAATAATAAGATCCCATCAGTCTGAATGTCACCGTTACTGTACTTGAGACTCATGAATATGGCTGCAGCAAATTATTTCAGATTCACGGTCCTCACTGTGGAATCCAGCCATCGGTATGTTTAATTTTCCTTGGCGATAAGTGGCTGTGACAGCACCCCGAGGCAAAACTAAATAAGTCATCTCACAGTTGTGGACGGAAGGAGACCTTCTCCTACCAAGGACCAGATGGGAATGTCTCCCCGATGTCACACGGAGGCAAACGTGCAACAGCTGTGTCTCCCTCGGGCCTCACTTCCCTGGGAAGCCATTTATCCCACTGTGTATTTATGATGTGAAAACTCATTCTTCAGTTTCTGAAACAGGCCTTTAAGGTCCTGTGGCCAGGAGGTAAGGGCCATTTTTCTATTCTTCTTCTTCATGTTAGCATTGTTAACAATATTTATGAGGCTCTTTACAGATTATAAATCACTTTCACATAATGAAATGTGTGGTTGCTTAAATTATTCTTAATTTACCCAACACTGTATCCTCGATGAGGAGAGATTTCAAGCGTGCTATCAGGGATAATACTACCCAGAAACAGTATTTTATCATCAACACATATTTTTCCATGTGCCAACTCTGGGCAAAGCTCTGGACGTTATAAGTTAACACCTAAATTCTCGGGGCAGAAGGTACTGTCCGTGATCTGTGGTAAGAACCTTTGTCCATCTTTTATTTATGGGAACGTATTCTGTTTTTTTTTTTTTTTTAAGGATTTTATTTATTTATTTGATAGACAGAGATCACAAGTAGGCAGAGAGGCAGAGAGAGAGAGAGGAGGAAGCAGGCTGTCCGCAGAGCGGACAGCCCGATGTGGGGCTCGATCCCACGAGCCTGGGATCATGACCCGAGCCGAAGGCAGAGGCTTTAACCCACTGAGCCACCCAGGCGCCCCAAGGGAACATATTCTGTTTTTAAGACACCTCTCCGGCAACTTCCCCAGAGACTGTAGATTTAACTTAATTCTCTTAGGCTGTAGTTGCTGCTGCTGTAGTTTGCTGTTTCTTTACTCCGGGACAAGACATGGAGCAGTTGGCCAAAACCCTTCTGCAAATAATTGTTTTGCCTCTGGGACTAAGTAATTTCCTTTTCTTTGTTTTTTTCCACGTGCACTGTTTTCTAGGACTCTGTGGCTCACTTCTGAATCCTGTCAAACACTCCAAGATCTCGAGGCCCAAATAGAGGCACATTTGAGCAAATCTCTTGCCAGCACACACACCGGCATTATCTCTTGTGACTTCTTGGAAAGGTAGTTTATGTGTTTTGTGATGACAAAATAGTTTTATTCCTTTTACAATGAAGTAACTTGAAATTTTTCACAGTTAGAGCAGCTACTGTTTATGGAGTGCTTACTATACGCTAAAGACCCTATGGGGGGCTTCATACTCATGTTCATGTTTAACCTTTATACCAGCTATGGGGTACGTATTATTAATGTGCCTAGTTTCCAGGAGAGGAACTAAAACTCAGCATGGTCAAGCAACTTGTCTGAGGTGACATTAACTGATCAGAAGAAGCAAAAGGGAAAAGGAAAGGGAAAAACCAAACCAAGCCCATCCAATTTTCAAGTCCCTGCTTTCTGGCTATGGCAGCCTCACATTTGTATGGGAGTTGTCTAGAAAGCAGTGTCAACAATTTCTAACAAATCGCCACTGAAAATATGTTACTTTCTAGTCTATCTGGGAATATTTGCCCAATTTATTTAGTGGTTTTTAAAGAAAGCTTCTTGCCAGTCCTCTGAAAAATAAAAACCACACACAAAAAAGCCGAGTCATACATTTTTGCCTTATTCATAAACGTGAACCAGTATGGAGCTATTGGCTTAAGTTATAGATGTGTTCCTGCTGTGTCACTAAGAAAACTCCCTTTTTAAGGATAGTGGTCTACATACAGGAGGTTTTCATTAAGGAACAGAAAAATTCTATGCTAGAACTAAATGAAATATCAATAGAAAGAGTCTAAAACATTGTCTTCTCCCTCTAGAAAAACCCACGTTTAAAGAGATTTACTAATGAACTGCTTTCAGAAGAAAGAGACAAGCAAAGATGATTGCTTCCTACCATTTGAAAGCAAAACAAACCAACTTACCTTCATAACAACAAAATGAAACAAAAGAAATATCACACACACACACCCCAACTTGTGAAATGAACATTAAAATCAAGAAATATTAGTGAAGACATGTTAGGGGAATACTGACATCATGGCTCTAGTGGTTCAAAAACACTTTCATGTATTTTTTTCAAAAAGGAACTGCTTTAAAAAAAAATCAACAATAGCACTTCTGACTTCTAAGCACTTATGACCAAGAACTGTCAGCAATCTGCTGTGTTGCAAGGAACAGGCGGCGGGTGATGGCCTCCCATGCCCTCCACTTACATCAAAGGTTCCAGAGATTTGGGCTTAATGAAGATGGCAATGGGATAGAGCTGGGCAACTTGTAACCGTTTGATAGCATTTCCTGACACGTCAAGTATACAATGTTTGCCCTGGTAGAAAGAGAAGAAAAATATGGAGTTAATCCAGAAAGAGGGATCATAATCCAACCAAAACAAACAAACAATGAAACAAAAAGTGAGTATGTTTTCAAGGAAGGTAAGGAATACTGAATCTCTAAAGGCTGAAAAAGGATCTTTGCAAAGTATAAATAAAGGCTGATATTCAGGGTCATCACTGAATGTTTTTACTAGTCCCTTATTAAGTGCCTGCCATGGCCATACAGATTTCACAGGTGTTACCTCGGCTTAAGTTTCTTAAATAAATACCTGATCTTTTTTTTTTTTTTTAAGATTTTATTTATTTATTTTGTCAGAGAGAGTGAGCACAGGCAGACAGAGTGGCAGGCAGAGGCAGAGGGAGAAGCAGGCTCCCTGCTGAGCAAGGAGCCCGATGTGGGACTCGATCCCAGCACGCTGGAATCATGACCTGAGCCGAAGGCAGCCGCTTAACCAACTGAGCCACCCAGGTGTTCCTAAATACCTGATCTTTTGCACAAAGAAGGTATGTAGCCTTATGTAATGTGATTGTGTCCACACTCATGAAGCTCTCATAAACCATCTCTGAAGATAACCATCAATAAGAAATCCCCAAATCTACGAGGGAGGTATTACCAGCCACATTTTACAGAACATAAGACTAAAGCTTAGAAATAAGTAATTTGCTCGAAGTCTCAGTGCCAGAAAAACTCAAAGTCAAGTCTTGAGCACTGACAGCATTGTTGGCTGGAATAAGTAGATACCCCATTCTCTTATCCTGACCAATGTTAAATCTGGAGGAATAGGAAGCATGGGAATTTGGAACAATCCTACAAATGTTTGCTGAGCGCTTATTGTATCCGGCCTGGATGTGCTCAGTCTAGTACAGCTGAAGACGGACACAAAGAGTTACCTTCACTATTACATCCTTAAATTTCTTGTTTGTTACATGAAAACCCTATTGCAGATAGCATGCACGCCTCATTTAACTGGGGTTCCACTGCAATGCTTGCTCAGAGCAAGGAGTTGCTTTATAAAGTGTTTTGGGAAAAGTAGATACATTCGGTAAACATCATATTCTAACTCCTGGAGAGAAATGGCCTCCTTACCCTGAGGCCAGAAGAACTTTAAAAAAGAAAGAAAAAGGATATTGTATAGATAGGAACAGTCCTAAATCAACAGTAGGGGATTAAAAATTTTCTGTGACTACTCATGCGAAAACAAAGAGACTAGTGAATACTTGAGCTCTTACAGAAGAAATATACTAAGATGGTTCAAACCCTGTATCACTTAAGCAATAAATTCCAAGTTTGTTCTCTGTGAAATGCAACAGCTAAACAAAATGTCTAAATGCTGTTCGATTATTCACTGGCCAGAACATTTCAAGTTAACAGAGGTTATATTAAATGTTCAAAGGGGAGAATAGACAAAAGCATTCAGGAAACTGGTTAGAAACAACATGATATAGCTTAAAAAGCCTAACTTTTGAAAGAAAGAAAGAGATGCAGCTTACTGTATTCTCAGATAGCCCTTAAAATTTCTTGTTTAATTTTTTACCAGTACATCAAAAGGCTATGTCAAATCACATAAAATCAACCCAACAAATATTAATTATATAACAAACAGGATTGGCTCTTAACTCTTTCCTCTGTGTTGACAGGAGATTAGGATCTCTCTATAAGCAGATCTTAGAGCCACACTCAAGTGTCTTCCTATCCTGTTATCTCTTGAACATTTTCTTCTCTTCCATGCCCTTGAAATTAACAATGGGAAGGGAATGGCAGTATTCATACCTCCTCTAAGTTGGAATTTCTGCCAGCTGGAAGCTAGGCCCTAGCCCTCTTCATCTATTTACCCTATCCACCAGGAGGGTCCTGAGGGTCCCAAGTTTTCAGGGAAATGAAATGCAACTCCTGCTAACAAAAAGAATTGAGGACCCTGATTTAAACAACTAAGAGTACTAAAGCTTCCTTAACACATTCAATGTTGTTTACTGGGGCCAAAGATAAGTGTGTCAAGGACAAAGTCAATCTCCATAAACTTCAAGCTGTTAATTGCCTTTAGGTTTATAACCCCCTTCTCCCCACAAGTCAGTCAGCATACCTTATTGAGATTAGAACAAAGATTAATGACCTTGCTCTAAAGCAATTCTCCTCTTAGAGGTCTTAAAAGGAATATTTAATCAAAATTTACAACTGCAATTAGGAAAGAGTAATGACCAAAAATGCAGTTTGCCACCAGGGAGCCTTCTTTAAGGGAGGTGTAAGATGATGGGGGGACATACCCTTTCTGCTACGAATCTCACAGACTGCACACTGGTTCCATATAAGTTGTCATTGTACTGGCCAGCTTCTATAAACTTGTGCTCTTGGATATCTTTCTCCATTTGTTCTCTGGAAATGACAAAGTGGTAGTCTCTGCCATCTACCTCATAGTCACGCTTTGGCCTTGTAGTATCTTTATAAAACAAAAATAATAAAATTAAGGTAATTTATATTCATAAACAGCATTTATACCTCTTTTCTTCACTATTCAACATAGATATACAAAATTATGTAATATGGAGGACCCTGACGTAATGGCAGGTACTGATTAGCCTCCCACTGTAAGCAACTACAACACTAGACAAAGTGTATGGAATAGCTACTGCCAGGCATCAGAAGACAGACAGCACAGGGCTGTGACCTTGAGACCGGAGATACACACGAGGGGAACTCTCCATTCACTCCACCTTCATTTCCAGGTGGAGGGTCTAGAACTGAAGAAGGTGATTTGCCAGTAAGTTATTATCAGCCAGAACAAAAACGTAATATTTTACAAAGAAAGATAACTGAATCCAGACTCCCAAAAATGTAGTCTCACAATGTTCAGTACACAATAAAAAATTATGGGACAAGCAAAAAAGCAAGAAAATTTGTCATATATCCAGGAGAGAAAACCTGGACAAATAGTAAAAATATATTTAGGGATTTGAAAGATGTAATATGAGATAATCACAGTTAAGATGGAACTAGAAGTCATCAACTCTAACCAAGGTTAGAGGTGACTGAAGTTCTTAGTAGGAAGAAAAGGGAAAACAAACCTATCAGTATAAATAAAAGATGTTCAACTACTTCCAATTTTTGACTCAGCTATTTTCTTCCTAGGAATCTATCTTAAAAAATTATCAAAGCTTCAGATAAAGTTTTATCCTTAAAGATGTTCATTATATCAATTTATAAATTATAAATAACTATCAAATAATTAAAATTACACTTTAATTATAATTCATAAGAGTGAAAAGGAGAGACAACCCAAAATAGCCATAAATGAGGAATGATTATGACATAATAATCATTTAAAATATTTACATAAAACTTTAAATAATGTTAAGTCAAAGAAACTGTATATATCTAATATGTACCCAATCAGAGGAGAGAATGCATTCATTGAAAGAAGATAAAGGCGAAAATCTATGAAAATATTAACAATGGTGTAATTTCTGGATACTCTGAAAGTCTGTGTATTTTAAATTTTCTTGCTTAATTTTTTTTTAGCATTTTCCAGGTTTTGTACAATGAACATATATTGAGCATCATAAAACAGTGCTATTAATTAAGTGCTATTAATTAAAATTAAGAGTGCCAGGTGGAGGGGAATTGGGAGTGGTCATTAAGGACTGTCTGCGTTTTTTCTTTCTAAGGTGGAGGGATGCACAGGAGGCTGCTATGAATGGAGTAGGGTTTGACCTGATCATTTCTATCTGGCCTCTTTCTCAAGATAGGCTCTTTGGCAGGATCTTCCCAGAGGCCTTGCTGGGAACAGTTTCTTGAGATACAGAAATCATCCTAGTTCCATGTGATTCCCAGTATTCTTAGTTATTCTGGATGACATCTGCAGTGCTGAAATGTATGAGACACTTCAAAGCATGAAGCTTCAAAGATGTACAGAGAGGAAGAAGTATTTGTTGGGATAGGTTTAAGAGCTCAGTTATCTAATAAATTGAAATTCCTTTGGGGGGGTCTGTTTAAACACACACACACACACACACACACACACACACACACACAGAAGCAGAAGGCCTCTCCGTACTTTTATGTGATGCCATGGGAATAGGGGTGAATGGGAAGGTGCAGGGTGCAGGGGAGGCAGAGCAGACAGACTCTTAGGAGGCTACACTCAGTGGGACCAGGAGACCCGTGATCCTCCATCAGGGCAAGAAAGCAGATTAAAATCTGTGATGGCCTAGAGGGTAGATGAAAGTTTTACACGGCTTTTTGTCTTCATCCTCTCATATTCTAGCACTGTTATCATCCATGGAAAAGGCTATTTTGTTTTGGGATTGACACATGGCCCTAAGCCATCCTGAGATGATTTTAATACATGGCTTTGTCTCTGATCTCTCTTATTCTATGGGAAAAGAAGCTTCAGTGACATTTCTGTCAACTTATAAGAACATTCTGATGCCTATCAGTAATTCTATGCTCTTTTAAAGGCCATGCAAGTTACAGGATGAAAGGATTCATCCTGCCTTCTGGGGGACCACAGTCAGTTTGGAGGACGTATTATACTCACTAAATAGAGAATACACAACAGCACTGATGAAAAGTGTTAAGCAGAGAAAATTAAATAAGATGCTCAGATTAAAAAAAAGATGTTCAGATAATAGGTAACTGATAGTACTTGAATCCCTGAAGACACCATTGAGGAACAGAATTACACTTTATTGTCTCAAAGGAGGAGAGCCTTTCTTGCAGCAAAAAGAGAAATGATACTTACGAGGCACACAGGAGCCAAACTTGTCAGGGAATTCAGATATCAAGTCGTCATTGATCCGATCCTTCATGGGGCCCAGGATAATCACTGGCCGGGTATAGTTAACTGCAGAGAGGGAAGGGAAGATGGAAATGAGGTGGAAAGACGCAGACAGGACCGCACAACTGCTCTGCCCAGGTGAGTCTTAAGGTGAAATTACCAAACAGAACTGGTGAGGGCATTACATCATTGTGTAAGTTGCCCGTACAGCCTGGCAGGAGAAATTGGTGTTTAACACTCAGTATGCTGGCTGTGCCTACTTTCTGGAATTTACCAATAGGGAAAAGCAACTGCAGTATCTCTCAATGAAAAGAAATGTTTGGAGGGGTTTTGCTTACTCTTAGGTTATGCCTACACAATGTCAAAACAACTACTGAATTTAGTCAATTGCATGGGAAAAAAAGATCCCAAAGTAGCTCTCTGGCCATTGTTTAGATAATGACTTTAAGAAGTAATTGTTAGCATAATGACACCTTATGTTTTTATCACTTGTTTTCCTCAGCTCAAAATGCTCCCTATTATAGCTCTGCTAGTTTTCCCAATTCCTTTGTAACACGAAGGTAGAAGGAACTCTAAATTCCATTTGGTACCATTCCTCCTCCAACTCTTGAATTTTCTCTGCAATATCCTTGTTCATAGCCATTAGCCTCTGTATAAAGGCCTCCCAGAAAAAGAAATGGAGCCGCCCAGAGGATGGCTTGTATCTTAGGACAGGTCTGCTAGAAAGCCTTTCTCAATACTGAGCTGAGACATTAATTTTATCCATTTGTCCTGTAGATGGGGCTGTTTAGTGATTCGAAGGTGCTCCTTCCACTCAGGACCACTCATCTGGAGGACTGCCCCTTCCTCCTGGGAGCTGCCCCTGTCCCTGCTTAGCAGGGAAGTTGTTTGTGCCAAAAAGAGAGCACAGTCTGGTCTGGGGACAGTGGGATATTAAGCACAGCTCATCCTCCTTAGTCCTTCATTCTTTGGCTCCTCTAATGGTGTCACCTGATATGGCCTGGAAATCAGGAACCAGAGCATGCTGGGAAACTTACTTTCCTGCCTTGTGACAGGCTCATAAGAAAGAATGAAGTCTTCTTGCCCTCCTGAGAAGAGAAGAAAGGAAAATTACAGTGAACTAACAACCAGTCATATCCCACAGATCCCAGCCACAAGCCCTGCTCCGAAACACAGGAAACAGACACAGTTCAGGGTTCATTTTCCTTGCTTGCTCTCCTGGAGCCATTCAAAAAATCCCTCCATCCTCATAAAACTCCAGCACTATGATAATATCAGGTTCTCGAAGGTTATATCTGTCATGATGGAGACTAGCAACCTGCAGTTCACCAGAGCAGTGACCTATGAGACTGCCTTCTGTCTGACACTGAGGAGTGGAGCTCCTATTACTTACACTTAAAACGAAACCATTTAGTTCAAGCTCATCCAATAGTTTGCTGCTACATTATCAGAATTTCTGGACCTTTTATTTCATTTTCTATTTTATTTCCCAAAGAAGCCTATTGGCCAAAAGCAAGTGTCTGCTTGGTTCATTTATGTGAAAACCTCAGGATACTGAAGATTTTATTCTACTGTTAATTCATCAGGAAAATGCTGGGTCAGTTCCAGAAGATAAAAAATTTGAGGAGGACCTTAAATCACTGATCAGAATGGCTACTAAATCTAGCCTACCACCTTTGGAAAGAGAACTGAGGAAGCCAATGTAGTGAAAGTGTTAGGCCCTCCAGCAACATTTACTACAAGCCTTCTGATTCACAGGGGGTCTCAAGTCAACCGATTACCATGGCAAGTCAATTGGTTTTAGGCAATTATTTTTTCAAACATCTGTGTTGCCCAGTTAATAAACTGGGCACAAGATTAGCCAAGATCAGCTGTGAACCCAGAGGATCTACTCCTTTCTTTGCATTATGCCCAGGACTGACTGTGTTTTAGTAGGGCACTAGTTTAGGGATATTGGAAAGGACTTCCTGTATGCTGTCCCATAGAGGAGTGCTATAGGAGGTGGTACTTCCTGAAACCACCAAAGGACAACACAACTCGTTGCTTTATCTGCTCATCCCCCTTGAAACACATTCCATCTGCCAATGTGCTTCTCCTTTAACAGACAGCATCATGGAAGGTGAGTTCATTTCATAAAAGGAGTTAATATTACAGGTAGTTTTGATAATGACCAGTTTGGGGAAATTAGGCAATATGTGGATAAAGCTCTGGAGTCTTCCCTACACTCAGGTAGCTGTGATGGGGCAAGGTGAGAGTGTCTTACTTTTTCAAGCATGAGAAATGGCCCCAGGCCCAAGTCACATCTCTCCTCACCCTTAGGCAGGCTTACTCTGAGAATGGCACTGCTAGCTAAGCTACTTCCTCATGGCATGGAGAACGAGACTTGATGGTCCTTCTCAGTGACATCTACTCATGGCTCCTCTAAGAATGTTCAGGGACTTTTCTACATCTGGGGTGTGGTATGTGAGGAGTCAGAGTCACAATTTTTTTTTTAATTTGGGAAAATATGATTCCCCTTTAATAAACTAAAACAGCTGAAATTTAGTCTAGGCCAAAAAATAATGAAGGCGATTGACTGCTAAGATCACAGTTATCTAAAGCCTGAGATATGTAGAGGTCATAGGAACTCAGAAGGTAAGTGTAAAAATGGCAGGGACAAAGCATAGCTTTAGGGCTAGAAACATGGCCAGTGAGTACTGTAGTGTTTGATTGTAACTTCATGGGGAGAGCTTTATGAACTGACTAATATGTGAGAGGGGACTTCTGAGCACAGGATAAGAAAGCTTTCAAACATCAGGAGATACTTATGCCTCTCTACTAGATTGGGGACCCCGTAAAGGTGAGGACTAGCTTTCATTTACCATGGCATCCCCAGTGCTCAACCCAGAGAAAAATGTCAATGAATTTACATTCTGATTTTAGTGGTAGGAAATGGGATGAGTAATGAGGCCAAAGATAGGTTTTCCTTTGTGTTCCTGTCTGTATGCTTTCACTTTGGGAAGTGTGGTTTTCTCTAAATAAATATAACACGTCATGTTCCCATAGGAATCTTTTCCCAATGTCCTTACAAATCATTCTGATGGGCTATTCTAAAGGCAAGCCTTAAATAAAATATTTGGTGACAGTATGTTTCATTTGTGATTCAGAAAACTAGGACAAAGCAACACAGCTTTGGTTAACTTTGTTGGAGAGTCCTGTAGTTCTTCTGTTTATCTGTTGCTTTTGGTTTTACTTTCTAACTTACAAAAGGCCCTCGTTCTTGTTCAGAGCAGGAAGACTGGCAGATGGCAGTGGTGGCATCCTTACGTCAAGGCCCATCCCACTTCTAAAGACCCTGTGACAGTCAGGTATAGGGTTAGGAGTAGCTGACCTGCAGGGGAGCTGTGGTGGATGGGATTATGTCACCACTGTGATCTCAGCACCGTAAACCAATTTTTCCTTTCGTGTTCGGGAATGAAAAGCCCTATGGGTAATGGGAAGGAGACTAAGAGGAGGAGGGGAAAAAAGCCACAGCAATGAAGGAAAGATAATTCATGTCTGTATGGCCGTAAAGGGCTTTCACATCCATTGCTTTCTGTTTTTCATAGTTGTTTTTGTTGAGATAGGTGCTCTGATGATCCCCACTTTACAGATGAAGGAGCTGAGGCTCAGAGGTGTTAATGGGGCTTGTTGTTCTCAGTCAGGAAGGAGTGGGAGTCGAGATTTAAAACCACATCTTTTTGGACTCCTCATTGAGTGGATGGCAAGAGATGGAGAATTTTCTGATGGGACTGGGACACAGGGGCAAACCTTACCCGTGTATAAAGAATGGGTGGGAGAGTCACTGGGAGGCCAGAAGAGGCTCCATCTGTAAACACCAGCTGTTTTTTTTTTTTTTTTTCAAATGCCGCTGTGTCATCTCCATACAGAGTCATCCTTAGTAGTTTTCCTATTTTTTGCTCAGGAGGTGTTGGCACTTAGAAATAACAGCTGACAAATAGGTACAAACTATTACTCGGTCTTGTTCTGGCAAGTGCCCGGCTGGCAGTGGGAGAGCAGCACAGAGTGGGGCGCAGACAGCTGCAGCGGTGGGACAGTCAGCGGAGGCGTCTGCCAACAGTTTCCACGAGACCCTCTGGGTCTGGACTGGAAGCAAGTCACAAGAGGAGGGACACGGAGGGAGACCCTTACATGCCCAGATGATGGAGAAAAGCAACTTGATGTTCTATAGGGATTTTTGGAAACTAGAAAAGAGAGAGGATGGAAGGGCAGTACATTTAACGTTCTAAATGTAGTGTTCGGTGCCGGCATTGGGATGATTCTTAAGAAGAAAGGTTCTTAGAGGCATGGAATATTAGCTTTGGAGCTTACAGGGTTCCTAGATGGCGAGTACGTGGCACATGGTGTCACTGCCCCATTCCATGCCCTTTGGGGGGCACCACAGATTGATCACTGCCCATATTACCGCTGGGCCTCGATCTGGCCTCGATACTTTTCAATACAATTCTTCTGGCGCTATCACCCGTTGGTCAAAGCCGGGATCTTGGTTCAAATCTGCTTGCCATCTGTGCTCTGACTCAAGCGACTCAGTTTACAGAGGAGAGGACTGAGGTTCAAAGATGATGAGTGATTTCTTCAAGGTCACATAGTGAATTAGTGTTTCAGTGTCTCCACAGGATGTTCAGAAGATTAAATCAGTTACTGTACACAGAACTCTTAAAGCCAGGCTTAGCACACAGTTAATGCTATATAAAGGTTTCTGCTTGTATTAATTTGATAGGTGGTATGGAATAGTTGAAATGCACTGGGTAAAGCATGAGGCAGCTGGCATTGCAAACTGTCTGGAAGAGGGACAGTGTAAGGAATTCAGAAGCAGACTATCTCGGCTGGTCTTCCAGAATGCCCCTCTACTGTGCAGCCTCTTAAAGCTTTAGCTTCCTCATCCGTGAAAGGGAGTGTTAACCTGGGACACATCTCAGTTTTGTTGCAGAAATCAAATAAGAGAAAATAGATAATGAGAAACTGCCTTATAAAGGCTAAAGAACTAGAGGAAATACAAGGGCCATAATTGAAGACAGCAGAGAAAGGAGAAGAGTATGGGTGTAACTTTGACAAATCCCAATGGAAAAGTATTGTGTCTCTTCTCATCAGCATTCAGTTCCACTCAGATCGTTCCTTCAAGGTCCGTGTTTTGAAACTCTTATGTAACTGATGAACACCAAAAGGTTAGGGAGATAATCAGCAGTTCCCGGTCCCCATCGTGATATAAAGAACTTTGTGAGCTTTGAGGAAGGCAGGTCTCAGCTGCAGACATTTGCAGTCTCTGTTATACCTGTATGGTCTATTACTGTGTCCTAATACAAGGGCATCTGAAAGCTAGGCTATTAAAACAGCCACAAGTACAAGCCTGTACTGTACGACTTTGTTGACAGAAATCTGCAATTAGTCCATAATTAAGATAGCTGTGAGGGGGTATTTCACATAATTATACAATGTGCGCTGTAATTAACTGCAGTTTAGCTAGTGCTCGATATAGCTGGACTTTGAAAAATTCTATTTTAGGGCGCCTGGGTGGCTCAGTGGGTTAAAGCCTCTGCCTTCGGCTCAGGTCATGATCCCAGGGTCCTGGGATCGAGTCCCGAATCGGGCTCTTTGCTCAGCAGGGAGCCTGCTTCTCCCCCTCTCTCTGCCTGCCTCTCTGCCTACTTGTGGTCTCTGCCTGTCAAATAAATAAATAAGATCTTAAAAAAAATTCTATTTTATAATCCCGAGATGGTGCAGGAAAGGTTGGGCCTGTTTATTAGAAACTGAGGTTTGCATGTAAGTGTGTGTGTGCGTGTGTGTGTATCTCAGGTAATGTATGAGGCTTTCAGTTAGGGTTGTCACAACACATATTTCCAAGATGTAGTGTGAATTGTGCCTCTGGAGCTATGAGACATAGTGCTCTGGAACTTTGCTCTTAACCACTGACCTTTTTTTTCTTTTTTTAAATTTGACAGATATAGATCACAAGTAGGCAGAGAGGCAGGCAGAGAGGAGGAAGCAGTTTCCCCACTGAGCGGAGAGCCCAATGCGGGCCTTGATCCCAGGACCCTAGGATCATGACCTGAGCTGAAGGCAGAGGCTCTAACCCACTGAGCCACCCAGGCGCCCCAGCCACTGACCATTTTTTAAAGCACTGTGTCCCAGAGTGGACATGGAATGGTTCTAAGAGTAAAAAAAAATAACACCTGGACATCAGTGGGAAAGGGTTTTTTTTAGTCTTTGTTTATACTGCTATTCACAAAATATAAAAGTTTGTTATAATTACAGCAAAACCCAGGAATTCAGTATTAAACTGCAGCCTGTGTTGATTTCAAAATGGCAATTTTCTGGAAACCACATCTGTTCCAAGTCTCTGGGCCTGCCTGGAAAGTTCCTTCCTTAACCTACTGAGCTGGCATGCCCCCCAACAAAGCTCAGCTCAAAGGGTACTTCTTCTCTGAAATCATCTCTGAAGCACCTATTAATCTTGAACCAGACTTTTTTCTTAGAAACTGCTATATGTTGTGCATTTTTGTTATTGTTGTTGTTTATCGATACCTCTCTGTGTGTGTGCTGAGTTCTAGAGTTGGTTGAGGTTCATACTGGGTCTCATGGTTCCGTTGAAGAGAGCATGACATATGGTGCATGCTGAATGAATAAAGAAATATTCCTCTTTAATTCCTCGTATTTCCATCCTGGGGAAAGAAATATTTTTTTCCTCTAAGCTATGACAAAGGCTGTTCTTACTTTCATTCATTTGTAAAGCAAGCAGTCTGCGTGGCTGATGAGTAACCTCAGATGAGACCCAAACCAATGCTGATTACTGGACTCCACATTTGCTCTCGTAATATGATGGAGTCCAGTTCCAATTCTTCTCTCTTCTCATAGACAATTCAAGCTGCTTGCAAGTGTTCCTTTTTTCACTCAGTAAGTATTTGTGTGTACCTATTATTTGATAATGAGGAGTTATTGATGTCATCCTAGAGCATCACTACCAAAAACCCTGTACACAGCTGAAAACTTTGGCTCAGTTTTTCTAACTTAATGATTCTGGGAAGAACATTCCTACCCAAGAAAGAGAAAAGAGGGGACTCTGAGAAGGATTTCCAAAGGAAAAGGTAGTTCTTATATATACTTTTCATAAAAAGAATTGAAAGAACAAGGTATGATGTTTCCCCTTTCTATACTTGTGTCTGCAGGATAGAAGTACAATACTTACACCTGAATATCAAAGAAACCAAGATTATTGGTCCCACAAAACTCAACAAAGTTCTTTTTTTCCTTATACTAAGTTGAGGTACCTCAGGTGTCAGGAAGGCAATCTTTGGTCACTTCTTCTTAGCCTGGTATCTCTTTGTTTTAAGGGGGAGGCAAGTGTTTTGCCAAGTTGGGATAATCATGAAATTATAAGAGCTGGAAGAATGCAAAAATGTGAAGGGTCATGCTGAGAAAAAGAACCCTCTGATTCCTGTCACCAAGAAGACTTGTCATTCTTTTGAGGAAGAAAATTAGGTGGTTCTCATATTATTTGACTGATTGAGGGTATCTCATTACATTTTTTTTTCCCATTTCATTCTGTACTATGTTTCGTCTTCCTCCTCTGGCCCCTACCTCTCTCTGCCACCTTTCTTCTTTTGTTCTTTTTTCTATTTGCTACCAATCTGAATCTATGAAGCCTTTCTCAAAATCCACATTGAATTTGTCATATTCCAAGAGTACCAGTTGGCATTCCACCACAAAAAAGGCATGGTTTTATAAAGTACCATGCTATAATGGGAGAGCAAAAACAGAAACTCTTTTAGTTTTTAATTAATACGTTGCTGGGGTGGGGGGGGGCAAAAATCCCAACCAATTTCTGGCATGGTGGCTGTAGGTCAATTGTAATGGACCTGTAATTTTCTAATATCCTCAGTAATCACTTTTTGAGTAACCCATTTCACTAAGGAGGACAAAGAACTATTACAGAAGTTGTAAGGATCCCCGTGGTAATATGTACCTATGATAGTCACCCAAACCCAGTAAGTAGGTGGTAAGAAACAACATGAATGCATCAAAGGGATGTGTTTGGTGTTTGGTGAACAGTTTTATACACTAAGCAAATGGCTTGAGGTGACCAAACAAAGATAAAGACCAGGAACAATTTTTAGTTACCTACCTTTTCAGAAAGTTAAGCTTTCTGATTTAAGATTTGTTTACTTTACAAAAAAAAAAAAAAAAAAAGAGTGAGTTCCTTCACCATTAGAGGATGAAACTTTTTCATCACTTCCCAACCATGAGAAATATAAAATTAGATACATCATAGTATCTGCCTTCGAATATTAACCAAGGAGAGAAGAGATATAAAAGTTCACACTCCATTTAAAAGGAACACAATAATTTTGCAAGATCTCTCTTGGAAAGGGAAGCCGGCAACAGAAAGAAAAAGGCAAAATGAGAAGGAAAATAAAACCATATGACTTTTCAACCACCCTGGAGGGAGTTTTAATTATTCTAAGGGGTAGAATGTCCAAGTCCGCCAGGCTGAGCTCTCCCCGCACCTGCTCTGGGAGGACTTAATCACCAGGCCACAGCCAGCTGAAGCGGGAACTGTTTTTGGTTACCAGCAAGCCCGCTACTGCTTGTACTCATCACAGAGTCCACAGACGGCCCTAGTGTCTTTTGTATCTTTCTACATCACACAACCATTTCATGTCAAGCCATTTGCTTTGGATGAGGATGATTAAAGGCAGCAATTAAAACACAACCAGAGCAAAAACTGGCAATGACCACCACAGGCAATGGAGCAATCGCAAAGAAAAGTACCACAAACCAAAGCAGTAACTTACGGTAGCTACTTTCGCTATCGCTGGCATTAGAAGAGACATGTTCTGCAAGAACAGCACAGCAAATTAAAGAAATACCAAGCACTGGAGAGCAGCCAACATGAAGGAATAACACTCATGCAAGGCTACTACAAGTGTAAGCGGGAGGCACGGGAAAGGCTGTGGAAGAGGTGGCGTTAAGAAAACTCAGATACGGTACAAAAGATGAAAACTTTATCTCCACATTATAGGAAGCTACTACTTGATTGCTGGGTCTTCTTTTAAGCAAACAGGAAAGTACCTTTAATTGCAAAAAAAATACAGAATGTCAATCTAAGCACTTTTCTTTTTCCGCATACTTTGCTCCATTCACACGGGCCTGATTTTCCAGTTTCTTGTGACAAAGGTCCATCTCTCTCAGCTGGATGTTTCCTGACTCTAAGTTCAGAAGCTTCTGGTGTGTAGCCACTGTTGGCTTACAAGCTTTTTGTTTCTCCGTGTTAGCCTTTAGGTATTTTGGGGGAATACTGCATTTCAGATTGCCGGGTAGTCCCTGGGACCCAGTGAAATTTATTTCTATGTAAATACTTCTTAAATCAATTCTCAGGATGAAAAGGGACTGTTGGAACATTTTTCCTGCTTCAGTGAATGAGGAGAAAATTTTGAAGGAAGAAATGAGTTGCTGAAAAATGGTTTATGAATTAGTTCAGTATTTTCTGGATTTTACTTTAAGATTCTTGTTTGGATAGCTATTAGGTTCTAGAAGAATGAAATAGGCAGGTGATAAATGGTCCAATACAAAGCACAGATCCTGGCATGAAGTATGCTTGTAATTCATGTTGAATAACTTGCTTGTATGGCGATATTTCAAAATTTTTTTTCATAAAAATACAGTTTAGCTAACATAACAGCTATGTATATGCCAGAATTAGAGCTTTTATTTCCAAAAGTCATTTCATTTGTACCCTGTATTAAGTTATAGAAGATACATTCATTATCCTATCAAGTCCTTTGTATATCAGGTTAATTAAATGAAAAATATATGACTGACTTCTGAAGCTCATTAGCAATAACTTCAGGGTTTTAAAAAGTGGCAACTGTTGTTCATTTTTAGAAAAAGCAAAAGAATATAGAATATAATTCTAATAAAAAAAGTACTTTAAAATGTATTTCATATTATAGATTGTCACCAATTGGGTGGATTAGTCTTTTTTTTTTTAAAGCTTTACTGAAGTATAACTGACAAATTATAATACTTTTAAAGTGAACAGTGTGGTGATGGGATACAGGTACACATCGTGGAAGGATTCTCACAATTGAGTTAATGCATCCTGGAAGGATTAGTTTTAGAGAATGAAACTCAGGAAAATTAAAACGTGGGCTAAAATCACACCAATCATTTCTCTTTGTGTTGCTAATTTAGGCACATATTTTACAAGTACAGAGGGGCACTAGGGAAAGCAGCGTGAATGACACAGAGCAAATTTATTTTGTTGTTGAAAAAAAGTCAAGGTACACACCCAACAAAGGTGTATCTTCATATACATGATTATCCTAAGTACCCTGAATTGGAGATGACAGTGTTTGTTGTCATTGTCGTCGGTTTTTTTTTTTTTCACTTTTAAAATAACTGAGAATAAAGCTACACTATCTATGCATGTTTTACTTAACCAATCTCTCTTAGTATCAAGATATTGTATCACTGAATTTTTCCATTGTGTAGGTAAAGAGAAATTGAAAACACGTTCCAGCCAAAGTCCAAATGATGGTTGACAATAGCGTTAATTGGCTAATAACTTTACCTAGTGAAATCTGTTTGATTTTTAAAAAGCAAAACAAACATTTGCACATTCTGGATTTAAAAGGTCATCACTCATATTTTTGACATTCTAATTGGAACTATTTTTCAGTGATGTTCATTTATTCACAATATATTAAAATGCTTCTCCTCCGCACCCCGCCCCCATTGAAAATCTAGAACCTGGTGGTACTGGATGCCATCCAGATAATACTGAAATCAACACTTGAACTTCAGCCACTAATTCAAGAAAAATTTCATGACATATCCCACAGACAGACTCAAAGATAAAGTTTTCATCTTTAAAAAGATCAGTACTCTTGATCAGATTTTGTTTTCTACATTTATATCTAAAAAAAGTCCAAAATAACACTCTGAGGGATGAGGCATATCATTACACAGGGTTAAGTAACAGCTCTTGAAAACAAAGTCCAGCTCAATGCTATTTTCTTTTATACAAATGAAATGGACGCTTCTAAAAATATTGCCCATAGCTGTTAAGTTAAAACAAAACAAAATAAAAAAATGAGCATGTGATACAGTTGCAAAAGACACAAAACTGTTCTTATTTCATTGGTGACTATACAATGGAGTTAGTGTTAAAGAAAGAAAAATCATAGCACAGTATATTAACATAGGCTTATTAATTTTTATTGCTCAGAGCAATGAGACACAGACTAAAGGCATTAATAACTAGAAAATTTAAAGGCTTAATATGCTTTATTCTATAGTCTATACTATAAAACGAAGACCTGATTATGTAATGCAGCTAATAAGTGATAGAAAAACATATTAATACATATCTAAAACGTTATCATACAAACGTTTCAAGCAGGATCACTGCAAGTCAGAAAGAAAAATCAATCATAGTTAATAACAAAGAATTATCCATGGAAGATCAAATAGCTTAATGTTTATTTTTTGAGAAGGCATGTTCCCTTTGACAATAAAGTAGCTCCTTTACTACTAGCAAATTACGACCCAATTACGGATGTTGGCAAGGTCATTAAATATTTCTGGCTACCAAGGCAGAAGAAAGGACGTAAGGTACATTTCTGCTTTCTTGTTCTAGAACATTTAGCTCACCCTTTCTTTCAACATGGCTTCTTGCTCTCTGGGAGGTGTTAGGCGGTAAGAGCAAGGGATGCCATGGTTGGCATCGTGACCATGTTGGCCACAATATGTGGTCAGAAAGGGAAGGTGTGAACTGCAACAGAAGTTACAGTGCCTGACACACTTGGCTTTTAAATGCTGACATGCAGAACAAAACGGTTGAAATTACTCTGTAGGAGCATTCACAGCTAGGTAACATAAAACTCGTATCTTGTGCATGCTAGGAGTGAAAGGCCCTCAAGAAAAGGAACAAAAGCCAAACTCAAAAGGAAAGGAAAAGAAAAGAAAAGTTACAGTGACCATTCCTGGGAACTTACTCAGAGTCTTTGTTCCATAACCGTCGTCACCTAATCCGGGGATGTCCTGCATGGAAGTCCCCAGAGAGAGCAATGAGAGAGGAAGAACAGCCACGGAAGAGGAAGGAAGAAGTCAGTGGAGTTGAAATGGATACTACCATGACAGACCATGTTGCCTAAGCAATCTGGATCCCACTCTTTCTTCTTTTGAAACAACTTTCACCCAAACTCCCTGGGCTGAGACACAAAGATTTGTAAAGCAACTCAAAAGATGGTGAGTTTAAGAAAAAAAAAAAATCAGAAGACTGTTAGAGAAAAAGAGGAAGATTCACCAAATGCCATTTTTGCCCACTGTTAATGCTGCCACAGAAATGTACCACTCAGAGCAACGCTCCACTCCCAAGTTTTAAGACAAATTCTTCGATTTAGCATCCACCAATACAAGTTTACTGCTCTGTAAGTATTTAATATTTGCTGGGAGGGAAGGTGTAAACACAGGGCTCGTAATCAATTCAGACAATTTAATTGCTCACAATGAGCTAGAATTAAAAAACATACATGTGGCAAAGGAATTCAGCATTTCTGTTCAGAAAAGAATTTGTCTCAAGCCCTCCAGAGCTGTAGGACAGAAAAGGCAAACCAGACCCAGCCCTGGTCACAGAAAAATGCTGGCTGGAAGCAAAGTCCCAGCTTCCTGAAGTCCCTCTCCAATGCATCCTGCGAAGAAGAGCCACATCAAGGGAAGGATCCAGACTGCCGCCAAACACTGGTCACAGTAGTAAGCCCTGACCTGCCTGCCTACCGTGTTCGTTTGCCTAGGCGTGTGGCGTGGGGGAGCCTACATCATGCGTGTTGCCCGTGAAGAATTTTTTTCTCTTGTGTTGCATGTGACATTCTCTTCGAGAATCTACTTACGTTCAGGATCACTGGTTTCCTGCTCACTCTGCTCCTTGTTCTTGTAGAATGGGAATTTTCGTGAAAAGATGAAGCTCTTTTTACGCTTGTCATTGAATGACTGTGAAGGAGAAAAGGCATGGGGCAAAAACAGGGGACGTCTAATTGTTGTCACACTCATGCTGACAAAACAACTAGTTTGTAAAAGCAGAGAGAGCTGTAGTGACGCAAGTGGATAGTCTAAAGAGGTGCCAGAGGCTCCCTGAAGGCAGATTTTATTTTCAAGGAGTGTAAATTCTGAAAGATGACTCCTT
The DNA here is from genome assembly GCA_003697995.1 of Taxidea taxus jeffersonii. Taxonomy (NCBI): domain Eukaryota; kingdom Metazoa; phylum Chordata; class Mammalia; order Carnivora; family Mustelidae; genus Taxidea; species Taxidea taxus. The sequence goes on along the minus strand of RCUC01147552.1, from coordinate 20,543 downwards.
GGAAAAAATGCCTCTTAATGAAAAGACTGGTTGCAGGTAAATGATGATGGAGGAAAGGAGTCTTAACTTGGAAGTGGAAGACCCAGAACCTCTGTCCTGGCTCTACAACTTGCTAGTCCATCACCTTAGACAGGTAACTATATCTCTCTGACCCTCAGTATCTTCTTCATCTGCATAATGGAGAATAATGATAGCAACTCTTAGGGTGTGAGACTGAGGTGAGGCAGGATCAACATAACATGCTATACAAATGTCATCTTTATCGTCATCATTGTCATCAGGTAGAGAAGATTTTCTTAGAGATACTAGACACATCAGTGCCTGGATGCCATTTTTAGTAAGTTGAATGTGAGTTACTTTGGCTTGGATTTAATTTAAAACACACAGAGAAGTGTGTAGGTTTATGATATATGATATTTCTAATATCACACACAGATCTACAAAAAGCATTCATTCAAAAGAATTTTTAAAGACACATGAGCCCCACATCCTCATCCTGGAAACGGGGCCAGAGGCACAGAGAGGTTGAGTCCCTTGCTAATATCACAGGGCTAGTTGGTGACAGCTGGGACACTGTCAACCCAAATCTGATATTAAAAGATACTAACTTGATACTCACTCAAGCAAGGGAGAAATAATGGTTACTTGCCTATATTCTGACATGATAAAAAATACTGTAAGAAGGACTGTCCTTAAAAGTGTAAACCACTTCATTAGGTTAAATGAGGCTTAATTAAAAGTAACACAGATATACGTAATATAAGACATATATTAGAACTTATTCATTTGCTTGCCCAGAAGACTCCTTATGAAAATTTCATTTATTCCCACTTTTGCTGTTATGTAAATGCTGTGGGGTTCTTTGGGAAATGAATTCACAGTCATTTTATAAGCCACAGGCTCTGCAAATCTTAATAATTTCATATTCACATAACATTTAAAAAATGTTTCACCAGCTTGATTACCATACTTATTTGACTGGCTCTGAGACTCTCCAAAGAGCAAGAGTTGTTACCATGTAGGTATTAAAATGAATGTGCCAAAGACTCTGAAGGTAATTTGACAAGGGGTATTCCAAAATAGTTTTAGCAATGGCAGCTGGGAGGAATAAATGTAGGGCCAGCATGGTAACTATTTGAAAGGAAAAGCCCTTGTTCAGATGTATGTATTTTATCCATTGGAAGGAATCAGTGGCATGCCCTTATGGTTTTGAAGTTTGACTAAATAGTGTACATAACTTAGTTTCTTTGCATACTCATGTGCTTTCTATCAGATGTCCATTTTGGTAGTCATGTTTATGTAGGAAATATTAAAGTGCTAAAATGTTGGTGCTGTCATTCAGTAATTTATTACTTTTTTTGGGTGCCAGGAGCTTCACCAAATCAGTGGAGCTTATGTCCCATTAAGAAGGTTTTAAGAAAAAAATAATTAAGTCAAATATTTAATAATTTTTGAAATTAGGAAATATATTTTATATGTAACATGGTAAGTGTTAGATATACATTCTCAGGGTAAAAAGGAATACTACTTCAGGATTTATGACTCTGCTGACAGCACTTATGTGCAGTATAGTTTCGTCAGAACTGGCATTGAGGATTTGTGTCCAGAGACAAGGCTGGGAACTGCCCCCCAAATTTTCCCAGCTAAAAAATGATGTCATTAAAGGAACATTAAATATTCTTGCATCACTCCAGTTTCATGCCACTTTTACTTTTCAAGCATATTTAAATTTCAGTAACTGAAAATAAAAGAAAAAAATTATGTAAGAATTAATGACATGTGTATTGCAAGATATGTTAGATATTTAACTTCAACATCATGGATGACTTGTCATGCAAAAAAAAAATTACAAATTCTCATGCAAATACAAAACAGTGCCCAAAGGAGGAAAGCTTGGGGTTAAAATGTAGACACAGATGGACAGTGTGGAGGTGTCTAAGGGCCAAAATGGGGGCACATGCAAACCACATCATTTAACTTGTCTCAATGGGGTCAAAGGAAAATGAGTATGTGTTGTCTATGATTAACTCTTTTTTCATTTCAAAGCAAGGACTGTAATGTGTTAACATTTCCCAAGTATGAAAATGTTGTGTATCATGACTCATCTGATTGGGATATAATAATATTTAGCATCACATCTTTAAAAGAACAGAAAAATACATGATAATTGCTCAGAATAAAATTATCTAATTTATTAGGCTTATTCCCCAAACTCATTCTGTATTGGAATGAAAGAGAAGGTAATAGAATCATTGGTGGTTAAATGGCCTTACATTCATGGGCACAAAACCAAATCACAACTTCCATTCACACTCACAGACTTAAAAGTCACACATTTTGGGTCTTAGCTAAACATATATATAAACCTCAAATATAAGAGGTTATAGGTGGTTTATAATGCTCTAATGCTAGTCTTTATTTTTTTTATTAGATATATATAATACCATTATATGAGCTTTCTGTTGCTGGTAATTTTTTTTTAATTTAAAAAAGGACAATCTGTTACATGAGTGTTAGGTGAAAATAATAAATTAGCACTTTTACTATTTATAGAACACATGGTTCTCAAGCAAGTGAAGGCTGGTTTACAGCTCCGTTAATCATACTTGATCATTGCTATTTTTTCTTCTACACTGCTGTGTCTTACTTGGATCTCCATCTAATGCTCTCATGGCAGGAAACTTCTCTGAACAGACTTTGAAAATACCAATCACATGTAGCAAGTGGCAAGTTGGCATATGTAAGGATTCCATTTTAGAATTTGACCTGAATCACTGAGTTCTTATGAACAAAGGTGATACAACAAACATTTACGGAGCACTTATTATGTGCCAGGCTTGGTGCTAAAAGCTGTACATGTGCTAATCTCCACACTAACTTCAGGAGGTTATTATCATCAATATTCCCACATTACAGATGAGGAAACTAAAGTTACAAATCTGTTCCTTGTCCAGAGTCACATAGTTGATGAGAGGTAAAGTCAGGATTCGAATGAAACCAGTAATTACTTGTTGAATATTGTTGCTCTTATGAGCAAGAAAAGCTTCTGCAATCTAAGCCTGTTTCAAATTTATATTTAAAATTCTCAGCACTTGGCTTTCATTATGGCATAATCTGTCATCATTCCTACAACTTCACTGTTTGGCAATTATTTATTTAAGCCATCAGAAGTTATTGGATTCAACAATATTTTTGTGGGTTATCCTGTTACAATTTTTTTGATACCCACTCATGTTTTTGAGGGGTCTATTCTATTCTTATTGATAATGTAAAAAATAAGATAAAAAGAATTTCAGTGGGACAAGCTGTGAATGGCAATTAAAAGGTGATTGTTCATGAGAGGCAAAAACCTATAGAGACAAAGTAGATTAGTGGTTAATTAGGGCTGGGGATAGGGCACAGAGTGGGAAGTGACAGCTGATGAGTATGATGTTAGTTTTAGGGAAGATGAAATGTTCTAAAATTAGACTGTGGTGATGATTGAATAACCCTATGAATATACTAAAAAACACTGAATTGTACACTTTGAGTGAATTGTATACTATGTGAATTATATCTCAATAAAGTTATTTAAAAAAGTAACCTCTCCCCAACCCCTATACCACAGGATGGGAGGAAACAAACACAGCATGTTTTACATTTTACTTGGAGCAAATACTTTTTATCTTGAATTGAATGAGTTGAAAACACCCTCCCCAACCCCTGCAATCAATAAGATACACATGCCTTGTTTATCTGGTTCTGCTGTTCCTCTGTTAAATGAATACCTTTCATGTTGTGACAGACATTAGAACACCCATACCAGGAGTGAGCATATTATCACTGTCACTCAAAAAAATTTCTAAGTTGTTAGGTCAGGTGGCATGAAACTGCTCAGCTTGACACTAAGTTGTAATGGCATTGCTGAACTGGCTTAAGATAATACATGCTTCATGAAGAAAGAAACAAAACACAAAACTCAAATTGCTTGCTGCTTCTCTCACTTGAATCCCATGTTCTTAAAGACACATGAGTGAATCGATGTATTTTTGTCTTTTTCATGCAGAAACCTTTAAAACTAGGGGTATGTTTCAGTTTCTCTTCTCATATTCCTGTTCAAAATTTTCAAATCTCAAATGTTTCCTAGCCCTAAAATGTCACCTTCGTGATATGAACATTCCCTGGGAAAAATTTAGATTTAAATTTGTACTGAGCCCTGATAACACAATTTTTGTGGCTTCCTTATCTTTCATAAGTGCCTCTTTCCTCTTAATTTATTCTTGTCCCCCCTCCTCTAAGATAATTGTATTCCCCTTGGAAAGTTGTTACTATAAATTTGGGCTATCACTTTGTATTATATGTATCTTGTTTTTGCACAGAAAAGAGATTTTTATAACAAGAGAGGGTCAAGAACAAGTAAGAATGAAATAAAGAGATTGTTAAAGGAAAGACAAGAGTTGGCTTGAGATACATTTGTTCCCAGAAATGTCTCTATATGGATGTGTGTATACATATGTGTGTCTAGAACATCGTCCAATTCAAAAAGGGTTCCATCTGCAACCCTGATGAATCAATGGATCTCGGCATTAAGCACCAATAGCTGGTAATATCACACACACAAAAAAGACAATGAGGTGATATATGCTTCCTGATGGGAGAATAAAATATTACTATAGAGTAGTTCTGTAAACCTCCATTTTCAAAAGAAAAGAACACAACAAAACCCTTCTCTCCCCAGTGAGTCTGAATATAATTAAACCTTTCATCCAACAAAGAGTTTATAGAAATAGACAGAGAAACATGATAAATTATACTCTAAGGAAAATCTGAGGCAAACTGTAGGACAAATGACCTGGTTTTTTAAATATAAAAATTGAAAGAAAACAAAAAAAAGAATGGAGGGAAAACATAAAAATCAGAAGAGATTTAGGATGGCTCAACCAAATACAATAAATTTCACTTCTGGTTTAAATAATTGTAAAACAAAACAAAATGACAAAAAAGCATTTATGGTATTTATGAGTCAATTTGAGACCTGAAAAATAACCCAGAATATTTGTTAATTCAGTAATTGTTAATTTTTACCTGTGATAAGGGCATTGTGGTTGAGCCACATTGAAATAGTTACAGTTGAAATGACCTGACACACTAGATTTGCTTCAGAAGATATGAAAGGAACATAATACTATGACTACCCTCAGAATATATTCTAAAGATAGAATTATACAGAAATCTTGAACTTTACTTAACAGGTTTATTGTTAGTTGAATTCTGAAACCATTTGGTATATGAGTAATGAGCAAATGAGTAAACACATGGATGTTGCTGGGAAGTGGGGTTGTCACTGTGAAAGAAGAGTGAGCTACAAATGTGGGATGGGGGAAGGACAGGAAGAATCTTATGATGGTGAACAGTAATTAAAGGCATCCAACATAAAGTTAAGGTTTTCTAAAAAACTTTATTTCCTCTCTGTGTTCACTAAAGGAGCCTAGATGTACTGATACCCCAGGAGCAAAAAGCATACCTGGTGCTCAGATTTTGTTTTCTAAATACCATTTTCTGCAAAAAAGGAACTAGTGTTTTTTGAAGAAATGGCTCATTCCATCAGCAGGGAAAGTACAAGGTGAGTCTGGAAAGTAGGAAGTACTAATCATAAACACAAAAACAGTGCAAAGCTTAAAAAACCTAAAACTATTGGCAGCATGGCAAAAGGACACCAAAGTCAGTTTAAAAGAGATCACACCAGGGCCGCCTGGGTGACTCAGTGGGTTAAGCCTCTGCCTTCAGCTCAGGTCATGATCCCAGGGTCCTGGGATCGAGCCCCACATCGGGCTCTCTGCTCAGCAGGGAGCCTGCTTCCTCCTCTCTCTCTCTCTCTCTGCCTGCTTCTCTGCCTAATTGTGATCTCTCTCTCTGTCAAATAAATAAAATCTTTAAAAAAAAAATAAAAGAGATCACACCAGCCCAATCTAGACAATTTGAATATTAAAATGAATAATGGTAGTAACTGAGTATAACACACTGAATTAAAAAAGAAATTCATGAGTTCAGGCAGATTACCAAAACTACCTAAAATAAGTACTCAAAAATGAGGAGGAAGAGAAAGTTCTTTGTTTTAGTAGAATGACAACTATAGGAGTGGTAAAGCCATAAAATCATCATTTTTTAGCTTCCATAGTAATAATCAGTTCAGGCAAGAATCCTCAGTGGGTGCTAAGACTACTGATTGAAAGTTTGTTGGGGAACATGATATTTATCTCCTTCCATATTATTTAATTGTTAAAAAGGTGAGTAAAGCCACCTTTCTGGTGGAGTTATCTGGCAGATATCACCTTAACCAAGTGATCAAACTTAGCATCACTGAACAGTGGGATAACCTGACACCATGTGAATCCTGATGGAAAAGCACTGACAAGTATACAATATTGCTGATGTGGTATTTCTGCCAAAAATGCATTAGATGAAACTAACCATGAAGAAATAATCAGAAAAACTAAAATTAAGAGATATCCTCTTAAAATGCCAATGTTTTGAAAAACATAAAAAGCTAAAGAACCATACTAGATCAAAGGAGATTAAGGAAGCATGGTCCTGGATTAAATTCTGGATCATAACAAAAGAAAGATTGTAATTTTACAAATATGCCTCATATATCTCATACATATATATACATCATACATATGAGAATATGCACAATAAGACTGGCACGATTTGATAGTTGTTGAAGTTGAGTAATGTGTACAAAAGTTCATAATTATATTCCTTCCATATATTTTATGTTTGAAATTTTTCATAATAACTTGTACCATACCCCCAAATTTTCTAGACATGAATTGCAGAGCCAATTCTAAAAGCTTAAACCATAAAATTTCTAGAAGAAAATATAGGATATATTTGTAATCTGAAATAGGCAAATATTTCTTGGAAAGAACATAAAAGCACAAATGATAAGTAAAAAAAATTGGAAAATTGGATTTCATCATAGTTAGAAACTTTTGCTCTTCAAAAGAGATCATTAAGAAAGTGAAAACGCAATCTACAAACTAGAAAACAATATAATACATATGCTTCATACAGGATTTTTATTTAGGATATTTAAAAACTTCTACAATTGAACAATAAAAAGAAAAATCATCCAATAAAAAATGGGCAAAAGACCTGATTGGATACTTAACGTGAGGTATACAAACAGTCAAAAATCATATGAAAAATATCATTAGTCATCAGAGAAAAGCAAATTGAAGCCAAAAGCAAGATACTATCCCAATACCCACTAGAGTGGATAAAATTAAAAAGACTAACCATAATAGGTGTTGGTAAGGGTGTGAAGCAATGAGAACTCTCACAGAAATTGTTGTTGGGAATGTAAAATGGTAGAGCCACTTTGAAAAATAGTTTGGCACTTTCCTATAAGGTTAATCACATAGCTAACCTATGATTCAGAAATTTACCCATAGGTATTTACTCAAGAGAAAAACACATGCTACAAAAAGGCATGTACAAGAATATTTATAATGACCCCAAACAAGAATCAACCCTAATGTCCATCAATAGGTGATGTCATAAGCTGTGGTATACTGATACACACAATATATTGTTATTGCTACTCAGCAATAAAAAGAACTGAACTACTTCACCAATAAAAAGCAACAGCATGGATAAATCTCAAGAGCATTCTGTTGAGTGTTGGAAGGCAGACACAGAAGAGTACTTATGGATGACTTCAATACCAAGAAGTTCGCAAACAGAAAAACTAAGCCATGGTGGTCAAGTCAACTCAAATCAGTAGTTGAGGAATTATTGTTGGTAGAACATGACCCTTCCCCAGAATGAATTTTTAACTTAGCCTACTCTCTTCAATATATATATAGGCATATCTTCTACATCTTGATTCAGGTGGTGGTTATAGCAATGCTTTCCTCTTTCCCATCTCATGAATAACTGGATACATCTTTAAGGTTGTGTTCAGATGTTCTACCATGGCTGTCACAATGAATGCCACTCATTTTTAGATATTTTTCTCCTACTACATTATGATCTCAGAGCAGGTACCATATCATTTTCATTTCTATATCCCCAGGATCTAGAGCATGGTAGGTACTCAATAAATATTCATCAAATGAAGGCATGAACCAAAGTTTTGAGTGCCGATTCCTATTGGTAGTATGGGAGAAACTTCTGGCAAAAAGAAGGAGAAAAAGGAGGAGGAGCAGGAGGAATTAACAAACATCTGGAGGAAGTGGGAGAAGTAATGGAAGAATAAGACCATCGCCAAATGAGTGATATTTGAATTTATTGCTTTTCTCTGCAGTTATTATCTCTCATAATTTGTTTTTCTCATGAATTTTATCTCATAATTCTATGCTCTATAATCTGATTTAATTCTAGTTGCTGTTTATTACTAGTAATAAAATGTGGTGGCTCAGCTATTTGCTTGTATGCATTTTTGCATAGTACCACATTTTTAGCTCTATGGTCCATAATTGCATAAATACAAAGTTTAAATGATTTTTAGAAGTATTAATGCCTTCAGTTAAATTACCGTTTCATTTTCTTTTTCTAACTTTTTTCCTAATTAAGCTTTATTCCTTTTCCTAACTAATAGGCTAGTTTGTTAAAAATACTTTTTCTATTAGCAAATGAAGCACGTCTCTTTTAGGGAAGATTTAAAAGGAAACAGAGGGAAAAAGTTACTTGTCATCTCATTGTGAGAAACAAATCACTCTTAGTGTTATTGTTTCTTTTTTTTTTAACAAATTATTCTGTTTAAATTTAGTTGTATCATATAGTCTATAGAATTTTAATTTTTTTTTTTTTTACTACTGTACCATATAGTAAAGCCTCATGGGAAAATATTTTGAAATTTAGCTGTATAACCTCAGAAATGCTATTTAATCTCTGGGCCTCAGTTGTGAGTATTTAAATGTGATAATGTGATAAGCTCTTATTATAGGGCCTGACACTTAGTAAAACTCAGTAAATGGGATCTAATTATTTTAAAGAGGACAGAAACATCTTCCCATATCATTAGGGAGTCTTCAGAAGCATCAGCTTTAATGAATGCAAAACAATGGAAATAAATCAGAAATTAATAACAAAAAGAAATTTAGGAAATCACCAAATACATGCAAATTTAAAAAATAAAAAACAAAAATAAAAAACAACAACACTCTCTTAACTAGCCAATGGGTCAAGAAAGAAATTTCAAGAGAACAAGAAAATACTTTTAAATGAATGAGAATAAAGATACAATCTACCTAAATTTATGGGATACAGCTAAAGCAGTACTTGGAAGGAAATTTACAGCTAAAAAATGGTTACATTAAAAAATATCTGAAATAAAAGATCTTATCTTTGGGGCACCTGGGTGGCTCAGTGGGTTAAGCCTCTACCTTCGGCTCAGGTAGATATCTCAGGGTTCTGGAATCAAGCCCCACATTGGGTTCTCTGCTCAGCAGGGAGCCTGCTTCCCCCTCTCTCTCAGCCTGCCTCTTTGCTTACTTGTGATCTCTCTCTCTGTCAAATAAATAAATAAAATCTTAAAAAAAAAAAAAAAAGACCTCATCTTCCACCTTAACACACTTGGGAAAAAAAAAGATCAAACTAAACCTAAAGTAAGCAGAAAAAGGCAATAATAAAATTAGAGCAGAACTTAATAAACCAGGGAATAGAAAAACAAAGAAAAATCAATAAAACCACAAGTTGGTTCTTTGAAAAGGTTGATAAATCATTAGTTAGACTGGCTAAGAAAATAGGAGAGAATGATTACTGATCAGAAATGTAAGGGATATTATTACTGACCTTACAGATATAAAAAAAGTTTTAAGGCGATACAATGAACAGCTGTATACCACTAAATTAGATAATTTAGATGAAATGGACAAATTTCTAGAAAGACACTACCAAAACTGACTCAAGAATAAAAATAACTCTGGGGGCGCCTGGGTGGCTCAGTTGGTTGAGCGGCTGCCTTCGGCTCGGGTCATGATTCCAGGGTCCTGGGATCAAGCCCCGCATCGGGCTCCCTGCTTAGCGGGGGACCTGCTTCTCCCTCTGCCTCTGCTTGCTGCTCTGTTACTGTGCTCTCTCTCTAACTCTCTGTCAAATAAATAAATAAAATCTTAAAAAAAAAACAACTCTGAAAAGGTTTATAACAAATAGAATGAATTAGTAATTTCCAAAATTACCCATAAAGAAAAGCCCAGGCCCAGATGGCTTCATTGGTGAATTCTGCTAAACATTTAAAAAAGAATAAATGCCTTTTCTTCACAAACTCCTCCAAAAGATAGAATTTATTCTGTGAGGCCACCATTACTCTGATACCAAAATTAGAAAAGACATCAAAAGAAATGAAGACTACAAATAGGGCTCCTGGCTGACTCAGGTGGTAGAACGTGTGACTCTTGATCTCAAGGTCTTGAGTTAAAGCCCCACACTGGGCATGGAGCCTACTTAGAACAAAGCAAAGCAAAACAAAACAAAACAAAATACTAAAAGCAATTATGACTCTAAACCAATATTTACAATGACACAATGACAATTTAGTATTTTATCACGTGGACTATTACAGTAGGCTTATGCATTCCTACATTGTCAGATACTTCTATAGTTTTCCATTTTTAAGTATTTATGTTGCAATGACTATAACATATTTTGTTTCAAATCATTCCTTTGGGATAGATTTCTAGAAGTTGAATTGTTGAGTTAAAAATTGTGAATAGTTACAATTTTGACATGGGGCACCTGGGTGGCTCAGTCATTAAGCGTCTGTGTCATGATCCCGGAGTATTGGGATCAAGCCCCCCCATCAGGCTCCCTGCTCAGTGGGAAGCCTGCTTTTCCTCTCCCATTCCCCCTGCTTTTGTTCCTGCTCCCACTGTTTCTCTCTCTGTCATACAAATAAATAAAATCTTAAAAAAATTTTTTTTGACATATTCCCAAACTGCTTTCAGAATGATCTGTACTGATTGACATTTTCCCCAGCAATAATTTACTCTTAATTTCTAATTAGTCCCAACAATGTGTCCTAACTGCTTTTCTTTCCCCCAAACCCCCTACACTCTCCATTACCCCATTACAATGTAAGCCTTCCATGAAAAAGCTACACTTTGAATCCATTAGCCAAAAGCACAATTTATTTAATCAAGTTAAAAGAGAACACTGGTATATCCTACAACTGAGATAATAAGTTTGGGTTTTCTCTGTCAAAATTCTCCGCTTGAAGACTAACTCTTCCAAGACTGGTTATTTGTCAAAAAAGTATAAGCTTCTGTCACTTTTACATTAAAATCTAAAGCTATGAGACAATAATAAGTTATGAAAATACTATATTTACATTTCAGAGCATCATAACCAGAGACAGTAAAATAACTGGCTAAACTGTTCTTCCTGAGTAGGTCATGAGTGTCGTAGCAGCACTGCTCTGATGGATTCAAAAAGGAGACTTTGACTTTAGCCATAGCCTGTTACTGTTGACAGGCAGTCACTAAATGGCCTGGAGACCATCAACCTTGCTCCTGAATTTTTATTTTATTTTACTTTATTTTGTTTATTTTATTTTATCTTATTGGTGAGGTTGGGCCAGGGAGGTTATCATTTTGGATATAGGGCTTTGGAGTTGGTATTAGTATGGACTATTTGTTAAGATGCAAAGTATTCTAGGATGAATGTGGACATGAATGAATGGGCAAATGAAAGTATCAGAGAGTCAAACACCAAAGATGGTGCTGCTGTGCTCTCTTGTCTACTACAGTTGAGTTTTTTCCACCATCCACCCTGCCTTGCAGACCTGAAACTCTGGTCCACTGGGTCATAGCTATAGTTGATGGAAAGACTTGAAATGGCTTTTTTCAAGTTCACTGTAGCTGATGGAACCTTCATCCTACTGTCAGCTAGTGGGCCACTCATGCATTTATTTTTTTCACTTTATTATGTACTTCTATGTGGCAAGCCCTCTGATGGTCCCTTGGCAATTCTGGTCTGCACTGAAATAGATCTTTCTGCCAGAAATGATAAAATTCAGTAAAGCAGTCTGACAATGTGTCATTCTCTTTTTTCAATTTGTGCACCATTTTGTGTGGTAGACTCCATAGGAAATTGCAGGCTATATGATTCCAATTTACTGTTTCATAATTCTAGTCTCGCCCAGCATTTCATCTTTTCTTAAACAAAGATTTTATTTATTTATTTGAGAGAGAGCACAACTGGGGGCGGGGGGAGGAATAAAGGAAGAGGTAGAAGCAGACTCCCTGCTGAACAGGGAGGCCAACACAGGACTCTATCCCAGGATCCTGGGATGATGACCAGAGTCAAAGGCAGATGCTTAACCAATGAGCCACCCAGGTGTCCCCAGTATTTCATTTTTAAGCTGCAAAATATTATGGCTTATACAACAACCCACAGGTTCTGAAACAATACTAAGCGAAAAACCAAAAACCTTTATTCCCAATTTCACCATATTCTCATCAATGGACACATTGGAATTATTTTTATTTTTTTAAAGATTTTACTTATTTATTTGACAGACAGAGATCACAAGTAGAGAGAGAGGCAGACAGAGAGGGGGAAGCAGGCTCCCTGCGGAGCAGAGAGCCCGATGCAGGGCTCGATCCCAGGACCCTGGGATCATGACCTGAGCTGAAGGCAGAGGCTTTAACCCACTAACCCACTGAGGTGCCCCTGGAATTATTTTTAAATCCTCATGTATTAGATAGAAGACAGGTTCAGAATAGTTCCATGGATCTGATGTTGGTCATAGTGCTGATTTCTTCATTTTCTTGTTATTTTTAATAAGAAAATTTATTTAATTAATTTAATTTAATTATTTTCATTTTCTTGTTATTTTTTCCTTTCATTCCCTCTTTCCCCTCCCACTGTCCCTCATTTTCTTCCTTTTCTATCCCTTGCTATTTGTTACAGCTCAAAGGTTCTTGTCAGCAGGGCTGGGGGTAGGGATAGGGTGGCTGGGTTACGGACATTGGGGAGGGTATGTGCTATGGTGAATGCTGTGAATTGTGTAAAACTGATGATTCACAGACCTGTACCACTGAAGCAAATAATACATTATATGTTAATAAAAAAAAGCGAAACAGCAACAACAAAAACAAAGGTTCTTGTCAATGCCTGGAGGGCTAAGCCTCCACGATGTGGCTGTCAGCATGTAACTGGCCACAGTAGGAACGGCAGTGAGCACAGGCAGGAAAATCTCTAGGACTCATAGATGGGAGTCCAACCAGCTGACTGATATTACACAAAGAAGAATGCCCTTCAGGAGCCACAGAAGCCAGTGAACATCCATAGGGAGTCAAGAATCAGACGGAGCAGAAAGAGACCTGGGTTTCCAGGATGACTTGGGCAAGTCACCTCATATCTCTCCATCTGTAAAACATGGTGCTTAGAGCAGCCAACCCTTGAGGTTTCTTGTATCTCTTTCACTCACAAATTCTGAAATCTCATTCAAGGTCAAGTTAAATGAACTCTCTTCCCTTCTATTTTAGCATTCTCTAAATGCACTGATAATTGAGAGGGTTGTTTTATTCTTATATATTTTTTTCCTCCACAATCTGGAGTTTGACAAAATAGCTGATAAAAATCCTAACCTGAATGAAATCCCATATTAGTTATCATTAATGAACTTTAATTGAGCAACCACCAGGTTGGGCTCTTTTCTCGGACCGTTTCAGTCCTCTTCCTTCTCATCGCCCAGAGTCATCCAGTTTGGGACTTAAGAGTTCTTTAATTGCCTTATTTATATTAGTTTCATATTTCATCTTCAGCCTAACTCCATAAGGAACATGATCTTGTCTTAAAGTTTTCTTTTGCACTTGCCACAGTGCAAAAGCTGGAGAAAAGCTGGTAACAGGGACTTGGTCATCGTAATAGCATTTTAAAAAAAATCTATTTTTAGGGGCGCCTGGGTGACTCAGTGGGTTAAGCCTCTGCCTTCAGCTCAGGTCATGATCCCAGGGTCCTGAGATCGAGCCCCACATCGGGCTCTCTGCTAGGCAGGGAGCCTGCTTTCTCCTCTCTCTCTCTCTTTCTGCCTGCTGCTCTGCCTACTTGTGATCTCTCTCTCTGTCAAATTAAAAAAAAAAAAATCTTTAAAAAAAAAAAATCTACTTTTATTTTTTTAAGTACTTTCTACACCCAACCAATGTGGGGCTCGAATTCATAACCCTGAGATCAAGAGTCACATGCTCTACCGACTGAGCCAGCCAGGTGCCCCATAACAGCATTTTTTAAAAACAATTGTTCAACGATAACCTATGTGGCAGGTGCTTTTGTAAGTGATTTACATGGACTCCCATTCTAAGTGCTTTCCTCCTATCATCAGCTTCTATTTAGTGGCTTCAAATTGTGTCCACACTGTAATAGAGAGGTGGATTGCTTGCTCCAGGATTTACACCAGCTATGATTTATGAGCCAGGTTTCATTCCCAAGTTCCAGAGCTGAGCCTTAACCACTGGGCCATACTGCCTTTCTTATGACCATTTGCAAAGATTCCAAGTATTGCCTGTGCTCTGTTTTCAGCATACAGCCCCAGTAACCATCACTGAGAACTTCTGCTGGCAAATGACTTTCCATGGGATTTTATACGTTATTTTTGAAACATAACCTCTGTTGCTTTATTTTTTTCAAATGGTTAGAGCAATGAGATTTCCATGATGGCTCCATGAAGGCTGTGAGAATAGTGAGTAGTATGAAGTACGATGTTCACCTCCAGAGAGCAAAGCGCTCCTCAGTTTCATTTCTTCATTCTCAGAAATGCCAGTTTTTCTGCAACTTCCCCAGGGGCTCCTCTCCTCTCTACTGGCTGGTCCTATACACTCATGCTGAAGGTGATGTGATGCCACGAGGCCAGCAGGGAAGGTGTAAGCTGATTTACCCTATTTGGGTGAGGAGAGGACACTTACTCAAATCCATACATTGATTATGCCAATAGAAAGTAATAAAATGTTGGGGTGCCTGGGTGGCTCAACCAGTTGGCTATCTGGCTCTTGATTTCGGCTCAGGTCCTGATCTTAGGGTTGTTGGATCAAGCTCTGCATTGGGCTCCCCACTCAGCAGGGAGTCTGCTCTCTCTCTCTCTCCCTCTGCCTCTCACTCCTGTGTATGTGTGTGTGTGCACTTTCTCTCTCTCTCAGTATTTCTCAAATAAATGAATAAACAAACAAAATCTTAAAGAAAACAAAAGTAACAAAATAATTTTCTTTCCCCTTGTTTCCATTACTGCATCCAAGCACTTCTGAAGTTACTTGTCCCTCATGGACCACCTTCTGAAAGAAGGCTCTCCTAACTATTCGAGGCTCCTCTGTTCTAAGCAGTTACTTCCATTTATTCATGCGTCAAATATATGCTGAGCTTAAGTATAAGCCAAGCACTGTACTAGGCTCTGGAGGTGTAATCAACTCCGAAGGACCTCGCAATTCAGCGACAGAGAGAGATTCTTAAGTTATTAGTACGCTGTGACAGTGTGAGCAAGGTACTAGAGGGGCATCAGGAAGGCAGACTAAGTTCTGCCGTGGAGGGGAGCAGGAGGTGAAATCTGAACTAGGTATTGAAGGATAGGTCACAAGAGGTTCAGAGAAGTAACTTGCTTTGCTTGTGGGCCTTACTGTCTCGTGCTGGACAACAGGCAGCCATTCATGCTATGTGTGCTATGGAAACTCAGAGGACAGACAGGAGAGACTCCTGGCCCGGTCTCTCCCACCCACCTGAGCTTGGGAAAGTCACTTGCCTTCCCTGACTCTGTCAGTCAGGGAGATAAATGAGTGACCTTAAAGGTCCTTTATGCTGTGAAGATGTTTCCTTCTCCCTCTGACCATTCCTCTCATTTCCGTCCCTCCGTTAGCTGGACTCTTCCAGCTTCACCCTCTTGGATGATGACTCAGTTTCAGGAGTTGACAGTTTACTTTTCCTCTCCCATGATCTGATGTCAACGCAGACCCAGAGCACAAAGACGTCACTTGCAGCATTCGTGTCTCAGGAGGAATTGCAGGCAAACCAATACATAAAGCACAATAATAAATAGTATTCTTTGTAAAGTTGTGCCTGATTGAATAATTTTCACCTCTTGTTTGTTTTTGAAAGGAGGGGTAACTCACACATGAAGGCAAATCCATTAGAGTTGAAACTGCTGGGCCCTCAGCCAATAGCCCCATTTTAACAGGACGAGTCACAGGGGTTAGAACTCTCACTGGGGAGTTCAGTGGTGTGGCAGGTGAGTGGAGAGGTGTTTCCGTCTGGGACACTGTTGTTCAGCCCATGCTGAGCCTTCCATCTACACATTTCCTCTGAGGAACACTTCAAATGCTTTATGCTAGTGGATTGTGTGTTCTAAGACGAGTAGAGCTCATGAGGGGGGATATCTTAGTTCTAATGTGGAGAGACAGGAGTAGTTCAAAGATTTCTCAACAGTTCATTTTTTGGAGAAAGAAAAATTGAACATTGCTTGCCAAACTTCAAATAGTAGCTGATAAAAGCACAGATTTTTCATTTGGCAGGGATCTGAACTCCTCTAAGATTTTAGAGTGTGCAGATAAAAACCATGAAGACACACATATACCCCTCAATGGGAATAAAAACACCTTCAAAACCCCCAACACTTCCGTTTAAGAACCCTTTATCCCTCCCCCCCAACACACACCCTTCCTATTCATGTTAGCTGACACAGCCCAGCAGGTTCATTGTTATTTCTATACAAGACACCAGGGATCTCAGGGTGAGTCTGTCACTATAACTGATGGTCACTTTAAAGCCAAAGAGAATGCTTCCTGTCCCTAGGGAGGATTTATTTTTCCCCTTAGCATCCACCAGAAACTCTGCAATCATCCTTGATTCCTTACTTGAGAGTTTCTGTCACTTTTTCTTCATTGTTCCTGCCACTGTCCTGGTTCGAGAATTTTCTTGCACCTTGTTTCCACATACCATTCACAAAGCAATTGTGTCCTACTTGTGAGAAAATGTATTTGCCTCACATAGCACAGTGCCAGGAAACAGCGTCTGATAATATTATTAGTCCTTATCCATTCTCTTTACAGGGGATGAAGAGTGCAATTCCTACTAGGAGACACTACATTTAGCATCAATAACCATTACTTGAAGACTCCAAAGGAGGAAGGTACTAACACTTCCTCCATCATGGGCTATGGTAGTTCTGAATGCAACCAGGCATGTATGGGCTTACCCATGGTAAGTGTTTAATAAATGATAACTATTTTTTTTGTTCTATAAGCTTCAGGACTCCAAAGGCAAAAGTGTCTGGCGCAAAAAAGCAAAAGGCACCTCCTCTGGGAGAAAGAACTGCAAAAGCTCACTTTCTCAGGCTGGCTCTTGCTGAATGGTATGTGTGATGAATTTTGTCCTCCAGGTGTGTCCCCTCTGCAGCACTGGGAACACAAAATGTGGGGCTTACAGTTTAAGTAAACCATTACCACACTGTGTTATAACTGTTACGATGGAGGTGTATATAACAGGGCATTGAGGAGGGAGTGAGGGCCGCTGGGGTAGGTGGAGAAGGCTTAGGGGCACCATTTTGAATGGGATTTAAAGAATGAGTAGGAGACTGCCCATGGAGCTAGGAAAGCAAATCTCAGTTCAGGCAGAGGAAAGGCCTGCCCAACAGGGGGCGCAAAGCCACCTCTTTTCCCCCCAACTCTTCCCCAATCCTGTGACTTTTCTGGATGGAGGTATAGGATTTAGGGGAGGGCGGGGTTCAGACCAATTGTGGGAATGATGCTCAAGAGGCGGCTCTGGCCCACACTGTGAACCTCTCAGTTACATCTGGTACTACTGGATGATTACTTCTGCTCAAGAAGTAAGCAAGCAATCAATGACCAGTGTAAATTTTTCTACAGAAATCAGACGTAGAGTTCAGAACCATTCTTTTATCACTGAATCAGCAACTGCAAGTACTTGGATTATAAATTTTAAAGAAGGGGAATTGGCAGCTGACAGGTTGCAAAATCTACTCATCAAAGTGTTATGTATTTTCATTGCAGGAAGATCCTACTATTAAATGGAAAAAAAAAAAAAAAGAAAGCTTATTCCTTGGATCTCTCTGCCCACGGCAGACTAGAAATAGCATAATTTATTTCAGATGGGGGCTCAACAGAGGTGCTGCTCCAGGCTCATCTCTGCAGACAGGCCCAGGAGAGCAGAGCTGAGCGTGTGCGGTGAGGCAGGCAAAGAAAACTGTCCAGACTGGGTTCAGCCACAGAAGGCATCTGTAGTGTGGTAACGGAGCTCCTCATTCATTCAACTCCTAAGGGGTCTGAGCTGGGGGTGGGTAAAAGGTGAGAAGTGAGGGCCAGCTTGGGAGCTCCACCTTGGTTTTGCAGTAGGCATCCCGTAAACAAACAGGAGTGTGAGAGTGGAGCCTTTGCCAAACATCCAGTCCATATAATTCAAAAGAATCGTCCACACAAGCAGGCACAACCAGGTTTACACAGTGGGCGAAGGTTTAGTATTACTGGGGCACCGTCAATCACATTAACATGGTGATTTGGAATTTTCTTGCTGTAATATAGAACTATTAAATACATATGGCATTTAATTTGTAAATTGATTTTAACATGATAGATGATAAGAATTATAAGCATATGGTATTTGTACTTAATTTTGTTGATATATATTTTCAGAAGCATCATCATAAAAAGACTTAGTCAACACTAAGGATTGTTTTCTTATTTTATTTTATTTAAGATTTATTTATTTGTTTATTTATTTTTAGAGTGAGAGTGCAGGGGAAGGACAGAGGGAATCTCAAATAGACTCCTTCGCTGACGCCAGACTCGATCTCATGATCCTGAGATCATGACCTGAGCTGCAATCAAGAGTCAGACACTTAACCGACTGAGCCACTCAAGCAGTCCTGGATTATTTTCTTTAAAAGAGGCTCCCATGGAGTCCTCACCTAATAGGGTTGTTGTGAGATATAAATGAGAAAAGTCCTTATAGTTTATTTAGCAAAATGCCTGGCTTATGAATACCTTCTAAGTGACAGTTACATTGTTTTCACATTTAGTCACAGAAATAGTGATTGAAGTCAAATTCTTTATGTACCAAATGTGCACTTTGTCCTTTACTGAGAAGGGGGTAGACATGGAAGTTCAGTCAGCTCCTGGCGATCAGGTTGGGGAAAGGAGAGCACTTTACCTTTAACAAAACAATGGTCTCACTCAGTAGCAATCATAAATTGGTGTATTTATTTTTTTTTAAAGTTTTAAAGTATTCTCTACACTCAGTGTGGGGCTTGAACTCATGACCCCGACGTCAGGAGCCACATGCTCTTCCCACTGAGCCAGCCAGGTGCCCCCAGCATATTTATTTTCTGACTGTAATCTATTGGGGTTGTGCTCCCAAGGGCTCCACCTCAAAGGGGGCCTGTGGGTTTAGGCATGGGAGGTGCTTACAGAACACTGTCTCTCAGAATGAGGAGTGACAGCTGTTTTGTTCACATGGGACATGAGCTCCAAATTTATTAAGGGGTTAATTCTTCGTGACAGGTGGGTACAAGCCAATTACAGGGAGAAACAGTGGCTTCTTGAGGCCTTCCGGGAGGAAAACCACCATTCACAGCAAGAAGGCCCACAACCAGTTTTGGACAAGTGGTAACAAATATTCATATAGTTGTCAAAATGTGAAAGGCAAACAGCGTATCTGTAAGCTTCTTGCTTCTTTTCAAATGAGATAGGCTCTCAGGTACACTGGCTCATACTTGTAAGACGTTTGAGACAGCACTGGGAGAGTTCTCACTTCACCCACATTTCCCAGAACTCTGGAGACAGCGTTACATGTTATCACTACTAACAAGTAAAGGATATTTCCCATAGCGTCTCCCTTGTCACCTATGGATACCAACTGTCTTTGCTGCATGGAAAGAATTATTTTTCCCTTTTCCCCCCTCACTGGACCTCAAGTGCAGAGTGCCATACCTCACAATCCTGTAGTCATCACATGCTTTTCATTGTCTCGTGCCTTCACGTGAACTGGTGGGTTCACAGTCCCTATTACATCATGATAGATGATGGATAGAGAGATAAGGAAGGAACCACACATGGATTTTTTTTTCTTCAGAAGTTTAATTTTGACATGACCTAATACCCTTTATATCTCTTTATTTAGATTATTGCACATCTTTTTTTTTTTTAAGATTTTATTTATTTATTCATCAGAAAAAGAAAGAGAGAGAGCACACAAGGAGGGAGAGCAAAAGGCAGAAGGAGAAACAGGCTCCCTGCTCAGTCTGATGTGGGACTCGGTCCTGGGACCCTAGGATCATAACCTGAGCTGAAGTCAGATGCTTAGCCAGCTAAGCCACCCAGGGTTCCCTAGTTTATCCCACATCTTAATGAAGCAAGTTCACTACACCTCTTACTGGTCCCATTTTACAGAGGAAAAATTGGTCTGCCTCAATGACTTGGCCACTTGCATAACTAGGACTGCAGGACTGGGTCTCTTGACTGCTGAGAGGAGCAGATTATGTGTGGAGAGTGCCAACTACTAGGGAAATCCAAATATTTCCCAGACCATTCAATATTTGCCAAGAGCAAGGGCAAAGGTTC